>CAUOFW020003088.1:0-40192 GCA_963454935.2 Ilex paraguariensis
TTTTTAAATGTCACTGCTTTATTTCAAATTATGTATCTATGTTATGTTAAAATTGAGACTGACCGTTTTAAATACTTTTCTAAACCTTGTATGGGTTTGAGAGAATTTTTCTACAGAGCTTCGTGCTCACCCCCTATTACTAACATTTTTCATATTACTCGCTTGAGGAGGAGGACGTAAGGATCAAGGAGCCCGCTACTTGGGAGGCTCCACTGGACGGGAGTGTGGATCCCAAGGTGGGCGCATAGAGCGACCTCCTTTCCTTTTGTACTAGACTAGGACATTCTTTTGGAATATTGTGTAGTCTAGCTTCTTTTGTTTATTCCGCTGCACTTCTTTAATTAATTTTTGAGATGTAATAGCTATGACTTAAACTTATTCTTTTGGATAATGTTGTAAATATTCGTGGATGACAAATGAAGTCTTGTTTCTTAAGGGATTATATTAGTGCTCTTATGATATGAATGGTTTTAGAATGTAATGTCGTCTAGGGTGTGTTTTGGGGCGTTATAGAATCGTAGGCTTTGAGTACTTTATATTACTCACAAAACCAAGTGTAGTTTAAGGCCAAAATGAATACAAATGTGAGAACCAACTATGTCTGAAGGGAAACTTTGTGAATTCTATTTGGTTTATACAAACAACTGACAATTTAAAGACATCAAGTCCACTATTAACCAAATAAATCTGATAGTCTTTTGCTATGAAAAGTTCAAGGCCACTAGGCTAGTTATCTTGATGCAGTATTTGAACTAGTGTTAGTATTTTCATACATTGAATTTTCATTCATATGGGGAATTGTGAGAAAAAATGGGTTTTGACAAAGTTATTCTGAGTAACTTTGGACTTAAATATAAGTAAGACCCACCCCTCGAAATTGGTGGGACCAAGTTTAAATGTTTTAATCTCCTTGTGGAGGAGAATGTGGTATATTTATTTATTCAAAACCACTAAGTATTGGATGAAAAATTTTGTATCAAAGTGGCCCCCTAAAATGGTTGGAAGGAACTAAGTTTAATAAAGTGTAGTGTATAAGACTTGTCTCATATTGGAAGAAGACGAAAACTTGGGTGAGTTAATATACTCCTACTTGGCTTCATGGGTTGTGCCCCAAGGGATACTACACTTTTGTGAGTGGAGCGAGAACCTACACAACTATGATTACCATATGCGTCGGCCGGGTGGGGTCCGACTCAGGCTTGGGTGAAAAAGATATTATCCTTTTGGAAAAACTTTATTTGGTGCAGTGCGGGTTGTGGGTCAAATCAAACGGATTCAAATGTGGATTGTAATTAATCTTTCAACCGAAATTTAAATATCTAACCAAATTTTTAAATTTTTTGTCCGTTAAATTTAAAATTGGCTCCAAATTGAATTGTGTCTATTCATTCTAAAGGTCCCTTTTCTTTGGTTACTGTTTAGATTAAAAGAGTGTGTCTCTTCAATCCGAATAGGTACAATGAACAAAGGCATCTCATGCCTCTTTAGGTGATTTGAACAGACACAAATTGTCTATAAATATATTGCTTCACTACCATTTTCAATCATCCCAAATATCCTGAATCCTGCATTTAGTCTTTCTTCTCTCTTTGAATATTGCTACATTATCATTTATGTACAGTTCAAGTATAAACACAAATTTGTGTTTGTTAGAATCTTAAAGATTGAAGTACTGCATCTTCAAGAATAAAATTCTTTCTATCTTGAGAGACAATTACTTATCAATCTTAAGCACTAAGAGGGAGCAAATCTATTTTAAGGAAACTGTGGTTACACAGTGCTCATATTATTTCTGGATTTTTAGATTTTTATTATTTTTGTTCTTTTGCGTCACTGTAAGTGCATTTCTATTTTGTTAAATATTCTATTTTATTTATTAGTTTTCATATATAAGTATAATTAGTAGATTTAGAATTTACTACAGTAATTAGATGTAATTCTGATTATATATTTTTGAACATTCACATGAGTGCTATATTATTTTCAATTAGAATTTAATTCTCTGAACACTAATTGAGGTGTTTCATCCTTTGCAACATGATGATCTTTAATATTGACCACACATTTAAGATTTTGACCACTAGTTTAACTAAATAAAGCTTCTTAAGTTTGACATATCTTAACTTCATACTACATGGACATGATTGTTAATCACAACTAACATGGTGCAAGAGATATACACGACTAGTGGTGTTGTTGTAACAGCGATATCCTTGATGATATAAAGTAGCCCGAAAATACATATTGATTAGATTGAAATTCCAATTTATTTTTGTTATGTAATACAAGAAAGGGATAAACTTAAACCAACTTAAACCAAAAAGGGTAAAAATCATAATTGGTCTATGAAGTTTGTCTTTTATTTCAATTTGGTCCTTGAATTTTTAATTATTCTAATTTAGTTCCTCAAGAATAAATTTTGTCTCAATTAAGACCTTTCGTCCATTTCCACCATTAGATCAACATTGAAGTAGATTAGGTTGTGCAAACATGTTGTTGATTTAATGATAAAAATTGACAGAAGGACTTAATTAAGATGAAATTGATAATAAAGAGACTAAATTAGGACAATTGAAAGTTGAAAGGACCAAATTAAAATAAAAGGTAAAGTTTAGGGACTAATGATGATTTTTACTCCGCCAAAAACACAAGACATGAATAATTTAGAGACAGATGAAATAAGTTTTATAGGGAGAAACATAATTTAAACATTTGGCAGTAAGTCAATTAATAAGGTAGACAAAAGCATTGAAGATTTCACCCCAAACTCTGAAGATAAACCAGATTGAGCCTTAAGAGTTAGGTTAGTTTGCACAACATGATGTGTTTTCATTCAGAAATCCATTTGATCGAGAGTACAAGGACACAATGCGTGACGAACACCATTGTCAGTCAAGTGTTGTTTGAATTTGGTACTATTATACTCACCCTTGTCATCAAATTAGAAGGATTTAATTTTACAACTAACATTTCACATAAATCTTGGATTGAAGGAAATAGTGAAATGTCTAGTGTCTAAATCGCTGTTAAAAAAGTCATGAATATTTAAAATAATCATCAACAAAAAGAAGATAATAGTATATACATCGACCGCACAAATTCCAAAAAACTTCATAGGACAGACAAATGTAACTGAAAAGGCAAATAAAAACTCATTAGCAAATGAATCTTTTTTCCAAAAGATAGGAAACACAAAATACACCATCTGTAACTGAACCAACAATGCTAAAGAAAAAAAGGAACCTAAGCCAAGAAGAGGGAATTCTGTTGTGACACTAAACATCATAGAACTAGAAAAAATTGGGTAGCTCAACTGATATGGAAGAAGATACTTGTCACCAAAAAGAGCAAATGACAGTTGTTGCTTTGGTAATGAAGCAGTATAAGATGTAATCCATTTTCACTCGTGTGGAAAATCCATCAAAAATGAAAAAAAAAAATTATCAATAAAAAATTGGTGAACATATGGTAGATTGACCGACACATTAGGACAATGTGGAACATTTTTCATATAAAAAGCAAAGGAGTTGATTTGGAAAGTATTGAAACCAATATGAGAAATAGGCAAACTTTCAACAATTTTAGGCAACCTATCTATCTGAACTGTCAAACGAATTATGATTAGGAAGATTGGCAAGATATAAGTTATATGAGTCGAGACACCACTGTTAATTATCTAAGTTTGCTAATTCGAGGAGCCTAAAGATTTGGCCACCATAGTTTCCACATCCTCCATTCAAGTTTTTTGTGGCAAAAAAAAAAATAATAATAATTTTTTTGATATCTGTACTATCTATTCATTGCCGAATTTTAAGTGTTGAATGCTGAAAATTTTAATTTGCGGACTATTTGGTACCCAATTATATTCAAGTGTTAAATTGAACCAAACTATTTAATAACTAAATAGAACTGAAGTTTGAATAATAAATTAATTTTTAGTTTTACCCTTCCACTTTTTACATTTAAAATATTTATGAAATATCACTACAAGTTATGAATCATAATCACTATTATCATATTATAGTATACATTTAAATACATGATAATAAAATTAATTCAAGTTAAATTATACAAGTACTCTTAGCTTCTTGTAATTCCTAAAATTCAAAGCAACCTTACTTTCTTGTCATTTAATTTTATCCACGTCTGTATAACTACTTCTGATTTTTGACGTAATAAAATTCACTACTCTCTGTGTCCTTTACTCACAAAAAATACTGCACGCAACATAATATAATGGGTCACTCATTCCCAAAAGTTGTATCTCAACCAAAAATACGATTACATTCTTCCATACTCGACCTATCAACATTTTACACTGCCTTAAGAGTTTCAGATAGTTTTTCATTAAGGTCACCACGTTAGCTTTCTTTCTTTTTTTTTTTTTACACATATTGGCTTGTTTTGTCACATTTTTTTATGAAGAAGATGTCCCAGCATATTTGAGATTAAGATTAATCAGTATTTGTGACTGAGAGTCGACCACATCAGTAGGCAACCCTTCATTCGATGGACCCCAAGAATTTTTTATGTTTACTCTAAAATCATCAAACAAAACTTTTAACTCATTTGCATACTGTAGTCCATTATAGCGAAATTACTTTGCATCTAAATTAGCTAGTGATATAAAAATTTAAAAAAGCTCATAAATTGCCTTTTAGTTCTATAAGAATAATTAACATTGAATAAAGCAATACATTTATGTACTTCTCCCATTCTATTGAACTCCAATTTATAATATTCGTTTTTAGATTGTAAGCATTCCTTGTTTTTGATATTATTTTTGACCAAATTTCATATTTTATTCTTAGATATTCCAACTGATTCTTCAATTGTTTTTGGGATAAATCAATATTCTTCTGCTCCTTTAAAGCTACTCTTATACAATCTAGATTATTTCTTTTGATTGCCTCCATTGTTTCCTTTATCAAATAATTTTTTCACACACAAATCTATGAAAATTTTAAGCAATTTTGGATCCTTCCAATTTGTTCTATCACCATCACCATAAAATATCGCTACATAACCATTTTTTAACAAAATATCAAACAAGGTTAGATGTGTATGGTATTGTTTAACACAGTCAAATGATTATCGTGACCTACCGGAATAGTTAAACAAAATAAAAAGAAATTGATGATAATTAAAAGTATTGAAGAACACAAGACAATTAACCTTAATAAATAGTTGCTCATTAACACTCTTCACAAAAAAAAAAAAAGTAAATTGAATAAATAAATAAATAAATAATCTAGCACAAAGAAAGAATTGAAGAATAGACCATACCTGTTGGACCTCATTGACAGACAGTGGAGGCTAGGGAGATTGATTGTTTTGGATAAAAGAACACTTCAAAGTTTTAATATGATTGTGAAATATTTTAGTGAAATTGGGGTTGAGTTCTCGTATATAGACTTATAATGACTTGAGTCTATTCTAGAAACTTATTTGGTGTTAAGTCTGTTTTTTTATCTTACTAATAAGTGATTAAGTCCACTATTTTTTTTAAATCTCAAAAATACCCTTAACAGTTTTATTCTGTTCAATTATAGAAACTTTAAAGATCTTAAAAGTAATTTTAAATTAATTTCTTAAATTAGAAATTATTATCCCATAATTCACTCCAAAATTGAAATCCAAATTCAAATTTTAAATTGATTAGATTCAATAAATACCTTTTCGATTTTACTATTCGAGTTTATTGTGGATTCCATTGACAAAGTTATAGTTGATTCTTGGCATTCAAAACATCTTCACACCTTTCGGATTCAAAAATAAAATTAGTGTATGTGATTTTATGGGGAAAGTTGATGTTCGTTGTATTTCAATAATTTTCAAACAATTGAAATCTCTCCCCTCCTCCAGTGAAATCCCACCCTTCCGTTAACCTCGACAACTTTTTACCCTTCCAGTGAAATCTAAACCCCCCTCCTAATACAGCCCACCCCAAACAAAACTATCCTCTCTTCCCTTAGTTAGTGCTTTGGCAAAGAGAAAGGAAGGAAAATGGAGATAAGTAAAGGCTAAGGGTATAGAAGTAATTTTAAATTTTATGTCTAATTACAGTTAATTGAAATATTAGGGGGTAAATTGTTTAATTTTAAATTAGAGGGACTTAATTGAAATAAGACCCAAAGTTTAACGGGACATTTTGTAATTAACCCTAAGTTCCTAGGCCCAATAAGATTATATAAAAAACCCACTCTCTAATTTTATTTCTTATTAGGTCCCTATTGAAAGGTCAAAGGAATAGATATAAATAACGCTCTTTACAATTACAAAAAAATAACAACAATGACTTCACTTAATTTAAACACATATTCTAAGAAACTATATTATAATATTATACATTTTTCTCTATAAATACAAATTGTAAGACAAATACACACAAATCTTAAGACAAGTACATTAAAAAAAATAGGTACGTAGTTAATATATATATATATATACATACGCACACACACACACACACACCTTTCAGATATAAAATAAAAAGTAGGTAATAAAAAAATATAAAAAATAGTAGGTATACAATAATCGTCAGATAGGTACACTAAAATATAAATCGTTTATGTACATTCTCTTCTATAAACACAGATCGTCAAACATATACACTAAAACATAGATCATGGGTCAACTAAAACAAAAATCGTTAATGTACATTTTTATCACTAAATAGGTACACTAAAAATACATATCGTTAGACAGATACACTAAAACACAAATTGTTAATGTACCTTCTTCTCAATGAACACAGATCATTAGACAGATACACTAAAACATATATCGTCAGACATCATCATAATGTCCAAATAGTTTGGTTCACTAGTTTGAAGTTCAAAACTGATAGACAATACCAAAAAAACATAAATAACAAACGGCAAAAAAAAAAAACTAACTATATTTTAAGCTGAAATCATGTAATGAGAGAAAAATAGGTAAAGAAAATCAGTAACTAACTAGTTCCTTAACATTGTCGCCAACACAGGGACCACTACATTCAAATTTTTTCAAAAACTAGATGACTCTTTTTTTATACTAAAAATTCGATAGGACTAAAATTAGTTTACATACCAAACGAGGAATTCTAGCCTAATTAACTACTAAATCTACCCTCTCAAAAAAGTTCTCATGCACCTTGATCCTCTTAATTATCTTTCCACAAATTACTTAAAAATGTGTTATCGATCTTTATAAAAAAATTTTATTACTACTAATTCAAATTTGTCTTATATTCTAAATTTGCCCCACTACAATATTTTGCTAGCTCAGTCCTTGGGGGGTTCAATTACATGGAAGACAACTCAGAATTGAGTGCATAATTCAAATTATAGACCCACACCAATACACTGTTTAGTGTAAATCACAAATAGCACACATCTTATAGTTGACTCTGAGAAAATCTCGAACTACTTAGCCAAATTATATGACCCATTGTTTCTCGACGCCATGATTTGATCTGCATCTCATCTCATGGTTAATGTAGGCTGTAAATAAATGACATTCAATTTCATAGTCGATACTACAATACTCAATCATGTTGCTACAAAAGGAGAATGTGAACGAAGCTGTGTTGGTTAAGTTCTCTATTCCTCTGGGGTGAATATTGATGGATAAGTTGCTGCTAACATTAGAGGACCATAAACTACTTTTTCGCTCGGGAATTTTTTAGTTAAATAGCAGTTGGGGAACCAGCATATCGACAACTATGAACTACCATTTGCATTTCGCCACCAACTATATTAAATCAAAGATACTAAATTAAAGTCACTGCATAGGTCAATTTGAAATCCATTGTTTAGTTTTCTACAATTGTAGCCTAACTAAAATTAGAAAAGTCTTTTCTTTTTTTTTTTTCTAAACCCTTCATTTGGAGCCTAAAAACATTGTTTCATCTCCTTTTCTCGCATCCACAAATTAACCAGTAAAAACTTGAGATCACCCACTTCTCTCTCTATCTTCAATTCTCTCTCTCTATCTCTCTCTAAACACACGCAATTTCATCAATTCTCATATCTCCTCCAAGGGCCAAAAACAATTCAATTCCCTTTTCTTCAACCTACAGCTCAAATCCAAAAGGTACATTCATCCATACCCCGATATACACAACTGTCATCGAACCGGCTTGAACCATGGTCCGTGCCATGGTCCTGATATGGGCCTGTTCTGTGCTTTTGGCCATGGTCAATCTCGTTGATGGCATAGGTGTGAACTAGGGCACTCAGGCAACACAAAATCTGCACCCAAGTGTGGTGGCTCAAATGCTTAAGGACAATAAGATCAATAAGGTTAAACTGTTTGATTCGGATAATTGGACCGTCAAATACTTTGCCGGAACTGGCATGGAAGTCATGCTTGGTATCCCAAATAGCCAATTGAATCGATTTAGCGACGATTATGACAATGCCAAGGACTGGAAGGACAATGTCACCAAACATTTGCATGATGGTGGTGTCAATATAAAGTGAGTAACCTTCGCTAACAATCATGGTTTAATATAGTGACTGATTTGGTGGTGTCCATCTCGGTACCTTCTGTTTCGAGATGTATACACTTCATGTGTACACCACATCGGCGATGTCTCAGACAACTTGATCTAGTCACGATGTCTCAGAAAACTTCTAGTTGTCCGAGTTAACATCAGCGAATTACAGTGTACCCAATGTACAATGCCGCGCTATGGCCACAATTATTGGTCATATTTGACTTCTTCTTCTATCTATTGCTTCATGCACGTTCTCTGATGCTATGATCGATGCGTCTCAATGCCTTTGAGTCTGCTGCTGATATTGCAAACTCGGCCAAGTTCTCTTGTTTGTAATTATCATTTTTTTTTCCTGATTTCATGCATTTTACAGGTACGTGGCTGTTGGCAATGAGCCATTCTTGAAATCTTACAATGGCTCACATCTGAAAACTACCTTCCCAGCATTAAAAAACATTCAGAAAGCTCTTGATGCAGCTGGTGTTGGAGACAAAATCAAAGCAACCATCCCCCAAAATGCGGATGTCTACGACTCTGGTTCACAAGGCCCATCTGCCGGTGATTTCCGATCGGACATAAGGGACCTTATGATCGATATAGTTCAATTTATCAAAGACAACAATGCCCCATTTGTCGTCAACATATACCCCTTTCTCAGTCTGTACGGCAATCCTGATTTTCCTGTCGAGTTTGCTTTCTTTGACGGTGGTGCAGAACCTGTCAATGACAAAGGTACTCAATACACAAACATGTTTGATGCAAATCTTGATACATTATTTTGGTCACTCAAGAAGGCTGGTGCACCGAACGTGAAGACCATCGTCGGGGAGATCGGATGGCCAATCGGATGGAAATATAAATGCCAATGCCAAAATGGCTAAGAGGTTCTATGATGGATTCTTCAGGAAAATGGCTACAAACAAAGGAACCCCACTTCGCCCGGGGCCAATTGAAGTATATCTGTTTAGTCTAACAGATGAGAATCAAAAAAGTATTGCCCCGGGCGACTTTGAGCGCCACTGGGGCATTTTCAGGTATGACGGACAGCCTAAGTTCCCGACGGACTTCACCGGGAAAGGTCAGGACAAAATGCCAGTTGGAGCAAAAAATGTACAATAACTACCACAGCAGTGGTGCGTGTTAAACAGTGACATAAAGAACATGAGCCTGGTGCCTGAAAATGTTAACTATGCCTGCTCATTGTCCGATTGCACAAGCTTGATATACGGATCAACGTGCAATAAACTGGATGTTCGTGGGAATGTCTCGTACGCATTCAATATGTATTTCCAGATGAATAATCAGGACGTCGAGGCATGCGATTTTCAGGGTCTGGCCAAGATTGTGACTCGAAATGCCTCACAAGGGGACTGCCTCTTCCCTATACAGATTGTAAGTGATGGAAGGAGACTTACCATGGTAACTAGAGTGAGTGTTCTTGCAGGATTGTTGACCTTATTAGCATTGTTTTAGAATGTCATAAGTTTAAGGGAGTTCAATGCAACATGAGATCACTTGATCAAAAGAACTATAGTCTTTCACCAAGTTGACAATAATGGATTATAGCAACTTGAAAAATTTTGTTTTCTTTCGTTTTTCCCCAAGTAATATCATATTTTCCGTGATTTGATTTTTCTCATTGGAGATTCCAACTTGCTCTTTTATCCCAACGCTTCACAGTTCTGATGGTTTCAATTAATCTCAAACTAACAATGCTAATGGTTAGCCTGTTCCATGGTTTTAGTTTATCTTTTCGGTAGTTTCCGCCTCTCCCCCTCCCCCACCCCCCCCCCCCCAAAAAAAAAAAAAAAAAAAAACCAACGCCCTTCTGGTAGCCACTCCTCTAATAGTGATGTCACTCAAATTTTTATTTTTTTTTCCTGTTAATGGCAATTTTTCTCCTCAATAAAGAAACTTCAAAAAAAAAAAATACCCTCTTCCCCCCTGCTTCTTTCTATTCTTTTATATTGTCTCAACCCTTACTCTTCTCCCTCTGCCTCTTCCTCTCGAAGTACACACTTACAAAAAATCAGAGAAGAGAATATTTTGTGTAGCAACAAAAAAATTGTGACGCCTCAAAATTTGGGGGTCCTATCTCAATTCATTGATCACCCATCAATTGGCGGAAGTATTTGTGAATATTGTATAACTCGACAACATGTCATTACACCCCCTTCATCGGGATCTTAACCAAAAACAAAGAGTGGGTAGAGACTTTCTTATACCGGAGCACCACCCAACACAATTAGTACAGATATTAACCACATGACCATTCCAAGATCTAAATCCCAATAATTAGGACATACTATTATCCATTTACATCATCCATAGAGGATCGTTCGAAAGGTGAATGCCCCTCAGTGTCACATTTTAAAAGTTTCAAGTTTTGGGAGAACCGGTATCTGCCATAAATGGTATCGGTACTTGAGCCTTCTGTTTGCCAGGTACCGATACCTATGTGACTTGGTATTTGCACCTGAGCCCACTATTTGCTATGTACTTATACCTATATGTCTTGGTACTATCCATCGGGGTACCGGTACCATGGTCTAGGTACTAGAACTTGAGCCCATTAAAATCTAGGTACTGACACTTGTAAACTTAGGTACCAATACTTGAGTCGTCCGACAGCGTGGTACTAGTACCTATGAGTCTAGGTATCACTACTAGAGCCAAGTATTCCCAAATTTCCTCCAACTCTTAACCTTTAGCCATCCAACCTCATTTTATATTCATTCAAACTCATACAACATTCATTTACGTCAAATTCATTATCCCAAAGAGGTTCATTACATGTTATTTTACCAAAATTAAAAGTTGAATCACATAATATATTACAAAGATGAAATTTAAGAGTCACAGTCCGGCTCCACCATCGACATGGGCCCAAGTGAGGGCCGTCCACTGGTGCCTATCTAACACCTGAAATATATTCCCATAAAGCATGAGAGTTACGCTCAATGGGTTATCTTCTAAAAAGGTTATTCCCCAACTCAGATGCATATAAAATGTCACATGAAATTCAAAAAATCAAACATCCATTTAAATAAAATGAAACTCATGTCTATAGTGCAAACCCGAACCCTCCACCAACTTTCACAACACATGTCATGACATGCGTATGCGTCTAGGAATTCCAAGCTCCCTCCATTTAGGTTAGACATCTAATAACTGGGTTGAGATGAGAATTTTTCCTTCTCTGATATACTCAAAGACTGGGTCAATTTGGCTAGATGACTCTTGATATCTTCAATATTTTGTTAAGTTTGAACTTTGAAGTCATTAAATGCATGGGTAGTCAGAGTATTGAAACTCATTTGACGCTGAATGAACTGGTTCATGGTGTCCTTTAAACTCCTCTTATGTGGGGGTTGATAAGATTGAGAAAGCTGTTGAGTCTATGGTTGTAGGGAAGGTGGACCTGGTGGCTGGCTCACAGGTTGTGTATTTTTTTAACTGAAATTCGGGTGATTTCGCTACCCTAGATTATAGGTGTCATACTAGGGGTTGGAGTAAGGCTTGCAAAATTTGAAATGACATTGGTTTGTTCCATCAAGACTTCTTTGAATGCTGGAATGTTGGGACATTCTCCCGTACGATGTCTAGACAATGAATAGATTCCACATAACTGCTCAATCGAAGACACACAACAACAAATTTGTTGTGAAAAAGTGATTTTTGGTGGCAATTTTAAATGTTTCTCACAGTAAATTTTTTTATGATATTTTTGGCGATCATTTTTTGTAGTCGTCGCCAATAGTCTTCACAAAAACGTTCCCTCCAAAAAAAAATTGGCGCCAAACATTGGCACTAAATTTTAATTTTATGGGTGACAACAAAAATTGTCCCCAAAATTATTTTTTGGTCACAAAATTTTTGTCAAATAACGAAAAATAAGAAAAAAAAAATACTTAACGACCATACATGTTTGTCGCAGAAAAAAAAGTTAAAATTATTTTTGTTTGGTGACAAATGATGTTTGGTCACAGAATATGTTAAATGAACTGTGCACTTTGATGGATTAAAACAACGTTGTTTTGGAACCGTCATTTTGGAACCCTAAATTAAACCCTTATCTTCTTCTTCGACAAAGGAATCGGCTAGCCCCCACCTTGTCCCCTTTCTGTTCCCTCTCTGCTATGCCAAACTTTGTGAGTCTCTCTCTCTCTCTCTATATATATATATGTGTGTGTGTGTGTTCTCTCTTTGTATATCGCTCTGTGTGTATATATATTCTCTCTCTCTCTGTATTGCTGTGTTTTTTAGGTATTCTTTAATGTTTCGATTCTTCGATTCTTGTTCTGTAATTTAAAACTAGTGGGTTAGTTTTGGTTTTAGTGATTTTTAGGGAATTTGTCTTACTCCAGAACTTCATTTGTTTTAAGGAATTTGTCTTGCTTCATTTGTTTTAGCTTCCTTTTGGATTTGTTTTGTACTTTAATGGATTCGTTTGCTTGTGGATTCTTTAATGTTTCGTTTATACTTGCTTGTGGATTCATTTTAACAGAGTAACCAAACAGAGTGTTTAAGCTTTATTTTCTTTTTCTGTGTTTTCCATTAAACCAAACAGAGTGTTTTTCTCTGGAATATTGATTTTTTGCAACTAACTGATGCATTCGTTGTAGGACATTTACCTTCTAATCTGCACTTTCTCATTCTCACATAGCACAAGGCGCTCAGTGTAAGCAAAACTAGGAAGATAGTCTTAGCAATCACTATCCAAATCCGCTTGTTTCATTCACTAGTTTTCTTGTGGTTAGTCTTTACAAATTTTGTTGATGGCCTATCAAGTCAAAAATTTTGTTTTCATTCACAAATTTTGTTGATGAATTGACATATCTTAACTTCATACTACATGGACATGATTGTTAATCACAACTAACATGGTGCAAGAGATATACACGACTAGTGGTGTTGTTGTAACAGCGATATCCTTGATGATATAAAGTAGCCCGAAAATACATATTGATTAGATTGAAATTCCAATTTATTTTTGTTATGTAATACAAGAAAGGGATAAACTTAAACCAACTTAAACCAAAAAGGGTAAAAATCATAATTGGTCTATGAAGTTTGTCTTTTATTTCAATTTGGTCCTTGAATTTTTAATTATTCTAATTTAGTTCCTCAAGAATAAATTTTGTCTCAATTAAGACCTTTCGTCCATTTCCACCATTAGATCAACATTGAAGTAGATTAGGTTGTGCAAACATGTTGTTGATTTAATGATAAAAATTGACAGAAGGACTTAATTAAGATGAAATTGATAATAAAGAGACTAAATTAGGACAATTGAAAGTTGAAAGGACCAAATTAAAATAAAAGGTAAAGTTTAGGGACTAATGATGATTTTTACTCCGCCAAAAACACAAGACATGAATAATTTAGAGACAGATGAAATAAGTTTTATAGGGAGAAACATAATTTAAACATTTGGCAGTAAGTCAATTAATAAGGTAGACAAAAGCATTGAAGATTTCACCCCAAACTCTGAAGATAAACCAGATTGAGCCTTAAGAGTTAGGTTAGTTTGCACAACATGATGTGTTTTCATTCAGAAATCCATTTGATCGAGAGTACAAGGACACAATGCGTGACGAACACCATTGTCAGTCAAGTGTTGTTTGAATTTGGTACTATTATACTCACCCTTGTCATCAAATTAGAAGGATTTAATTTTACAACTAACATTTCACATAAATCTTGGATTGAAGGAAATAGTGAAATGTCTAGTGTCTAAATCGCTGTTAAAAAAGTCATGAATATTTAAAATAATCATCAACAAAAAGAAGATAATAGTATATACATCGACCGCACAAATTCCAAAAAACTTCATAGGACAGACAAATGTAACTGAAAAGGCAAATAAAAACTCATTAGCAAATGAATCTTTTTTCCAAAAGATAGGAAACACAAAATACACCATCTGTAACTGAACCAACAATGCTAAAGAAAAAAAGGAACCTAAGCCAAGAAGAGGGAATTCTGTTGTGACACTAAACATCATAGAACTAGAAAAAATTGGGTAGCTCAACTGATATGGAAGAAGATACTTGTCACCAAAAAGAGCAAATGACAGTTGTTGCTTTGGTAATGAAGCAGTATAAGATGTAATCCATTTTCACTCGTGTGGAAAATCCATCAAAAATGAAAAAAAAAAATTATCAATAAAAAATTGGTGAACATATAGTAGATTGACCGACACATTAGGACAATGTGGAACATTTTTCATATAAAAAGCAAAGGAGTTGATTTGGAAAGTATTGAAACCAATATGAGAAATAGGCAAACTTTCAACAATTTTAGGCAACCTATCTATCTGAACTGTCAAACGAATTATGATTAGGAAGATTGGCAAGATATAAGTTATATGAGTCGAGACACCACTGTTAATTATCTAAGTTTGCTAATTCGAGGAGCCTAAAGATTTGGCCACCATAGTTTCCACATCCTCCATTCAAGTTTTTTGTGGCAAAAAAAAAAAATAATAATAATTTTTTTGATATCTGTACTATCTATTCATTGCCGAATTTTAAGTGTTGAATGCTGAAAATTTTAATTTGCGGACTATTTGGTACCCAATTATATTCAAGTGTTAAATTGAACCAAACTATTTAATAACTAAATAGAACTGAAGTTTGAATAATAAATTAATTTTTAGTTTTACCCTTCCACTTTTTACATTTAAAATATTTATGAAATATCACTACAAGTTATGAATCATAATCACTATTATCATATTATAGTATACATTTAAATACATGATAATAAAATTAATTCAAGTTAAATTATACAAGTACTCTTAGCTTCTTGTAATTCCTAAAATTCAAAGCAACCTTACTTTCTTGTCATTTAATTTTATCCACGTCTGTATAACTACTTCTGATTTTTGACGTAATAAAATTCACTACTCTCTGTGTCCTTTACTCACAAAAAATACTGCACGCAACATAATATAATGGGTCACTCATTCCCAAAAGTTGTATCTCAACCAAAAATACGATTACATTCTTCCATACTCGACCTATCAACATTTTACACTGCCTTAAGAGTTTCAGATAGTTTTTCATTAAGGTCACCACGTTAGCTTTCTTTCTTTTTTTTTTTTACACATATTGGCTTGTTTTGTCACATTTTTTTATGAAGAAGATGTCCCAGCATATTTGAGATTAAGATTAATCAGTATTTGTGACTGAGAGTCGACCACATCAGTAGGCAACCCTTCATTCGATGGACCCCAAGAATTTTTTATGTTTACTCTAAAATCATCAAACAAAACTTTTAACTCATTTGCATACTGTAGTCCATTATAGCGAAATTACTTTGCATCTAAATTAGCTAGTGATATAAAAATTTAAAAAAGCTCATAAATTGCCTTTTAGTTCTATAAGAATAATTAACATTGAATAAAGCAATACATTTATGTACTTCTCCCATTCTATTGAACTCCAATTTATAATATTCGTTTTTAGATTGTAAGCATTCCTTGTTTTTGATATTATTTTTGACCAAATTTCATATTTTATTCTTAGATATTCCAACTGATTCTTCAATTGTTTTTGGGATAAATCAATATTCTTCTGCTCCTTTAAAGCTACTCTTATACAATCTAGATTATTTCTTTTGATTGCCTCCATTGTTTCCTTTATCAAATAATTTTTTCACACACAAATCTATGAAAATTTTAAGCAATTTTGGATCCTTCCAATTTGTTCTATCACCATCACCATAAAATATCGCTACATAACCATTTTTTAACAAAATATCAAACAAGGTTAGATGTGTATGGTATTGTTTAACACAGTCAAATGATTATCGTGACCTACCGGAATAGTTAAACAAAATAAAAAGAAATTGATGATAATTAAAAGTATTGAAGAACACAAGACAATTAACCTTAATAAATAGTTGCTCATTAACACTCTTCACAAAAAAAAAAAAAGTAAATTGAATAAATAAATAAATAAATAATCTAGCACAAAGAAAGAATTGAAGAATAGACCATACCTGTTGGACCTCATTGACAGACAGTGGAGGCTAGGGAGATTGATTGTTTTGGATAAAAGAACACTTCAAAGTTTTAATATGATTGTGAAATATTTTAGTGAAATTGGGGTTGAGTTCTCGTATATAGACTTATAATGACTTGAGTCTATTCTAGAAACTTATTTGGTGTTAAGTCTGTTTTTTTATCTTACTAATAAGTGATTAAGTCCACTATTTTTTTTAAATCTCAAAAATACCCTTAACAGTTTTATTCTGTTCAATTATAGAAACTTTAAAGATCTTAAAAGTAATTTTAAATTAATTTCTTAAATTAGAAATTATTATCCCATAATTCACTCCAAAATTGAAATCCAAATTCAAATTTTAAATTGATTAGATTCAATAAATACCTTTTCGATTTTACTATTCGAGTTTATTGTGGATTCCATTGACAAAGTTATAGTTGATTCTTGGCATTCAAAACATCTTCACACCTTTCGGATTCAAAAATAAAATTAGTGTATGTGATTTTATGGGGAAAGTTGATGTTCGTTGTATTTCAATAATTTTCAAACAATTGAAATCTCTCCCCTCCTCCAGTGAAATCCCACCCTTCCGTTAACCTCGACAACTTTTTACCCTTCCAGTGAAATCTAAACCCCCCTCCTAATACAGCCCACCCCAAACAAAACTATCCTCTCTTCCCTTAGTTAGTGCTTTGGCAAAGAGAAAGGAAGGAAAATGGAGATAAGTAAAGGCTAAGGGTATAGAAGTAATTTTAAATTTTATGTCTAATTACAGTTAATTGAAATATTAGGGGGTAAATTGTTTAATTTTAAATTAGAGGGACTTAATTGAAATAAGACCCAAAGTTTAACGGGACATTTTGTAATTAACCCTAAGTTCCTAGGCCCAATAAGATTATATAAAAAACCCACTCTCTAATTTTATTTCTTATTAGGTCCCTATTGAAAGGTCAAAGGAATAGATATAAATAACGCTCTTTACAATTACAAAAAAATAACAACAATGACTTCACTTAATTTAAACACATATTCTAAGAAACTATATTATAATATTATACATTTTTCTCTATAAATACAAATTGTAAGACAAATACACACAAATCTTAAGACAAGTACATTAAAAAAAATAGGTACGTAGTTAATATATATATATATATACATACGCACACACACACACACACACCTTTCAGATATAAAATAAAAAGTAGGTAATAAAAAAATATAAAAAATAGTAGGTATACAATAATCGTCAGATAGGTACACTAAAATATAAATCGTTTATGTACATTCTCTTCTATAAACACAGATCGTCAAACATATACACTAAAACATAGATCATGGGTCAACTAAAACAAAAATCGTTAATGTACATTTTTATCACTAAATAGGTACACTAAAAATACATATCGTTAGACAGATACACTAAAACACAAATTGTTAATGTACCTTCTTCTCAATGAACACAGATCATTAGACAGATACACTAAAACATATATCGTCAGACATCATCATAATGTCCAAATAGTTTGGTTCACTAGTTTGAAGTTCAAAACTGATAGACAATACCAAAAAAACATAAATAACAAACGGCAAAAAAAAAAAACTAACTATATTTTAAGCTGAAATCATGTAATGAGAGAAAAATAGGTAAAGAAAATCAGTAACTAACTAGTTCCTTAACATTGTCGCCAACACAGGGACCACTACATTCAAATTTTTTCAAAAACTAGATGACTCTTTTTTTATACTAAAAATTCGATAGGACTAAAATTAGTTTACATACCAAACGAGGAATTCTAGCCTAATTAACTACTAAATCTACCCTCTCAAAAAAGTTCTCATGCACCTTGATCCTCTTAATTATCTTTCCACAAATTACTTAAAAATGTGTTATCGATCTTTATAAAAAAATTTTATTACTACTAATTCAAATTTGTCTTATATTCTAAATTTGCCCCACTACAATATTTTGCTAGCTCAGTCCTTGGGGGGTTCAATTACATGGAAGACAACTCAGAATTGAGTGCATAATTCAAATTATAGACCCACACCAATACACTGTTTAGTGTAAATCACAAATAGCACACATCTTATAGTTGACTCTGAGAAAATCTCGAACTACTTAGCCAAATTATATGACCCATTGTTTCTCGACGCCATGATTTGATCTGCATCTCATCTCATGGTTAATGTAGGCTGTAAATAAATGACATTCAATTTCATAGTCGATACTACAATACTCAATCATGTTGCTACAAAAGGAGAATGTGAACGAAGCTGTGTTGGTTAAGTTCTCTATTCCTCTGGGGTGAATATTGATGGATAAGTTGCTGCTAACATTAGAGGACCATAAACTACTTTTTCGCTCGGGAATTTTTTAGTTAAATAGCAGTTGGGGAACCAGCATATCGACAACTATGAACTACCATTTGCATTTCGCCACCAACTATATTAAATCAAAGATACTAAATTAAAGTCACTGCATAGGTCAATTTGAAATCCATTGTTTAGTTTTCTACAATTGTAGCCTAACTAAAATTAGAAAAGTCTTTTCTTTTTTTTTTTTCTAAACCCTTCATTTGGAGCCTAAAAACATTGTTTCATCTCCTTTTCTCGCATCCACAAATTAACCAGTAAAAACTTGAGATCACCCACTTCTCTCTCTATCTTCAATTCTCTCTCTCTATCTCTCTCTAAACACACGCAATTTCATCAATTCTCATATCTCCTCCAAGGGCCAAAAACAATTCAATTCCCTTTTCTTCAACCTACAGCTCAAATCCAAAAGGTACATTCATCCATACCCCGATATACACAACTGTCATCGAACCGGCTTGAACCATGGTCCGTGCCATGGTCCTGATATGGGCCTGTTCTGTGCTTTTGGCCATGGTCAATCTCGTTGATGGCATAGGTGTGAACTAGGGCACTCAGGCAACACAAAATCTGCACCCAAGTGTGGTGGCTCAAATGCTTAAGGACAATAAGATCAATAAGGTTAAACTGTTTGATTCGGATAATTGGACCGTCAAATACTTTGCCGGAACTGGCATGGAAGTCATGCTTGGTATCCCAAATAGCCAATTGAATCGATTTAGCGACGATTATGACAATGCCAAGGACTGGAAGGACAATGTCACCAAACATTTGCATGATGGTGGTGTCAATATAAAGTGAGTAACCTTCGCTAACAATCATGGTTTAATATAGTGACTGATTTGGTGGTGTCCATCTCGGTACCTTCTGTTTCGAGATGTATACACTTCATGTGTACACCACATCGGCGATGTCTCAGACAACTTGATCTAGTCACGATGTCTCAGAAAACTTCTAGTTGTCCGAGTTAACATCAGCGAATTACAGTGTACCCAATGTACAATGCCGCGCTATGGCCACAATTATTGGTCATATTTGACTTCTTCTTCTATCTATTGCTTCATGCACGTTCTCTGATGCTATGATCGATGCGTCTCAATGCCTTTGAGTCTGCTGCTGATATTGCAAACTCGGCCAAGTTCTCTTGTTTGTAATTATCATTTTTTTTTCCTGATTTCATGCATTTTACAGGTACGTGGCTGTTGGCAATGAGCCATTCTTGAAATCTTACAATGGCTCACATCTGAAAACTACCTTCCCAGCATTAAAAAACATTCAGAAAGCTCTTGATGCAGCTGGTGTTGGAGACAAAATCAAAGCAACCATCCCCCAAAATGCGGATGTCTACGACTCTGGTTCACAAGGCCCATCTGCCGGTGATTTCCGATCGGACATAAGGGACCTTATGATCGATATAGTTCAATTTATCAAAGACAACAATGCCCCATTTGTCGTCAACATATACCCCTTTCTCAGTCTGTACGGCAATCCTGATTTTCCTGTCGAGTTTGCTTTCTTTGACGGTGGTGCAGAACCTGTCAATGACAAAGGTACTCAATACACAAACATGTTTGATGCAAATCTTGATACATTATTTTGGTCACTCAAGAAGGCTGGTGCACCGAACGTGAAGACCATCGTCGGGGAGATCGGATGGCCAATCGGATGGAAATATAAATGCCAATGCCAAAATGGCTAAGAGGTTCTATGATGGATTCTTCAGGAAAATGGCTACAAACAAAGGAACCCCACTTCGCCCGGGGCCAATTGAAGTATATCTGTTTAGTCTAACAGATGAGAATCAAAAAAGTATTGCCCCGGGCGACTTTGAGCGCCACTGGGGCATTTTCAGGTATGACGGACAGCCTAAGTTCCCGACGGACTTCACCGGGAAAGGTCAGGACAAAATGCCAGTTGGAGCAAAAAATGTACAATAACTACCACAGCAGTGGTGCGTGTTAAACAGTGACATAAAGAACATGAGCCTGGTGCCTGAAAATGTTAACTATGCCTGCTCATTGTCCGATTGCACAAGCTTGATATACGGATCAACGTGCAATAAACTGGATGTTCGTGGGAATGTCTCGTACGCATTCAATATGTATTTCCAGATGAATAATCAGGACGTCGAGGCATGCGATTTTCAGGGTCTGGCCAAGATTGTGACTCGAAATGCCTCACAAGGGGACTGCCTCTTCCCTATACAGATTGTAAGTGATGGAAGGAGACTTACCATGGTAACTAGAGTGAGTGTTCTTGCAGGATTGTTGACCTTATTAGCATTGTTTTAGAATGTCATAAGTTTAAGGGAGTTCAATGCAACATGAGATCACTTGATCAAAAGAACTATAGTCTTTCACCAAGTTGACAATAATGGATTATAGCAACTTGAAAAATTTTGTTTTCTTTCGTTTTTCCCCAAGTAATATCATATTTTCCGTGATTTGATTTTTCTCATTGGAGATTCCAACTTGCTCTTTTATCCCAACGCTTCACAGTTCTGATGGTTTCAATTAATCTCAAACTAACAATGCTAATGGTTAGCCTGTTCCATGGTTTTAGTTTATCTTTTCGGTAGTTTCCGCCTCTCCCCCTCCCCCACCCCCCCCCCCCCAAAAAAAAAAAAAAAAAAAACCAACGCCCTTCTGGTAGCCACTCCTCTAATAGTGATGTCACTCAAATTTTTATTTTTTTTTCCTGTTAATGGCAATTTTTCTCCTCAATAAAGAAACTTCAAAAAAAAAAAATACCCTCTTCCCCCTGCTTCTTTCTATTCTTTTATATTGTCTCAACCCTTACTCTTCTCCCTCTGCCTCTTCCTCTCGAAGTACACACTTACAAAAAATCAGAGAAGAGAATATTTTGTGTAGCAACAAAAAAATTGTGACGCCTCAAAATTTGGGGGTCCTATCTCAATTCATTGATCACCCATCAATTGGCGGAAGTATTTGTGAATATTGTATAACTCGACAACATGTCATTACACCCCCTTCATCGGGATCTTAACCAAAAACAAAGAGTGGGTAGAGACTTTCTTATACCGGAGCACCACCCAACACAATTAGTACAGATATTAACCACATGACCATTCCAAGATCTAAATCCCAATAATTAGGACATACTATTATCCATTTACATCATCCATAGAGGATCGTTCGAAAGGTGAATGCCCCTCAGTGTCACATTTTAAAAGTTTCAAGTTTTGGGAGAACCGGTATCTGCCATAAATGGTATCGGTACTTGAGCCTTCTGTTTGCCAGGTACCGATACCTATGTGACTTGGTATTTGCACCTGAGCCCACTATTTGCTATGTACTTATACCTATATGTCTTGGTACTATCCATCGGGGTACCGGTACCATGGTCTAGGTACTAGAACTTGAGCCCATTAAAATCTAGGTACTGACACTTGTAAACTTAGGTACCAATACTTGAGTCGTCCGACAGCGTGGTACTAGTACCTATGAGTCTAGGTATCACTACTAGAGCCAAGTATTCCCAAATTTCCTCCAACTCTTAACCTTTAGCCATCCAACCTCATTTTATATTCATTCAAACTCATACAACATTCATTTACGTCAAATTCATTATCCCAAAGAGGTTCATTACATGTTATTTTACCAAAATTAAAAGTTGAATCACATAATATATTACAAAGATGAAATTTAAGAGTCACAGTCCGGCTCCACCATCGACATGGGCCCAAGTGAGGGCCGTCCACTGGTGCCTATCTAACACCTGAAATATATTCCCATAAAGCATGAGAGTTACGCTCAATGGGTTATCTTCTAAAAAGGTTATTCCCCAACTCAGATGCATATAAAATGTCACATGAAATTCAAAAAATCAAACATCCATTTAAATAAAATGAAACTCATGTCTATAGTGCAAACCCGAACCCTCCACCAACTTTCACAACACATGTCATGACATGCGTATGCGTCTAGGAATTCCAAGCTCCCTCCATTTAGGTTAGACATCTAATAACTGGGTTGAGATGAGAATTTTTCCTTCTCTGATATACTCAAAGACTGGGTCAATTTGGCTAGATGACTCTTGATATCTTCAATATTTTGTTAAGTTTGAACTTTGAAGTCATTAAATGCATGGGTAGTCAGAGTATTGAAACTCATTTGACGCTGAATGAACTGGTTCATGGTGTCCTTTAAACTCCTCTTATGTGGGGGTTGATAAGATTGAGAAAGCTGTTGAGTCTATGGTTGTAGGGAAGGTGGACCTGGTGGCTGGCTCACAGGTTGTGTATTTTTTTAACTGAAATTCGGGTGATTTCGCTACCCTAGATTATAGGTGTCATACTAGGGGTTGGAGTAAGGCTTGCAAAATTTGAAATGACATTGGTTTGTTCCATCAAGACTTCTTTGAATGCTGGAATGTTGGGACATTCTCCCGTACGATGTCTAGACAATGAATAGATTCCACATAACTGCTCAATCGAAGACACACAACAACAAATTTGTTGTGAAAAAGTGATTTTTGGTGGCAATTTTAAATGTTTCTCACAGTAAATTTTTTTATGATATTTTTGGCGATCATTTTTTGTAGTCGTCGCCAATAGTCTTCACAAAAACGTTCCCTCCAAAAAAAAATTGGCGCCAAACATTGGCACTAAATTTTAATTTTATGGGTGACAACAAAAATTGTCCCCAAAATTATTTTTTGGTCACAAAATTTTTGTCAAATAACGAAAAATAAGAAAAAAAAAATACTTAACGACCATACATGTTTGTCGCAGAAAAAAAAAGTTAAAATTATTTTTGTTTGGTGACAAATGATGTTTGGTCACAGAATATGTTAAATGAACTGTGCACTTTGATGGATTAAAACAACGTTGTTTTGGAACCGTCATTTTGGAACCCTAAATTAAACCCTTATCTTCTTCTTCGACAAAGGAATCGGCTAGCCCCCACCTTGTCCCCTTTCTGTTCCCTCTCTGCTATGCCAAACTTTGTGAGTCTCTCTCTCTCTCTCTATATATATATATGTGTGTGTGTGTGTTCTCTCTTTGTATATCGCTCTGTGTGTATATATATTCTCTCTCTCTCTGTATTGCTGTGTTTTTTAGGTATTCTTTAATGTTTCGATTCTTCGATTCTTGTTCTGTAATTTAAAACTAGTGGGTTAGTTTTGGTTTTAGTGATTTTTAGGGAATTTGTCTTACTCCAGAACTTCATTTGTTTTAAGGAATTTGTCTTGCTTCATTTGTTTTAGCTTCCTTTTGGATTTGTTTTGTACTTTAATGGATTCGTTTGCTTGTGGATTCTTTAATGTTTCGTTTATACTTGCTTGTGGATTCATTTTTAACAGAGTAACCAAACAGAGTGTTTAAGCTTTATTTTCTTTTTCTGTGTTTTCCATTAAACCAAACAGAGTGTTTTTCTCTGGAATATTGATTTTTTGCAACTAACTGATGCATTCGTTGTAGGACATTTACCTTCTAATCTGCACTTTCTCATTCTCACATAGCACAAGGCGCTCAGTGTAAGCAAAACTAGGAAGATAGTCTTAGCAATCACTATCCAAATCCGCTTGTTTCATTCACTAGTTTTCTTGTGGTTAGTCTTTACAAATTTTGTTGATGGCCTATCAAGTCAAAAATTTTGTTTTCATTCACAAATTTTGTTGATGAATTTACCATAAGGGTGGTGATTGGAAACCATTGCATGAAATATGTTTAGTGGTTGTGTTGGGTTGGTCTTTTTATCCATGTTGGACTCTACTTAACATTACCATCAATGGCTTTAATAATCTGCTTATTGGTTTCAAAAAAATCTCTCTAGGGGAATTATTGCTTGTTTTTTAGATGGTTATTATGAACGTTGGTATTGCAATTATAAGTTGCTTGGGGCATAAAAAATAGCCAACCTTTTTGAATTGTAGTTTTCTATCAGTCATAGTTGGTATTGGGTGCTAACATTTGATGTTGAAAAACACTACTGACCATAGGCACTTAGTTTACTCAATTAGATCAATGCAATATTTTCCTAAAAAGGTACTTTTAGCCTTTTAGTGCTCTAATTTTGGCAGTTCTTACAATGGCACTCACTTGACGTTTTGTATTGATTCTCTATGTAACTATAATGTGCTTCACCAAACTTGGCATGGACTAGTGCTTTATGTAGTTAGTGAACTGTTGTGAATGAGGTTGTCCAATTCCTTGGCCTTTATTTTTTAGATAAATAATGTCCTGTGTCTCATCTCTCTTTTCTCTTTGTGTGACTATACACTGCTTTGTCTTACTAATACCCTGATACTGGTTTTTCAAATTCACTGAAATGATGTTGCTACACTAGCAATAAGTGAATTCTTCCTCTGTGTGACATGACGATGTAGCTGATGCTATTTATTGAAACCAAGTCATATTATTGTAACGTCAAACCTGATAGCGTATACCAACGTGGAAGAGCTTAAGATGAAAGTAATGTGAGGTGAGCGTGGATTAGAGCTACGAGGCTCGTATATGATGCTAATTGATAAAATATTCAGGGAATTAATGGGGTGCACACAGTAAAAATATAATGGTTCACCGGCTCAGGAGCTCGGGTAGTCCACTCTTCAATGGAGGTTCTCGCTCCTTCTATTTTATTCCCAATGATTACAATGTTGTTATGACTTCTTCTTGCCACTAGGGTCCTCTCTCCTGTTAGGAGGTGTTACAGTGCATTTATAGGGTCATTCCCTGCTAAGTGGGATCCTGGCCGAGATTCTTGCCCTTACTTCGTGGGATTCTCCCTAATTCTAGGAGAAGATCTTGGTTGGTTGAGATTAAGTGCCTTGATTATAGCTTCCTAACGCTTTTAGGAACCTTTCGTGATCTTTCAGTTGTTTCCTTGGTTGTTATTGCCCTTGCTTATCTCGAAGGGACCTCCAGCTTTACTCTTCTGAGTTATGTTCGTCTAGTCTGACCTCCTGGGCTTAGCTGACCGACCTCTTGAGCTGGCATTTGGGATTTATTTTGAAGTATCATCAGTTGCCCCCCCCAGCCCTTGGCCCAAGGGAGCTTGGGCATGGGCTGAGCTGCTTTTACCTTGGACCAGACCTGCGCCTAACTGACCTTAGCCTGTATATGAGATGCATGTGAGAGGGGATTTTTGAAAGTGGCAGCAATCATGGCTCTCTTGGTTCCCATGCACACCTCATCTCATGTCTTTCAAGCCTTAAATGCTCAAAACGGCTAAAAGAAAACGCACAAAACCACCATTCATCTTCTACGCTATTCACCTTCATCTCCGGCTCTTTCTCTCTGTGATTTCTGGGCTTTCCTCCACGCGATTCCCTATTCTCTGCTCTAGACTGTTCTTTCTGGGTTCGACTCGAAGTCCTGCTTTATTCCTCTCCTCCACTTTTGTTCTTTGGTTGCTGTTTGTTGTTCTCCTCCCTGTCTAGGTATGCTTCCTTCTGCCCCTTTCTCTTTCTCTTGCCTTTCCTCACTTTGGATCCCTCGACTTCGAGGTGGCCATATTTTTTTGGGTTTTTCAGTTCTTTTTTTTTTTTGGAATCGATATTGTTGCCTATCTCCTCTTTCCCGCTTTATGGATTGGAACTCCATTATGCAAATTCTTACTGTTGGGAGGTACAGTGCCGACCCTAGGATTATCAGGGGGTGTTTAGTTAGTATCCCTCCTTTTTATCATTCTCTCGACTTGCCTTTTTCTTTGCCAATCATGTCGGCCTCCTCTGGAGCAACTCCTTCCTCTATTTCCCTCTTAGGCGATAGATCTGCCGTAAGAGATTCTGATTTAGGGGATGTAGGTGACAAGATTGATAACTTTTATGGTGTAGATTCTGTTGAGGTAGAGGTGAAAACCAAGGAGGCCCCCTCCACCTCTTCTCTCATGCCTAATAGACCTGATAAGGGCAAGGGTAAAGTAAGTGGTGTAGGAGTCATTGTTTCAGGCGCAGGGGTTGCCTTTAGGAATGTTGAACTTGTAGGTCCCAGCGAACTTATCCCTTCTGACCTGAGGTTTCTCAGTGCTCGCTTTCGTTTCCCCCCAGGGGTTCAGCCCTGGGGGAAAAAGTACACCACATATGTTCACCATGTCCATAAGAAGGTTTGTTTCTTTCTGGCAGCTTTTGATAACGGATTTCCCTTCCTCATTCATCCCTTTATCAAAGGTGTCCTTCAACACTTCAATGTCTATCCTGCCCAGCTCTCTCCCAACTTCTGGGGTGTTCTTGTGGGTTTACTAGTATTTTTTAAGGACCATAAGCTTGGGTTTCCTACTGTTTCCTTACTTATAGAGCTGTTTAATGTTAAGCAAACTTCCTCTGATGGTTTCC
Organism: Ilex paraguariensis; assembly: GCA_963454935.2. Classification (NCBI taxonomy): domain Eukaryota; kingdom Viridiplantae; phylum Streptophyta; class Magnoliopsida; order Aquifoliales; family Aquifoliaceae; genus Ilex; species Ilex paraguariensis. Next base: position 27,172 of record CAUOFW020003088.1, read on the forward strand.
TGTATATCTCCAAGAAGACTAAGGCCCAACAAATTATCTTTGACCTCCCAAGCTCACATAAGGGTTGGAAGAAACAATTTTTCTTTGTAGGCGGTACACAGTGGGAGTTCAACTCAGAGGATAAAATTGATATCATCCCCATCCCTACAGAGTGGTCTGCCCTCGATAATTTGGGTATGTTTCTGCCCAGACAGTATTTACTCCAAGTTTGGCTGCTTTGTTAACCTATTTCTTGTTTTCCTTAGTTTTCTAGGTATTCGACCTCAGCTCAGCGCTGAAGAGGAGCGAGTATTGCGAAAATTGAAAAAGTACAAACTAGAGAAATATTTTGAGCTCATCCAACCCTGGGCTCTCGTAGAATACGGGTTCTACTTCCCTGAGGTGAGGGTTGAAGCTCCCTTTCCACTTTTCGTTACTGGCCCCATCCCACTTTCTACCGAAGATATATCAGGTAACACTTTTTCTTTGTACCCCCTCTCATCTTTTCTTTATCTAAGAGCGAGGCTTAGCTATTCTTAGGTCTCGCAGGTTCGTCCTTAATGGAGCCCACTACTGCTGAACTCAGGGCTAAACTTTCCCAAATAAAGAATATCAAGGGCAGCAGCAAGAGCAGCGCCAAATGCAAGTTAGGGCCCAGCTCTGTTGATGGCTCCACTCCTCCTGCCAAGGTGCCAAAGATAGGCATGTCACCCACTCCCTTTGCTCCAGCTATCCCAGACTTCTCTTGCCAAAGCGCCTTTCCTGCTACTCCAAGCGCTGCTGCGTCAGGACAGACATCCCCCTCTACTTCTGAGGTCGGGAGAGCTGTGGAGACAACCTCCCAGATCTTGGCCTCTCTTAATCTGCCTGTTGCACCAATCAATCCTCCCTTTCTTGTGGGTTCCAAGGCTATGAAGGAGGAGCTCCTTAAAGCAGGCAAAAGTGAGAGCTCATTTCTTGATAACCCCAACCTTGCTCCAGGGGCCCTCTCCTCTATTCTTCCCAATGCTGATATAAAAAGGGCCTTTTCACTGTCTCTTGAGGATTCAATAAGCTCTGTTCTTCATGAATTAACTACGGCAAGTTCTTGCTCACATTTATGACATTTTTTTTCTTCTTTTTTTTTTTTGAACTTTCCTAACTTTTGTCTGTTTTCCTCTTGCCCCAAGTCTACTATTCATGCCAAGAGCTTGATGAACAGGGTCCTGTCTATGAAGAATTCTGCCAAAATGGTGAGGGCTTATGAAGTTAAGGTTGTTGAGTTGGCTTTTGAAAATGATGATCTGGGAGCTTAGCTACGAGAGCTACAGGACAAAGTGGAGAAGCAGGCTTCCACCATTGAGGGCTTAGAAATTGCGAAGGCCAAAGCTGAGGAGGGGGAGAGAAAGGCTAGGGAAGCCTGGGCCTAACTGGAGATTTTGTTGCCCTATCTGATGCTAATAGCGTCCTTTACAACGAGTTTGAAGAGCTGAATGCTATTATATCTGCAAAGGACAAAGACATTGCCAAGCTGCGGGATGCTATTGCAACCAAATGGGTCTCTGGGTGGCTTGCTTTCTAAGGAAAAGCTGAGGAGGCCTACCTTGGCCTAAATTTTGACTTTGATGTTCCCAGCGATGAAGACACAGAGGTGGCTGAAGTAGAAGGTGAAGGTGAGCCCCCGGCCTCTTCAGACATCCCAACTGCCGAGCTCCCCTCCCCTGCTGACCTTACCACTGAGGTTTCAGTTCTCCCATCTTCAGCAAAGGCCCCACATTCAGAAGCTCCCCTCGTTGAATTTTCCCCAAATTTTGTTGATTTGTCTGTCACTTTTGCTAAGCTTCCAACTTCTGAACCTGCTTCTGCCCCAGCATCGGTAATTGACCAACAGAACTCTGGCCTTATTCCCCCCTCAGAAACTTAGGATGCAGAACAAGTTTTTTTTTTGTGTAGCTTTGGGCTAATTATCTCAGAATTGTAACATTTTGAAATGGAATTTGAAACAAAAATGTCAGAATTGTAATATTTTTTGTTTAATTTACAGCTTATGACTCTTCTTTCCCTTTGTTTTCCAACTTGTTGCTTTATTCTATCATTTATCATATATGATATTCCCCAACTCCTCCGCCCTTTCTTCAAAGGATCGTTTAGAACTCTTTGAAGCAAAGATATTAGGAATAACTGCTGATGTGCCGAGATGTGTTTCCAGCTTCTGAACCTGCTTCTGCCCCAACTCCAGCAATTGACCACCAGAGCTCTGGCCTCACTTCATCCTCAAAGACTTAGGACATAAAGTAAGTCTTCTCTCTTTTTTTGTATTAGAGTGTAACCTCACATATGCAACTCTTCTCAACTTCCTCTCCCCCCCCCTTTGCTTTAAACAGGTCATTCAGACATTTTGAAGCACATGGTTAGGAAATTTGCACAGTTAGTCTAGTATACACAATAGGGTCTAGCTTTTTAGCTGTTTGAAATATAAGACAATGAGTACCTAAAGTCTTACCCTAAAGGAGCTTCCATTTGTTGACCTACGTAGCTGACCTTGAAAAGCATAGATTTGAAGGTTAGGATTTATGATGTTAAAATGAAAAAGAAGTTTTCTTCTCACCCCAATATGAGGGTTCATCCTTTCCATGTACTGTAGGTTAGCAAAATGCTTACTTGCTCTAGGACTGGTCTTGAGGGGACCTTTTGGTCAACAATCATGCTCTGTCCAGTGGTTCCGATGTGCCGAGGTCTTGGACTGCCATGGACCACACGCAAGGTGACAACTTGGAAGAGCATACCTAGATGCAACTACTTGAGTGCATTGACTTCCTCATTTTTGACTTGTTGACCTCCCGATGTGTAATATTTTGTTTTGACCTTTCTTTTATGCTCTAGACCCCTCCTTGGAGGTCTGCTTGTTTTATCCCGAGGTGTCGTTGATGTCTGCTTTCAATGCATATCCTTCCACCAAAAAGGTTTCTGCTTCCTTAATTTGGAAACCTAGAGACCTACTGACTTAAGGTTTCATGTAATTAACAACTTTCTAAAAATCTGGGGTTTTCAAAAGATTTCTATAAGTACTGGCTATCACTTCCCTCCGGGTGTCCCTTTGTTATTCTTGAGGGCTTAACGCCTTATATTTCCTTCTCTTTTTTTTTCACCTGAATCCACTATGTCTGCCCCTTTTTCTGCTCTATTTCAAGAGCAAACCTCCTTTGGGGTTGAGTGGATATGACATACTCACTACTTTGTTCCCTCAGTGGTGACATCCTTTGATTTAGAGAGGATTAGGAAGAAATTCTTTCTTGATTTGGAGTTACCTCTACTTGCTCCAAGCTCCAATGAACCTTGTAATTGCCTTCCCCTGGGCAGACGTGCTTCTTTGAAGTAACTTTGGAGTTAGGTATGTGCCTTCTCATTCATCCTTATATTGGATTTATTTTAGCTTATATTGGCTTGTGTCCCTCTCATCTTTCACCCATGAAATGGGTTGTCATGACCAGTTTCTTCCTCTTCTAGCGTTTTGCGAGGTAATGACGAGTTTCCTACAGTTGCCGAGTTTTCCACTTTTTTACCCTTGAGGAGGATAAAGTTCCATGCTTCGTCTGCTTCCGGTGGAGAGATTTTTGGCTTCGTCGTTTAGTGTTCGGTCTCCCCTCCCTTCCTTCAGGATGGGCTCAGCACTTCTTTTTTGTTTCAAGTGACTCGTGGAGGTCTTCTGAGGTGGGCACTAGAGAGTGCAGAGTCCCTCGGTCCTAGAAGAGCTATTCTTACCAAGGTGAAAGCGATGAGGATCTCTCTATTGGGATCAAATTTTATGATGTTCTCTGCTTATCCTGTTTCTTTGTATGCAGGTGTTCCTGATCTGGACTCACTTGAATTGATGAGGGTGGAACTAATGACCCAAGCTGAGCCTATGTCCTTCTCTAAGCTCATGACATCAGACAATCTACTCTTGTTTAGTGCTGTTGCGGCTGAACAAGACTTTCCTTTTTTTTTGCTGAACCTGACTCTTTTTCTTCAGAATCTGATAAAAGCGAAGACACTGGAGCCCCTTCGAAGAGGCACAAGAGGGATGGTTCTTCCTCCCCTACCTCAGACTTTGGACTGGGGGAAATTCTATTCTCCACTACTGGGCAAAAGCTGATAGATCTCCTGTCATCAGCTGAGAAGGAAAGGGATGAGCTGAAAGGTGAGAACCTTCGTCTGAAGGAGAGGATAATTGAGTTGGAGAGACGACTAGAAATTTTGCTTTGATTGTACCGTTGTAATTGCTGACGTTCTGAAAACCTTAATTTTCCCATATTTGTTGCACATTATGAACGATTTGTGATTTGAAGAAGTCTTTTGTTTTTATAATCTCTGATGTTTCCAATATCCATCACTCTTTTGATGAATTCATCGCGAACCCTATGGTTCTTACCATGAACCAATGAGTTCATCGTTCTTGTTATGAATTAGTAAGTTCATCCCGAGCTCTTGAGCTCTTCTTATGAACCGATAAGTTCATCGTGATCTCAGGACTCTTTTTACGAATAGGTGAGTTCTCCGTGAGCTTTAGGGCTCTTTCTATGAATTGACGAGTTCTTCGTGAGCTCTAAGGCTCTTTTTATGAACTAATGAGTTCATCGTGAGCTTTAGGGCTCTTTTTATGAATAGGTAAGTTCTCCGTGAGCTCCAGGGCTTTTTCTATGAACTGACGAGTTCATCGTGAGCTCTAAGGCTCTTTTTATGAACTAATGAGTTCATCGTGAGCTTCAGGGCTCTTTTTATGAACAGGTAAGTTCTTCGTGAGCTCCAGGGCTCTTTCTATAAACTGACGAGCTCATCGTGAGCTCTAAGGCTCTTTTTATGAACTAATGAGTTCATTGTGAGCTTCAGGGCTCTTTTTATGAATTGATGAGTTCGTCGTGAGCTCTAAGGATCTTTTATGAACTAATGAGTTCATACTGAGCTCCAGGGCTCTTTTATGAACTGATGAGTTCATACTGAGCTCTAGGGCTCTTTCTATGAACTGATGAGTTCATCGTGAGCTCTAAGGCTCATTTTATGAACTAATGAGTTCATCGTGAGCTCTAAGGCTTTTTTTTTTCCGTGCTCATAAGGATAGATGAATCACAGGCTTGGTACTTTTTTAACAATGGTTCATAATACAAGATAAACTTACTAAAAAAGTTTCCTAAGATGTTCTGCATTCCATGAATGGGGCAGGACTTTCCCTTCTTCCCTTTGTAACTCACAATTTCCTGATCTAATCACTCGAGAGACTATGTATGGACCTTCCCAATTAGGCTCCAGTTTCCCATGAGTGGGATCCTTTCTTGCCAGCAGAAGCTTCCTTAGCACCAGATCTCCAACCTTGAAACTCCTATGCTTGACCTTCCTGTCGTAGTACCTAGCTACCTTCCTTTGGTAGCTCTTTATATTATTTAGTGTTGCCTCCCTCTTTTCTTCCAACAGATCCAAACTTAGCAGAAGGGAATTATCATTGTTTTCCTCATTTGCTAATTCTGTTCTAAGTGAAGGGAGCCCAACTTCGACAGGCACCACTGCCTTAGAATCGAAAGCCAAAACAAATGGAGTCTCTTGTGTTGTCGACCTAGTGGTTGTCCTATAAGCCCATAGTACTTCTGGGAGGTGTTCCACCCATTTACCCTTAAGATTTTTCAGCTTGGTTTTCAGGGCGGACTTTACAGTCCTGATCGTGACTTCTGCTTGTCCATTAGACTGAGGATGAGCTGGGGCAGAAAAGTAATTCTTTATTTTGAGCTCGGCATAGAAGTTTTTCAACTTCGGGTTGTCGAATTGCTTCTTATTATCCGACACAATTGCTTTGGGGATCCTAAATCGGCAGATTATGGATTTCTAAGTAAAATTCTGAACCTTTTGTTCTGTAATGGCTATTAAGGGCTCTACCTCTGCCCACTTGGTAAAGTAATCCACCCTTATAATGACGAACTTACATTGTCCTACACTAGTGGGAAGAGACTCTAGTATATCTAGACCCCACTGTTAGAATGACCAAGGGCTTATCACTGAGGTCAAGAACTTTGATGGACAGTGAGGGATGTTGGCATGTATCTGGCAAGCCTTGTATTTTCTGACCAGGTCTATTGTGTCCTTGAGCAAAGTGGGCCAGTAATATCCCTGCCTTAATGTCTTTCCTACCAAAGTCCGAGCTTTGATGTGATTGTCATAAACTCCTTCATGAATTTCCTTGAGTATATAATCAGCGTCCTCGTTCCCCATGCATTTGAGGAGTGGGCGCTGAACCTCATCTGTACAAGTTTTCCTGCAAAATGAAAAATTTAGCTAACTTGGTTCTCAGCTTTGTTGCTTCCTTGTTGTCTTCCGGTAAGGTCCCATGCTGGAGATACTCCACGATGGGGTCCATCCAACTTGATGGACTCTGCACAGGAAAAACTTCTTCATTCTCAATACACACAGATGGTTCTGCTAGATGCTCCACGGGGATCAACCTATCCAAATTTTCTTGAGAAGCTGTTGCCAACTTTGCAAAAATGTCTGCTCTTGAATTTTCAGTTCTAGGGACATGTCTGATCTTTACTTGCACAAATTTCTTGATCAATTCTTGTACCTTCCTAAGAAAAAGGACCATATTCTCACCCTTAGCCTCGTAAGCACCATTTATCTGTTTCACCATGAGTTATGAGTCACTGTAGATCTCCAGTTGCTCGGCTTCCATTGAATGAACTAAACTGAGCCTTGCTATGACTGCCTCATACTCGGCTTCGTTGTTTGAAGCTTTGAATCCAAATCTCAATGCGTATTCAATATCTATCTCATCGGGGGAGGTCAAAATCAAACTAGCTCCACTGCCCTGAGCATTGGCAGCTTCATCTACTGAAAGTTTCCACGTGAGGAGGTCAAGTACTAACTGCGCTGTCTCTACAGGTATCTCAGTTGTGAATTTTACAATGAAATCTGCCAATATCTACCCCTTAATGGCTGTCCTTGGCTTGTATTTGATGTCAAACTCGCTAAGTTCAACGGCCCATTTAACTAGTCTCCCCGAAAATTCTGGCTTATGCAGTACCTCCTTCATAGGTTGATCTGTTGGGACTTCGATAGTATGAGCCTGGAAGTAGGGTCTTAGTCTCCTGGCAGTTGTCACTAAGGCTACAACAAGTTTTTTCATTTTAGGATACCTTCTTTCTGCCCCCCTCAGAGCACGGCTGCAGTAGTAAACTGGTTGCTGAGCTTTGTCCTTCTCTCTTACTAGCGCTGCGCTAGTTGAGAACTCTGAGACAGCCAGGTAAAGGGTAAGTATTTCTCCTTCTAACGGGCTTACCAAGACAGGTAGGGAGCTCAAGTATTCTTTCAATACTTTGAAGGCTTCTTCACACTGAGCATCCCATTGAAAGGTTTTCTTTAAGACTCGAAAGAAGGGCTGACACTTGTCGCTTGATCTGGAAATGAAGCGACTCAGGGTAGCTATTCTCTCGGTTAAACGTTGTATTTCCCTCGCATTGGAGGGAGGCTGCATATCCAATACTTCTTTTACCTTTTCTGGGTTAGCCTCTATCCCTCTGCTATTAACTATGAAGCCTAGAAATTTTCTTGCTGACACCCCAAAGGCACACTTAGCTGGGTTGAGCTTTATCTTGTATTCTCTCAGGGCCTGAAACGACTTTGCTAGGTGCCTAATGTGGAGCTCTACCTTTAGTGACTTGAACAACATGTCGTCAATATATACCTCCATGGAGGTCCCAATCTATTTTTGAAACATCTTATTCACCAGGCGCTGGTAAGTGGCTCCTGTATTTTTTAACCCAAAAGGCATCACTTGATAGCAGTACGTCCACTGCTCAGTTATGAATGAGGTCTTCTCTTGGTCATTGGGATCCATCCCGATCTAATTGTACCTAGAGAAGGCATCCATGAATCTGAGGAGCTCATGTCCCGTAGTGGCATCTACAATCAAATCTGTCCAGGGTAAAGGAAAACTATCTTTTGGGCAAGCACGGTTGAGGTCTGTAAAGTCAATGCAAAGACGCCATTTGCCGTTTGTCTTCTTGACTAAGACTACATTGGCTAGCCAGACTAGGTAATCCACTTCTCAAATGGCTTTCACGTAAAAGAGCTTGCTGACCTCTTCGTTGATGGCTTTCTGACGCTTCAGGGCGAAGTTCCTCCTCTTCTGCTTAATGGGCTTACTGTCTAGATTCACGTTGAGCTTGTGAGTGATGACAGAGGGATCAATTCCTTTCATGTCCTCTTGCTTCCATGCAAAAACTTCCTTGTTCTTTTTTAGGAATTGGATGAAGAGATCCTTGATCTCCTTGCTCTGCTTGGATCCAACGTAAAGAAGATGCTTTGGCTCTTCATCAATTTGAACAAGTTCCAGTTCTTCTAATGGTGTTGGCCTGGTCTCGAGTTCATCCCTCATGTCCAGCTCATCCAATTGGATGCTCTCAACCTCCTTATTTCTCATGGATGTCATGTAGCATTCCCGTGCTACGCGCTGGTCTTCTCGGACCACTCCAACTTCGTTTTCTGTTGGAAACTTCACTAAAAGGTGATAGGCAGATGGAATAGCCCTTATAGAATTGAGCGAGGGTCTTTCAAAGAGCATATTGTATGTTGAAGGTGCATCAACCACTAAAAATTTCACAGTTGTTGTAGTCTGACAGGGTGGGTCACCTAAGGTCAAGATGAGTTGGATTGACCCCAGGGGCAACATCTTTTCTCTTGAGAATCCCAATAGGTGGGCACTTACTGGTTCAAGCTTTTCCCTTCCTATATCCATTTTTCGAAAGCAGAAGCAAAAATGATGTCTGTTGAGCTGCTATTGTCAATCAAAACATGATGGATAGTCTTGTTGGCCACCACAACTCTTACCACCAAAGGGTCATCATGGGGATGTTGGCAGCCCTCCAGATCTGAATCTGGGAAAGTGATAGCCGTGTCTAAGCGTGGAGACTTAGACACAATATATACTTCGGGAGCTTCTATGGCTCTGATTTTTTGCAAGTGGGCCTTTCTGGCAGAGCTGGACCCTCCTCCTCCTCCAGCAAATCATCCAGATATCACTCTGATCTCTCCCATAGGTTACTGGTGTGGCTCTGGTGCTTGACGCTAAGGGGGTGGGGGTGGGAGAGCTCGATTTTGATTATCATTGGCCATATAGCGTCACAGTTGTCCTCGCTGGATTAGAAATTCTATTTCCCTCTTCAATTGGATACTGTCATCGGTGTGATGACCATGGTCTCTGTGACAGTCACAATACTTCGTAGAATCACTTTTTACCAGGTCTGCTTTCATCCGGGGTGGCCACCTTAAGAACTTCTCATTTTGCACCTCATACAGTATCTGAGACACTATAGCAGTTAGGGGGGGTGAGCTGTCGGGGTGCATACCTTGGTTATAGCTCTGGTTGTGGAGGGCTGAGGTTATCCTTGACATTTCTCCTTCTCTTCGAGGAACGCTCTCTGTCTCTTCTTGGAGACCTGCCTCGTTCTCTTTCCTTTTTGGGACTTTGTTCTCTCTTCTTTTCTTCCTTCCCTTTCTCATTTCTTGATGAAGAGCTCCCGACCTTGGAGAGGAGCGCTTTCTCACCATTTATGTACTTTTCTACTTTCATGAGCACCTCCGCCATACTAGCATGGGGGTTCTTAGAGATAGAAAACATCAAATCTTTTGACTGAACCCCAGACCTGCTATGAAGGCTGTAATAGCAAATTTTTTGTCTGGGACATCCATCTTCAAGGATTCTGAGTTGAACCATGGGACATAAGACTGTAGGTTCTCATCAGGCCCCTATTTCACATTTAACAAATGGTAGCTCGATTTCTTATAGGTTCGAGCTCTAATGAAGTGGATCACAAATAAGATTGACAGCTTTTTAAAAAAAGAAATTGAGGCTGGGGAGAGTCTGTTGAACCATGCTAAGGCTTAGCCCTTCAGGGTGATAGCAAATGCCCTGCATCTCACTGGATCTTGATATTCGTGCAACTCCATTTGATTTTTGTAGGTGTTGAGGTGGTTCACGGGATCTTTTGTCCCATCAAAAGCATCCACATATGATATTCTAAATTTATGTGGGAGAGGGAAATGCAGCATCCCAGCAGTGAATGGGGATTCGGTTTGCTGCACTAATGCATCCATAGTGACTGGGGCCTTGCTCTTCACTGCCTCCTTCATCTGGCTGAGCTCTTACTGGATGTTATTGAAATGTTACTCCCAGTGGTGTTCTCTTCTCTCCTATTGATAAGGGAAGAAGTTGCTCCTCTCCCCTTCCTTATACTGAATTTGCACTTCCTCGTTGTAACCATTCCTAGGGGGTAGGCGAGGTTTTTGCCCCAAGGTCTGGCTATCCTCTCCCACCTCATTAACTTCTCTAAGGGGGTCGAGATGCAGTTACTCTCTTGGTGGTGGGTTATTCTGGCCTCCTTGGGCCGGTCGCGTCTCCTGTGGGCGTTGTAGGAGCTTTAAGAGCTCTTCATTCTGTTTTATCAGACGTTCATTGACAAGAGGAAGGACCTCCATCTCATTATTCATAGGAAGGCCCCCCATGGGGGGATCTGCTTCTTGAGCATTTTTGGATCGTCTGTTATTTGTGGCTTCATGTTGATCTTGCATCCGTAGAGGATTGGTCTGACTTCGGCTCATGTTTCACGTTGATACCATCAGTCACTAAAAAATCAGCTTTATTCGTAACACGAACAGTCGTTCCCACAAACGGTGCCAAACTGATGGTGTATACCAACGTGGAAGAGCTTAAGGTGAAAGTAATGTGATGTGAGCGTGGATCAGAGCTACGAGGTTCGTATATGATGCTAACTGATAAAATATTCAGGGAATTAACGGGGTGCACACAGTAAAAATATAGTGGTTTACCGGCTCAGGAGCTTGGCTAATCCACTCTTCAATGGAGGTTCTTGCCCCTTCTATTTAATTCATGATGATTACAAAGTTCCTATGGCTTCTTCTTGCCACTAGGGTCCTCTCTCATGTTAGGAGGTGTTACAGTGCATTTATAGGGTCATTCCCTGCTAAGTGGGATCCTAGTCGAGATTGTTGCCCTTACTTCATGGGATTCTCCCTAATTCTAGGAGAAGATCTTAGTTGGTTGAGATTAGGTGCCTTGATTATAGCTTCCTAATGCTTTTAGGAACCTCTTGTGATCTTTCAGCTATTGCATTGGTTGTTATTGCCCTTGCTTATCTCGAAGGGACCTCCAGCTCACTCTTTCGAGTTTTGTTCGTCTAGGCTGACCTCCTGAGCTGGCATTTGAGATTTATTTTGAGATATCATCAAAACCTAACTACTTCCCCTTAATGGGTCAAAACTGCCCACCCTCACACATTAGTTCCTCTCCATGTTTTCTATTTGATTTGGGGATCTAGAATGAAGAAATTCAATAAAGATAATGAGATTTGAAAAAGAAAGCCAATATTAGGTAAGGTTTAAATTAGTATTTTAGTGGTCATTATAATAGTTGACTAATGCTTTATACAAATCATTCATTAACATCAAGGTAGTAGATTAGTTTTCCCATCTAAATTTTTCTAAGGATGAGTTGAGGTTCTAACTCTTTCCACTCTCATAAAACTATTTATGATATTTAAATTTAATTTATTGATATAATTTGTTGACCCAATTATTTATAATCGTTGGATTAATAGTGACTCAAAGTATTTATTAAGACCCACAACCAATTCAATAATTGTGATAGATTACATCAACAAATTATATTAATAAATTAAGTTCAAATAATATTAATGATTACAATAATTGAGTTTATCTCAGTCATTAACCTTTACCAAGAGTGTGATGACTTCACCAATAATGATGGAGTCATGTCATGGCACAAGGGTGGTCATGGCACCCCTCAAATTTTTAAAATTATATTTTCCACTCTCAAATTATGATCTTAAATTTTTTAAATTCCTCAATAATTGAGTTTAGGGAAAATTTCAACTACACCCCTCCTAGTTTACTATATCTTCAAGGACACCCCTCTATTATATAAAACATCACTGACACTCCTTCTAGTTTATATTTAAACATCACTAACACCCCCTACCATTAAACTACCATTTCTAACAAAACAAATTCATCTAAAATACCAAAAATTCCCCTACATGCACACTCAATGTATTATAGTTTAAATAGTGCTCTTCATAATTTTTGTTGATATTGTTTAACTTTTTTGATATACGTTGAGATTTGATTTGCTTTCATTTCATATTTTCTCTATTCTTGTTAAATGGAGAAGTGGCTGAAAATGGACAAGAGTTGGATGATAATTAGAGAAAGAAAAAGTAAGCAGTATGTTGATGGGGTGGAGGCATTTATTGATTTTGCATTGCCACGAATGGGGCAAGATGGAAAAATTCGGTGTCCATGTAAATACTGTTTCAATATATACTGGCACACCGCAGAGACGGTGAAAAATCATTTGTGTTGGAAAGGAATTATGGCGTCCTATACATTGTGGGTACACCATGGAGAACTCGTTCCTAATGTACTACACGATGATGCCAATATCACAAGAGGAAATGTTCAAGATGAACTGAGTGATGCTGACGATGATGCCTAGGATGAATTACTTGAGATGTTAGAGGATGTGGGCATGGGGAATTTTATGGAGAATAATTTGGGGGAATCAATTTTTGGAGAAGATGATGAGATCAATGGGAGGGAAGATGTACACAATTTTGAACAATTACTGAAGGATGCTCAGCGTGAGTTGTATTCAGGATGTATGAAAGGTACTTTGCTCTAATTTATTGTAAAATTGCTTCATGTGAAGGTGTTGAACAAGTCAAGCAATAAGGTCTTTAATATGATACTGGAGATATTCAAGGATTTTCTACCAGAAGGCAACCATGTTCCAGAGTCTATTTATGATGCCAAGAAGTTATTACGAGCACTGGGATTAGGATACATTCCCATACATGCATGTAAGCATGATTGCATAATTTTTTGGAAAGAGAATGAAAATCTAGAAAATTATCCAGTATGCGAGGAATCTAGATATTAGATCCATGATGGCAAGGGTAAGAAGATCTCTCACAAGATATTGCCAATATTTTCCATTGAACCCAAG
>CAUOFW020003089.1:0-40182 GCA_963454935.2 Ilex paraguariensis
AACAAGCCTTCAAGGAGGCTATTGGTACGCTAGCAGCCACCATTGCACATACTAGTGCAAATGCGGGGCAAGGAGGATCAAGTAATCTCCAAAGGTTCAAGACACACAAAGCTCTGACTTTTTTGGGGGGGCGGATCTGATGGTGGTCGATTATTGGTTCCAATAAGTCGACAAGATTTTAGAGTCTATGGAGATTACCTCCGATGCCACGAAGATAAGGCTAGCTGCATTCTAGCTAGAGGGAGAAGCCCAAATGTGGTGGGATTGGGCAAGGGCCTCAAAGAACCTAGAGACGATGACATGGGAAGAGTTTCGGGAGCTCTTCATGGGCAAGTATTTCCCATTAGCTGTTCGACATGCTAAAGCCCGAGAATTCTTAGATTTAAAGCAAGGGACCATGATGACGATGATGGAATACATGGATAAATTTTACTGATTTAGCCCATTTTGCCGATGATTATATGGCCCAAAGTAAGGGAGGTTCGAGGATGGGTTGAATTTGTCCATTCGGGGCAAAATTATGGGTCATCGCTTGTAAGACTTGGACTCAATGGTCGAGATAACGATGACAGAGGTTGATGATGCATGAAGCATCTGAGAGGCAGGTGCTAAGGACAAAAAGAATGAGGGTCAATCCTCTTCTTCTAGTTCGGGGAAGAGACAGAGGACTTCTACTTCACAGGGACAGAGCCGTAGTCATCAAGGCCAAGGCCAAGGTCAACTCTCCCAAGGCAAAGGAAACTTCAGGATAACATATCAGGTAGGTTAGTGAACTTGCTATCATTGCCACCGGCTAGGTCATGTGAGGCGGGATTGTCCTCAGCGACAAGGATCCCAGAGTTATGAGGCGTCTCAGTCCAATTCATCAGTTGGGCAGCCACAGACATACTTTGTTCCTCCCTACCCCACCACGACCTAGGGAAGTCAATATTAATTCCAGGGCACCACTTAGGCCCCTATCACTTTCTAAGCGAGAACTCTACTGTTAGGCCAGATGGGCCAAGGTATGGGCCGAGGTCGGGGACAAGGCACGTAGGCTGAGACTTTAGGGACCCAAGGATGTGTCTATGCCATCACACCTAAGGTTGAGCCAGTTGACAAGTCAGTCATTCAGGGTATATTTCTACTCTCTCACTTATGGGCTAGGGTATTATTTGACTCTAGTGCATCACATTCAATCATTTATACATCATGTGTAAGAGATTTGGGCTTAGAGATTGATACCTTAGAAGAGCCGTTGTATGTGAATTCACCCCTAGGAGCTGGGGTGTGTGTTGACCAGATATGTCGGGGTTGTGAGTTAGAGATCTCGGGGGTTCTACTCACTGTGGACCTTAGTGTCATGGACATGCCAGAGTTCGATGTTATCCTCGAGATGGATTGATTGGCGACACAATGAGTCTTCATTGACTGTGATCAGAAGAGAGTAACTACCTACACACTAGACAGTGTTTATTTCAAGTTTCAGGGGAAAATCACAATGCCTTGTCCCAAGCCATGTATGACTCTCGATGGCATGAGTAATTGATGGGTTGGTTTACGAACCTTACTCTGGAGGACAAGATGAGAAAAGAGATAGGCCTACTTTGGGTTGTTTGTGAGTATGAGGATATTTTTCTTGACCAACTATTGGGATTACCTCCCCATAAGGATGTAGACTTTAGCATCGAGTTGCATTTGGGTACATCTCCTATTTTTATGACTCTGCATTGGATGGCGCCAGCTGAGTTGCAAGAAGTCAAGGTCCAATTATAAGAATTATTGGACAAGGACTTTATTAGATCGAGCACTTCACCTTGGAGTGTTGTGGTATTGTTTGCCAAGAAGAAGGATAAGACCCTTCGTTTGTGAATAAACTATCGACAGTTAAATCGGGTCATTATCAAGAATAGCTACCCTTTGCCAAGGATTGACAATTTATTTGACTAGCTGAGAGGGGTGCGGGTCTAATCCAAGATAGATCTCCACAAGGGTTACCACCAGTTGAGGATTAGGGAGGTAGATATTCCTAAACTTGCATTTAGAATGCGGTATGGGTATTTTGAGTTCACTATGACGTCATTTGGGTTAACGAATGCCCTGGCAGCATTCATGGATCTCATGTATAGGATGTTCCATCCCTATTTAGATCAGTTCATCGTGGTGTTTGTTAATGACATCTGGATCTACTCCAAGTCTGAGGAGGAGCACAAGGGTCACTTAAGAATTATTCTCAAGACCTTGAGGGACCATCATTTGT
This sequence comes from Ilex paraguariensis, assembly GCA_963454935.2. NCBI lineage: Eukaryota > Viridiplantae > Streptophyta > Magnoliopsida > Aquifoliales > Aquifoliaceae > Ilex > Ilex paraguariensis. Next base: position 2,240 of record CAUOFW020003089.1, read on the forward strand.
ATGCCAAGTTCAGCAAATGTGAATTTTGGCTTACGGAGGTAAAATTTTTGGGACACATGGTGTCAGCTTCAGGTGTGTCGGTTGACCTAGAGAAAGTTAAGGTAGTTATGAATTGAGAGAGGCTGAAGTCAGTCTTTGAGATATGTAGTTTCTTAGGATTGGCAGGGTGCTTCCGGAGGTTCATCGAGGACTTCTCCTGACTAGCCGCACCTATGATTAGGTTGACCCGAAAGGAGGTCAAATTCCAATGGGATGAATTATGTGAGAAGGCATTCTAGGAGTTGAAGATAAGGCTTACTTTAGCTCCTATTTTGATAGTCCCGAATAGGGGATAGACGTAAACAGTGTACTGTGATGCCTCCAGAGATGGACTTGGTTGTGTTTTGATGCAGTCTGGGAGGGTGGTGGCTTATGGTTCTTGACAATTAAAGAACCACGAGCAAACTACCCTATGCATGACATGGAGTTGGCAGCCATTGTATTTGCCTTGAAGGCTTGATGCCACTACTTATATGGTGAGCATTTTGAGGTGTTTTTAAACCATAAAAGTCTGAAATATAGCTTTACACAACGGGGTCTCACCATGAGGCAGCGTAGGTGGATGGAGTACCTAGAGGACTATGGTTGCACTTTGCATTATCATCCCGATAAGGCAAATGTGGTGGCTGATACACTTAGCTAGAAGTCACGGGGAGTTATAGCTAGTGAGGGTTCTCGAGAGTGGTGGATGCTTGAGACTGTGGGACAGCTTGGGTTGCATTATTAGGGTCAGACTCAGGGTGTTTTAGGGAGCTTGGTGGCTACGCCTTCCCTACCAAGCAGAGTGATCGAGTCCTAGGGACAGGACACGGAGATATTGTTCATCAAGGACTGGGTACGGTCAGGTACAAGGGACGAGGGCTGGGCCATTCATGCGGATGGTAATCTTCGGTATAGGAGAAGGGTTGTAGTTCCTTAGTCTTCAGATTTGAGAGAAAAGATCCTCAGGTAGTTCCATTGCTCCCGTTTTACAGTTCAACCAGGTGGCACAAAGATGTATCATGATCTTCATGGTCAGTACTATTGGAGTGGAATGAAAGGCACGTTGGAGACTTTGTTAGTAGATATCTCATATGTCAGCAGGTTAAGGCTGAACACCAGAGACCAGCAAGGTTGTTCTAGCCTTTATAGATGGCTAAGTGAAAATAGGAGCACATCACGATGGAATTTGAATTTGTGAGCCATTTGCCATGGACATCACGTGGACATGACGCAGTGTGGGTGATAGTGGACCAGCTTACCAAGTCGGCACACTTTTGGCAGTGCGGATGACCTTCAGATTGGTGGAGTTCTTCAAGTTGTATATACGGGAGATAGTCCGGTTGCATGGGATACCCATATCTATATTATTAGATCGGGATCCCAGGTTTATGGCTCACTTTTGAAAGAGCTTCCAGTGGGCCATGGGGACACAATTGACGATGAGTACAACCTTTCATCCCCAGACGGATGGTTAGTCAGAGAGGACCATCCAGGTTTTAGAGGACATGCTTCGGACATTCGTCCTAGTTCTCAATGGTAGTTGGGAAGAGCATTTACCCTTAGTTGAGTTTGCCTACAACAACAGTTATTAGGCGAGCATATAGATGTCACCCTATGAGACATTATATGGGAGGTCTTGTCGTTCTCCAGTGTGTTGGACGGAGGTGGGAGAGAAACCCTCCACGGGTCCAAATCTGATTAGGATACCTCGGAGAAGGTGGACTTGATTTGGAACCGTCTTCTTATGGCTCAGAGCCGGCAGAAGAGATATGCTAACAAGCGGAGGTGACCTCTGGAATTTGAGGTTGGTGATCATATCTTCTTGAAGGTGATGCCTAAGAGAGGAGTGGTTAGGTTCAGGAAGCGGGCAAAGCTATTGCCGAAGTATATTGGGCCCTTCGAGGTACTAAGAGGGTTGGTACAGTTGCTTACTGGTAGGTGTTACCGCCAAGTCTATCGGATGTTCACTCAGTGTTTCATGTCTCTATACTCCGGAAGTACAGTCCAAATCCGACACATTTGGTGGATTGGGATGAATTGATTGTTGATACGGATGGGACTTTTGAGGAGGGACTAGTGCGTATCATGGATAACCGGGAGCAAGTTTTGCATGGCCATACTGAGAGGCTACTGAAGGTGTTATGGCAGCACCGAGGTAAAGAGGAGACGACATGGGAACCTGATGACACCATATGTACCAGTTATCCGTTCCTATTTGAGGATGGAGGTACATATTTACAATTTTAAGTATAATATTACTTGTTGCATATGCATGCAATTAAGTATGTATGTGTGTGTAAATTTCAGGGACGAAATTCTTTTGGGGGGAAGAATGTAAAACCCGGGTATATTTGAACTTTTATAAAAAAGGGGCAAAACAGTAATTTGTCATTACAGTTCTGGTTGCAACCTAAATTTTTTTAGAGTTCGGATGATGAAAAAATCTCACCTTTGAATTTGTCTCGCAAAATCTAGTTACCCTGCCAAATTTCGTTGAATTCTGAGATAGTTGGATTTTTTGCGTTTTATTAGCCGGGTCGGGTTCAGGTGACCCAAAAAACAAAATTTTTAATAAAATTTTAAAATTTGAAAAAAAATTTAATGCAAGTTGAAATAGAAATATTTGAACTTAAGCCGGAACAAAATTTAATTATTTCGGGGTGAAAACGGACCCAAAAAAAAAAGGACATGTGGCGCATTGTGAGCCAAGTGTTTGGAGACTATAAAAGGGGAAGAAAAATCAGATTTCTTCCCCACATTCAGCTGGTCTTCAATGTGGAGAGAAAGAGAGGAAAAAAAGAGAGAAACCCAACTTTCTCTCTACGATCAACTGTCCTACGGTGCTCGAATCAACTTGAGCCAAGTATTAAAGTAGTTCTCCTCAACGAGGGCTACGCAACCATACCAAAGATTTGAAAAAAAAATAAAATTTTGGAAAAGCTTGGATTAGAGCTTGGGTTGAATTCTTGAAGCTTCCTACGTTTATTTTATGGTTCAAGAGGTAGGTTTCATCCTAATTAGGTTTATTTACAACCTAGAATGGGTGGATGGTTAGATAATTTTAACATTTGCCTATTATGATGAGATTGGTGAAATGGGTATGGAAAATAAGTAGAATAAATTTCATCTTGAATTGGGTATGTGAGATTAACCTAATGTGATTTCTTTGTTATGTGAATTATGGGCATGTTATGTGGTTATGTTATGTCTTAATGAGTTTAGTGTGTTGATAGCATGATTATGTGATAACACGCCTGGAAATTGTGTTATAGGAATTGTTGATATATATATATACATACTTGTGATGTATTGGCATTGATGGGTTATAAAAATTATATGCTTGGATATAATTGCCCATGGAATGTGTTGAAATAGTTCATATGCCAGTCATAGCATATTGGACATTATATTGTTGTTGTAATGGTACATCACATTGTATATGCACGGAGACATCGCATCATGAGGGTGTGTGTGTGCATGGTTGTTGTCAACACCACACTTGCTGGATGATGGGTGGGCTTGAAAAAGTTAGGTCAAAGGCCTAGCTGAGTCACATGGTTTGCACGATAAATTGGGTTGGGATTAGCAAGAAGGGCTAGAAGATCCCTCGGGTGCAAGACCCGGTAGTTGGGATACGCACTCCCTTGGTTCAGTCCATAACGTGTGTGGGTGTACGCGGAACCCTCTGTGGAAGTCCATAAATTCCATGTGGGTTGGGTTACCATTGGTGTAAGTGACACATCAACTTAGCAACCAAGACTTGAAACCACATTTCTCGGAAAACTGGTATTCTCTCTATGCTTAAATTGTCAAATGTACATTAGTATTTGTTATTCTTAAGGTACAAGATGATCAAACTCAAAAATGGAATTGATATATAACCAACATTCTTTGAAACACCCGACATAACCAGTGGAGATGACAAAGAATACCATGGTAAGTTTTGAGCTTTATGATGATTTTGAGAGAATATCAACATTTACTCAAGTAAGCTCTTTCATTTTCATTTTTTCAATAATCTCATTATCCTTGCTTTGATTGACGCAACTAAAGTGATCTATTCACATCTCCCACAGGGAACCTTTGCATACAACACATACATATGTACATACTTGAGAAAGGATCTTAGGTCATCTTTGATTTGACTTTCAGCCTTAGCCATTTCTTTTAAAAGAATATCCCTAGTCAGCCATGCTTGAGCCTTCAATGAATGATTTCTTTTTCGAAAAACCCACATGATAACCAAGCCACAAGAGAATGCACTTAACATACCTTGCTATCTAATTTTCTTGCGCCCTCTTATAAATCAGTATGATATAGAAAGGCAAGAAAAATAGAAAACAAGATGGTGGTTACTGTTCAATGAAAGAAAAATCGGTGAAAACAATCAAAAAAGAAAATAAATAGACATACAAGGAATTGCCATGAAAGTGAAAAATGAGAAAAATGAAAGAAAGAAATATCATTCCCAAGCAAAATGTCGTGAAGCTAGAAAGAGGTGTGCTACACTACACAAAAAAATGAGATAGCTTTTGAACACTATTGACGTCATTTCATTAGCCACTGACCTCTGGCCACATTACAACCTTTACAAACTCCTAATTGATCTCAAGTCTGATGCATGTGTGTGTTATCAACCGAAAACTGGGGTATATTTAATAGTATTTCTTTATTTACATCAATATTCTTTCATGAAATTATACCAAAAGTAAGTCTGTTTCCTCAAAACTTCACTCTTATACTAATTGTGTCTGTTTCCTCAAAACTTCACTCTTATACTAATTGTGCATGGGATTTTTCGATTGGCCATCTTCTAATCACATGCCCGTTGAGAGACAAGTCACTATAACCGGAGCGAATTTTTGCTGAGGGCACTTCTAAGAGAGGTTTGTGAAATTAAAGCTAACCATGGAAGGTGGTAAAATGGAATGTTTGTTATGTAACAATTCTTGTTTCTAGAAAAACCATTCCTACTACACAGGGATTTCCAAATGCCAATGTGACTGATGCTAATTTTTGCATAGAATAAATACCTAAGAAAGAAGAGCATGTGGGATAAGTCAAGATTGAGGGCTGAGTGTCCCAACAACCATGATGCTAATTCACTTTAATCAGCAATCTCACATACACATCTGTTCGACTGAAGTTTGTGGCTCGCTTCACTGAAAACCCTCATAAGACAACACTCGTCCACTAGGATATACCTAGTGGTTCAACGGCTTGTTACATAAGCTAAATGCAACCGGATGACCAACGAAAAAGGCATTAGAAATAGTTTTACATTCCATTTGTATTCCAAGAGAGTAGCAATATTTAGGTTGGGGTGTGATTAGTAGTTAAAATTAGCATATTACTATGCTCTTTTAAGACTATTTATACTTTGATGAAATTTAAATGATGACATTTCAGGCCATAAATTGTACAAGGGACTAAAGGCAATGAGTATCAAACTTTCAGGCAACACCAGCATATTCTGGAGAAAAATTAGAAAAGCTTGGACCAAGCCAAGAACGTTCAAACGCCAACTCACGTTCGAATGTCTACTTGAGTGATTGAGGACCAGACTACTGAGACATGGTGTGTTGCAGCCAAGAAGGAAGACTCTGAGGTACTTGAATACCATGCTCAAATACCAACTCACGTTCAAATGTCCGCTTGAGTGATTGAAGAACAAACTACTGAGACATGGCGTGTTGCAGCCAAGAAAGAAGAATCTGAGGTACTTGAGTACCATGTTCGAACGCCAACTCACGTTCGATCCTCCACTTGAATTGATTGAAGACCAAACTGATGAGTGTAAAGCGCCAAGATGTGCATGGAGTGTGGAAATAGGTTTCCATAGAAGACCACAAGCCACTTGAGTGAGAAGGTCAGGCCCCATCTGGCATTCAAATGCCGATAGAGCGAAGTCAAAAGAAAATTTCAAATGCCATACAATGTTCGAATGCTCATAAAGGAAAAATAGACACAACGTTCGAACACCAACTCATGTTCTAACGTTTTCCATAGGCAGGCTGCAGAGTAGTTGGCTTTTCACTTGGACTTGGACGGCATACACAATTCCTTCACACTCTCTTGTCTTTCCCTCCTTTCCTCCTTGCCTATAAATACTCCTCTTGGAGAATCCTTTGAGAAGGGGGTAGTAGAGAGCTAGATGGAGGCTTAGACTCCCACTCATGTAGCTAGTCTGAGATGTATGTTATATTTGCTTTTATCAAGGGAGCTAGTTCATCTTTTGATTGAGGAAGCAACCCTCCATCTTTTGGTTGAGGAAGCACCCTCCATTTGTTGGTTAAGGAAGCAACTCTCCAAAAATGACTAGTTTTCTTCTACTTTCATTGTTCATGTCTTTCACTTCCATTTCTTCAGCTTCCTTCTTTCTTAGAGGAGTGAAACTCTTCCACTTTTCTAGAGCTTTACCAAAGCCATGAAGGGTGTGATGTGATTCACTCATTTTTCATTGAAGATTGGCTCTTTGTTTATTGTGCTTTTACATTGTAAATCCTCTACTTGGAAGGATGAATATCATTCACTTTTTTAGCTTTACCAAAGCCATAAAGAGTGAGTAGTTCCTTATTCACTCTTTAGTAAGAGGAAATAAATATGTATAAATTATCCAGAAGTTATATTTGTGCATATTTTTTATGCTTTAATGTTTTATATTCCACTTTCTTGGTGAACGATTGAATGCATCTGGGAAAGATAAGATATTTTGTATAACCGTGGGTTCTTTCTATGTCACTGCTAACTCTTTAACAAAAAGACCAGTTGGTTCAAGGCAAGTACCCCGGATAGATCTTCATGACAACATTTCAATATTCACCATTATTGTCCTTTATCTAAAGAATGGAACATTAGTGCCATGGTTGGATGTCTTGTATAAACACTTGCTTGTTTGTAGACGAGTTGAGTCTCAGCACAAACAATTCTTGTAAACTTCTAGAAAGGCATCGAAACCATGTGCTTACTTCTCACAATCCATCTTTATCTTTCAATTAACTTGCTATTGACACAAGAGTTAATTGACTTATAAAGTACAAGTATAATAAACTGGATGATTAACTACATGTTCTAATCGTCGAACTAAAGGGTGACTGTTTATGCTTGAATTTATCTTATATTTTGTCTAGAAAACTCTTGGAAAGAATCTTATATTATATTCAGGAAATCTCATAACTTTAAACTCTCAAGGTTTCCAGTTACTTGGTGTCTATCACTATTCACTTCAAAACACCAATCATAGTTCCCTGTGGATTCGATTCCGAACTTAATCGGATTATTACTATAGCTTGACCACCTGCACTTGGGTGTACACATTTCAGATCAAGTCAAGTTTTTGTGGCACGCCTTGGTTTCGAGTCTTGGTTGCTAAGGTGATGTGTCAAACCAATCATATGCTTAGTCATTTTAACAAGCAGCCTTTGAATCCACATCCGTCTCATCATTTATTAACAAGAATTACTAAAGTGCTAATTCTACACATGCATTTAAACAGATAAAAATGATAAATTGAATGATTCATTTTACAAAATATGATCTTTTATATCAACATCAACATCGAACATTCAATTCATCATCAAAGAAGAAACAAACACAAAGACTTCAAATATCCACAACAAAAAACCAAAGAAGAAACAATCATCCACAACAAACTATAAAAGAAAAAGCCCATCCTCAAAAGAAGAAACAAACACCCAAATCCATCAAGAATAGAAATACTCCCTCTCACTCTCCTCCAAGTACACCAGCTCCACCATCTCCACTAGGTCCACCATCTCTACCAGGCCTTCCCCTTAGAAGTCTAAGAATCTCTTCATGTTTAGCTTCAATGCTAAGTATGATGTCTCATAAAGAGCACCGACTATTGTTGCTAGGGCCTACCTCCTGGGGTTACTCTCTCTCTTCTTCCATTTCTCTCTCCTCCTCCTGGTTGAGCTCATCTTGTTCTTCATCCCCTCCTTGGGTAGGTGGCACCTCTTGTCTTGCTGCTGGGCTGCCAATATGACCTTGGCTCCTTCAGAAGGATGCCTTGTTCAATGGCCCCATTGGCTTTTGAATTGTCTTCTCAAGCCTCACCCTAATCTCGTGGTCTTTGGACATTTCAGTCACTAAGGTGCCAAATGGGAGCGAGTTCTGCTTCACATCGCATCCCTTCTTCATTTCATTTAAGATTAGTGAGGGGAGGTCTATGCTTTGGCCTTTTCTAAGTGCATAAAATAGGCGAGCCATCTCGAGGACGATCTCATTTTTTCATCCTATTGGAGCAAAGTTTGACACTGCAATCAAATTTAATATTTTGTACTTATCTATCAACTCTCCTTGTCTAAAAAATCTCTTCCCCGCCCAAGAAAAAGTAGGCAACCCAGTCAATTCCACCCCCACAATGTTCATTGCCACGTTTTTCCTTGGGGGATAGGTGGGACTTGGTACCTACAGCACTTCTTGCCTCAACCTCCTAATGTGCTCCTCATCTACATCGATGTGAACCCCCCCCCCACATAGATTTTTAGTGCCCCATTAACTATTTCGGCTTTGGAGTAAAACTTCTGCACCAAGTCAATTACGGCCTCTCTGCCGTTTCTCAAGTACAACGCCCAATCTCTCCTTTCCATATCCGCAAAAAATGCCCAACTCAGCAAAATCATTCAACACCACATCTCTTTCACATACTACAATGTGGGTTTGGTAGAAGTTCTCATACCTTTCCGCCTTGAGAGTTGTGGGGAAGCAAGTTTTATCGTACCTTCGCCTAATAGGTGGCCTCCCTTCCCTTACTTCAATGAATTCCTCCATGAAATTAGGCTCTTGGTTTGTTGGGTTGTGCCTAGTAGGTAGTTTGACTCTTGGAGGCATGGTTTTTTCAATTTTGAGGGTGTTATGGCTTAAAAAGTTTGATTTTTTTGTGGGAATGATGATAAATGATATGGGAATGGCTTTGGGATGGTTGTTTTTGGGTGAAAATGGAGAATGGGTGGTGCTTTGAGGTCTGGGTAATGAAAAACCGCCCTAGGGTTTTTCAAGTTTTTGAAGGGTTTTGGGGTTTTTGAAATGGGGAAAACGATCCAGGCTTTTATAGCCTAAGAAGAGTCATTCGAATGTGGGTAATGTTCAAATGTGTCTTGAAGGATTTTAAACAGATCATTCGAATGTGGGTAATGTTCGAACGTGGTGAAATCCTAGTACTTTTGAAGTTTGTCAAAGACCAAAGTACTATAAGCTCTTCTCATTCGAATGGTCTATTGGCGTTAGAAAGTTGAGGGCTTCCAATACTTTTTTTTCCCATCAGAGGCTTCATCAAAGGTCGAGTACTACAAGCAAGTGACGTTCGAACGTTGAATCAAAAATCAAAATTTTTCTACACTACACTATACACAATCAGAGAGGGCTAAAAACACAAGTTTGAATAAAAAATTCATGGCGTCTCAGAGCAAATCCCTACCCACGCTTTTGGTTGGTATTTTGGGACGTTCCTTACTCGGCCCATATTTTCATTTCAGTCAAAAAAATTTGTACAAAACTAAAAGATTTTTACACTTTTTACAAAAATTTGGACCCTTGGCTTTCATCCCAACAAAGTACAATTTCCTACAGAGAATAATCTAATTCGAGTCTCTCTCTGTATCCATATAGTTAGAATAACCAATTACTCTTCCAATTTCCTCTCTCACAAATCAATTAAGCAAAGTACCAAAATAGCATAGCGTCTTAGGGTAATCCTTACTTAGCTCATTCACTATCCAGTCTAATCGATCGAGTGCGCAACTGAAAATTGGTTCAGAACACTGATTATACCTTTTTCTTATGAAAGACTCCGCCACATTGTTTACAGGCACCAAGTCTTTTGGCACGACAACGTTTAGCAAAAGTGTTTTTTCCACAGGGGGGTTTCGCTTATGCTTCTCGAATCTCATTCTTTCTTACTAATCTTGTTTTTCTCATGATCACAACATGCACATCAGATGAAAAAGTGCGCAGAACTCCCAGACTAAACCAAAAAAGTTTAAAATCTATGCTTTCTATGCTTTAAGACTCAGTATCTGGTTCTTTAATGTCTGTCAGTCACAAAGACAATCAAAGTTGACTCATAGACATAATCATTAATTTATACAAAATACAAGGCAGGGTACATAATATGATCAGAAATAGCAACAACAACAAAAAAAGAAAAAAAATTATGGGCTCAAAATATGAACTATAGTTCTCACCCCTCAACCTAAACTGAACAGTGTCCCCAATGTTTTGAATTTACCAGTGTATGGATCTTGGCAATGAGGTTGAAAGGTAGAGATCTGTTCATCTGCCGACACCTACAAGCAAAATACACAAATTAATCATCTCTATGTAGATCTGGGTTTTCACTAGGATGAAAACCCTTGATTGTGAGTGCGGACAGGAGAAGAACAACCATGTATAAATAGAGTAAACAAATGTAGATCATAAGACAAAGGATTGGATCTTCGGGGAGTATGGTCATGGGGCTGTTGGGATATGGGTCGTGTTGCAGAGAACAGTATAAAAGAAAGAAGAAGAAAAAGAAGAAGAATAAAAAGGGAAAGGCAGTGAGGAAAAAGTGGGTGGGGGCCCTTATAAAGGCATTCCCGTGGGTCAGTTTTGATAGGGTTATTCCTGACCCAACCCCTTTTTGTGTCGATAGGTGCAAATCTCAGAGGGATATTCTGGTTCCATTAAAATAATGATTTTCACATTTTTAACAAAATTCTCCAAAAATGGTTTCAACCACTAACCATTAACAGTAAAGTTATTACCGTTCGAGGGATTTTCCACTTCTACTGCTCCGTGTCCAAACACCTTTTCGACAATATAAGGTCCAGCCCATCTTGACTTCAACTTACCAGGAAATAGGCGAAGTCTTAAATTAAACAACATGAATTTTTGAGCAGGTTCAAAAGACTTCCACATTATGTTCTTGTCATGAACAATTTTCATCATGAATTTCGCAATCTTAGCATTCTCATATGCTTCATTTCTCAATTCCTCCAATTCATTAATCTGAAGTTTCCTTGATAATCTAGTCTTGTCTTGGTCAAAGTTCATTACTTTAATGGCCCAATATGCCCTATGTTTCAGTTCCACAGGTAGGTGACAAGATTTTTCATAGACTAATCGATAAGGAGACATGTCCAAAATTATTTTAAAAGCAGTGCGATATGCCCAGAGTACATCAGTTAGTCTTGACGACCAATCTTTGCGGTCTGGATTTACCATTTTTTCTAAAATTAATTTGATCTCCCGATTATCCAATTCAGCCTGTCCACTAGTCTGTGGATAATAAGGGGTTGCAATTTTGAGAAAAATCAAATATTTTTTCATCAAATTCTAGAAAGAACGATTGCAAAAATGAGCACCCATCACTTATGATTGAATTTCATAATTCCAAATTGAGACAAAATATTTTCTTTTAAAAATTTGATCACCGTTTGGTGATCATTATTCCAACATGGAATTGTCTCAACTCATTTGGACACATAGTCTACAGCCACTAAAATGCATAGATAGCCAAAGAAGGGGAGAAATGGTCTCATAAAATTGATGCTCCAACAGTAAAAAATTAGCAATATCAGCGTACCATGTGGTCTCATCAATTATGAACAGTTGTTCATCGAAAAAATTTTCATTGATTGGCAATCCATCTTCATGAAAGTCATACGTTAATCTGGACAGATGGTTTGCCACCACTTCTCAACACCCTTTTTATCCTTAATGACCAGATCAAACTCTTGGAGTAAGAGTATCCATCTTAAGAGCCTTGGCTTAGCATCCTTCTTTGTGAGAAAGAATTTTAGGGCTGCATGGTCAATAAATACAGTTACAGAAGAACCAACAAGATATGAATGAAATTTTTCCAAAGAAAAAACTACAGCAAGCAATTTTTTTCAGTTGTTGAATAATTCATTTGAGCATCGTTCAAATTTTTGTGATTCGCACTCTTTTTTGATCTGAGTTATATTATACACCCAAGTATAAGTGGTCAAATTATAGTTTTCTCAGTTTAAGTCCAAGTATTGATCCCACAGAGAATTTTAGTAATTAGAATTTAAAATGAAATAAATAATAAAAAAAATTGTAAATTTATTGTTTAAAGTGGTGTACATGTGATAACTTGTGATGTGAGCTTAGGTTGAGAACTAGTTTAATTAAATAAAGTGCATAGGTAAGCCTGTTAATGACAATAATGTAAAAGATACCTTTCAGTTTAGGGATTCCATATGCTTTATATTAGTTGAACACTAAAAATGCTACCTTACAGCAATTAACTCCCATTTTATTGGAAAGTCAACCAGTAGGTCTGATGTATATAAACCATCACACAACAACTTCTTAGGTTAGCTGGTGGTATCCATGACAATTGATTAATCCAAGCAAAGCAGAAGGACAAGCCATTTATGAGGATTACTTGAATTATTCATTTGTCTCCATAATAGTAGGTGAGTACATAATAAACCATAACACAGTCACTTCTTAGGTCAACTGGTGGTATTAGTCATAACACAACAACTTGTTAGGTTAACTGGTTATAGATGTATCAAGTGATTAATCCAAGCAAACCAGAAGGACAAGCCATTTATGAGGAATACTTGAATTATTCATTTGACTCCATCTGTGATACATATATATCAGTTAAACATCCTCAACGTTTCGGTAGAGGACAAGTCATACCGATAGGAATGTCGTGGTTGTTCGACTTGGAATATTATCATTTATACCAGTTAAACAATCTAAGTAATCCAGAATGACAAGTCATTCATGAGGATCACTTAGGTCATTAAGCTGATAGTTACATATATTTAATCCTGACAATCCAGAAGGACAAGTCATTCATGAGGATCATTTAGGTTTTGTACCATGCATCAGTAAACATCCTCAGCATCTGGTGGAGGATAACCCATGCCGATAGGAATGTCATGGTTGTTTTACCGACAGGTTGATGATGCACTGACGACATAATTCCAAGCACAACACCAAAACTACGCACATCATTGTATCATGCATGAAGCTTATAATACATATATAGATGAAGATATAAATAAAACATCAGTATTTCCAGAATCTAACCAATATTATACATATGTTCACCCTTCACTGAAGGGTATAACTAACTACTCATGCCCCATCGCTACAGAAAAGCAAGGAGTGTGGGTAGATTTTATTACAACAGTAAATAAAAGACTGACACATTTTTTACAAGGACCAACTGAAACACAACCACCTTTACTATCAATTAAGACAAAAAAGTGGTGGTAGTTCAGCAATCCGAATGGAAAGATATAACAAAAATGTTGAATTACAGAGTATTGGTGTAGGACAGACCGGCTCCTAACTTTCTCTTTTTCTTTTTCTTTTTCTTTTCTCTCTTTCTTTCTTTCTTTCTTTGGAGCTCTCCCTTGGCTCTTGGATGGCCGGCCCCTTCAAATGGTGGAGAAAACTCCTATATATAGGCAAAATGCAAGGCTGAGGTGGAAAGGTAAGGCTTTGCCACCTAGTGACCATCTGCACCCTAGGATCACCATCCGGATGGTGTTGCCTTGTAAGAGGTTCCAAGTGTCTTATTCTTAAGCTTCATGGTGCCTTGTAGTTGATCCATGTGTCGTGTGCTGGATGTTCCATGTGTCGATATTACACTTTGCTCCTTTGTTGTTTCAAGTTTTGCAAAATTGCCTCGTATTCTCCGGTCTTTCTACATTAGCCCCTGAAATTTAAACCTAAAGTATTTAAAACTTTAATTTCCACAAAAATTATAATTACTCCTAATTGATAATTTTTAGTTGTTTTATCTTATAAAGTTGATTACTTAATCATTATAGTGTACACACTAATTAGGGTTAATCATTTTGTTTGCATAGTAAATCACATGTGGTTTCTTATCCTTTCTTTGCCCCAACACAGTACCTATAGCATAATCACTTGCATCACACATTAGTTCAAAGGGTAGAGTCTAGTCAAGGGACTGTATTATTGGGGTAGAAATTAACATGCATTTAAGCTTATCAAAAGCTTTTTTGCGCACTTCATTCCAATCAAAGATTACGTCCTGTCTTAGGAGATGACACATGGGTTTTGCTATGGTACTAAAATCTTTTATGAATCTCCTGTAAAAGCCTACATGTCCTAGGAATGATCGGACATCCTTTATAGTCTAGGGAGCAGGCAAATTTCTAATCAGATCTATTTTTGCCTTGTCAACTTTCATGCCCTCAAATGACACAATGTGACCTAAGACAATGTCTTGTGTTACCATGAAGTGGCATTTCTCCCAATTAAGCACTAGATTGGCCTCTTTACACCTTATCAACACCTTTTATAGGTTGGCCAGGCACGAATCAAATGAGTCACCATAGACAGAGAAGTCATCCATAAATACCTCAAAAAATTTCTCGACCATGTCACTGAACAAGCTCAGCATGCATCTTTGGAATGTTGCAGGAGCGTTACAAAGTCCGAATAACATCCTTTTGAATGCAAAGGTGCCAAAGGGGCATGTGACTGTGATTTTCTCCTGATCATTTAGTGTTATCTCAATTTGATTGTACCTGAAATACCCATCCAGGAAACAGTAAAATTCATGGCCTACAATTCTCTCTAGAACCTGGTCAAGAAAGGGAAGAGGAAAATGGTCTTTCCTAGGCACCAAATTGAGTTTTTGATAGTCGATACACATCCGCCATCTTGTGACGACTCGAGTTGATACTAGTTCATTTGCATCATTTTTAACCAATGTGACCCCATAATTTTTGGGCACAACTTGGGTTGGATTAACCCATTTGTTATCAGAGATGGGAAAGATTATCCCTACATCTAAGAGCTTAAGCACTTCCATTCTCACAACTTCCTTCATGTGAGGGTTCAGTCATCTTTACATTTGATGAGAGGATTTTGAATCCTCCTCCAAGTATATGGCATGATTGCAGATCAACGGGCTTATACCTTTCAAGTCAGTGATGGTCCACCCAATGGTGTTTTTATAGCTTTTAAGAACTTCAATCAGTTTAGACTCCTACAAGTCTATGAGCTTAGATGAAATTACCACTGGATATGACTCATCCTCTCTTAGGAATGCATATTTAAGGTCAGATGGGAGAGGTTTCAATTCAGGCTTTGGTGGCCTAACACTTGAAGATAGTGGCTATGTGCCACTTGGTGAAAGTTCCTTAAATTTGGGGGCCCATGTTTCAATAGCATGAGTAGGGAAATTCTTTGGATCATCATATGTTGCCTCATATGTGATGGATTCCGATAGAGAACATTCAGTGGAATTTTCACAGAATGTGTTATTCAGATGTTCCTGAACCAACGATTCAATGAAATTTATTTCTTTCTCTTCTTTGTCCTCTCCTGGGTGTTTGGCAACACTAAAAATATTCAACTCAAGAGTCCTATTCCCAAAGGTTAATTTCATGACCCTGTTCCTGCAATTGATTAGTATATTTGAAGTTGCTAGGAAGGGTCGACCAAGAATTACGGGAATTAGGTTCTCTAATTACTTTTCTGGCTGAGTGTCTAGAACGATCAAGTCAACAGGGAAGACAAAGTTGTCCACTTGGCCAAGTACATCTTCAATAGTGCCCCTAGGGACTTTTACAGATTTGTCTGCTAACTGGAGTGTGACACAAGTGGGTTTGAGTTCACCCAAACCCAACTGCTGGTACACGAAAAAAGGGAGCAAGTTGACACTAGCTTCAAGGTCTAACAGTGCTTGTTCAATTATGAAGTTTCCAATGACACATTCAAACACCCTGGATCTTTGTATTTTGGAGGGATTTTGAGTTGAAGTAGGGCACTGGCTTGTACTATTAGAAAGGCTCTTTTTTGAACAGTTTGGCTTATTTTGACTATGCACAAGTCTTTCAGAAACTTGGCATAAGATCGAACTTGTTTGATTGCATCCAGAAGTGGGATGGTAATTTTTACTTGCTTAAAAAGCTCATAAATTTTAGGCTGATTATTCAACTTCTGTACAATTTTGAGTCTATAAGGAAAAGGAGTAGGAATAGGACACAGAGGTCCTCTTTCCTTTGAAGGTTCTGGCTCTTGTTCAATCATAGGCTCAGGTTCTTCTGGTTCAAGCTCAACTGGTTTAGGCTCAACTGGTGAGTTAACTAGGATTGACTCAGATTTTAGCTTGGGAATTAGCCAGTCTCTAATGATCTTGTCAATCACCTTGCTACTTCTCAGTGTAGTGACAACTTGGTCTTGGTCTTGTGAAGGTTTTGGTTGGGCAGAAAACTTTCCTTTCTCATGTGTGGTCATGGATTGGTTCAACCTTTGGATGTGGCTTTTAAGGTCCTCAAAAGATTGAGTGGTCTGGGTTTTGAAATCAGTAAAAGCCTGAGTGGAACTATTGTTATAGTTTATTTGGCTTTGCATGAACTGATTCAGGGTATCCTCAAGGCTCCTCATTTGTGGTGGTTGGTATGGTTGATACGTGAAAGGTCCTTGAGGTGGTGGGTGTGAACCTTGTTGTTGGTGGTTCATGGGAGTTGGTTGTGTGTTTCTCCAACTGAAGTTGAGATGGCTATGCCACCCTGGACTGTATGTTTCAGATTATGGGTTAGAGTAAGGCTTGTTGAAGTTAGAAATTGCATTTGTTTGCTCCAACAGAACCTCTTTGAATGTTGGAATGGTAGGACACTCCCCAGTAGGGTGTCCTATCAGCGCAGAGATCCCACCCACTTGTTTTGTGGGAGAGCTTGAGCCATCATTTTGAAACACTGACATAGTCTAGTGGGTAGGGAGTCATAAAAGAATCCTACCAAAGTCCAATTCTCAAAAGCATTGTGTGGGCATGACTAGAGTAGATCCTTGAATCTCTCCCAACTTTGGTAAAAGGTTTCTACTTCTTTGACCGAAAAATTCATGATTTTCCTTGTCAGTGCATTAGTGCGGTATAGAGGGAAAAAATTTCTAAAAAATTCATTTTATAGTGCCCGCCAGTCAGGTATTGAAAGAGCTTTTAAAGAATTTAGCCATTGTTTAGCTTTATCCTTTAGAGAAAATAAAAAAAAAATTATTTTGGCTAGCTCAGAATTGTCTTGAAACGTTCTACATATTTCCTCAAACTCTTTTATGTGCAAATATGGGTTTTCTGTTTCAAGTCCATGGAATTAAGGGAGTAGTTGAACTGTCCCCATCTTTACAGTAAATAGGAGTGTATCTTCAGGAAAGATAAAACCAGGGACATTATTTCTTGTGGGATTTAAGTAATCCCGCAGAGTTTGAATGTTAGGCACTTCCCCCTCTCTCACAAGAATTTCTCCTTGTCTCTCATCATTTGTCATTCTACTTTCACAAGAGTCTGCTACTGATCTAGGTGAAGGTAGTTTCGGTTGATTCACAAACTCAGAAGATTCTGCCGGCAAATTTTGATAGCGAGGAGTGTCCTCAGACATAAAAATAATTAAAATAAATTTATACACATGGAAGCAAATATCTATACAAAAAGAGAGGTATTTTTACTTTTTAACTTAAAACACCTTTTATGGTTCCCCGACAATGGCCCCAAAAACTTGACTTGATCTGAAATGTGTACACCCAAGTGCAGGTGGTCAAACTGTAATAATAATCCGGTTAAGTCCGAAGTCGAATCCACAGGGAACTATGATTGGTGTTTTGAAGTGAGCAATGATAGAGACCAAGAAACTGGAAACCTTGAGAGTTTGAAGTTATGGGATTTTCTGAATAGAATATAAGATTCTTTCCAACAGTTTTCTAGACAAAATATAAGATAAATTCAAATGTAAACAGTCACCATTTAGTTCGAGGATCAAAACATGTAGTTAATCATCGGGTTATTTCACTTGTGCTTTATAACTCAATTAACTCATGTGTCAACAATAAGTTAATCGAAAGATAAAGATGGACTGTGAGAAGTAAGCACATGGTTCTGATGCCTTCCTAGAAGTTTATAAGAATTGTTTGTGCCGAGACTCAACCCGTCTACAAATAAGTAAGTGTTTCTACAAGGCATCTAACCATGGTACTAATGTTCCATTCTTTAGATAAAGCACAATAATGGTAAATATTAAAATGTTGTCCCAAAGATCTAGCTGGGGTACTTGCCTTGAACCAACGGGTCTTTCTATGCAAGAGTCATCTATGACATAGAAAGAACCCACAGTTCTACAAAATACCTTATCTTTGCTAGATGCATTCAATCATTCACTAAGCAAGTGGAATATAAAGTATTAAATCATAAAGGAAATGCACAAATATAACTTACAGATAGTTTATACATATTCATCACCTCTTACTAAAGAGTGAATGAGAAACTATTCACTTTTCATGGCTTTGGTAAAGTTAGAAAAGTGAGTGGTATTCATCCATCAAAGTATATGAGTTACAATGTAAAAGCACAATAAACAAAGAGTTGATCTTCAACGAAGAATGAGTGAATCACGTCCCACCCTTCACAGCTTTGGTAAAGCTCCAGAAAAGTGGAAGAGTTTCACTCTTCTAAGAAAGAAGGAAGCTCAAGCAATAGAAGTGAAAGACATGAACAATGAAAGTAGAAGAAAGTTGGTCACTTTTGGAGGGTTGCTTCCTCAACCAAGAAATGGAGGGTTGCTTCCTCAACCAAAAGATGGAGGGTTGCTTCCTCAACCAAACGATGAACTACCACCCTTGATACAAGCAAATATAACATACATCTAAGACTAGTTAAATGAGTGGGAGTCTAAGCCTCCATCTATCTCTCTACTACCCCCTTCTGAAAGGCTTCTCCAAGGGAAGTATTTATAGGCAAGGAGGAAAGGGGGGGAAAGACAAGAGAGTGTGAAGGAATAGTGTATGTCGTCCAAGTCCAAGTGAAAAGCCAACTACTCTGCAGCCTGCCTATAGAGAACATTCCAACGTAAGTTGGCGTTCGAACGTTGTATCTGTTTTTCCTTTATGGGCGTTCGAACGTTTCTTTCATCTTTGCTTTATGGGCATTCGAACGCCACATAGGACATGATCTTCTCACTCAAGTGGCCTATGGTCTTTTTTGGAAACCTATTTCCACACTCCATGCACATCTTGGCACTTTGCACTCATCAATCTAGTCTTCAATCAATTCAAGTGGATGTTCGAACATGAGTTGGTGTTCGAACGTGGTACTCAAGTACCTCAGAGTCTTCCTTCTCAGCTGCAACATGCCATGTCTCAGCAGTCTAATCTTCAGTCACTCAAGTGGACGTTCAAACAGGAGTTGGCGTCCAAACGTGTATTCAAGTACCTCAGAGTCTTTCTTCTTGGCTGCAACACTCCATGTCACAGCAGTCTGGTCTTCAATCACTCAACTGGATGTTCGAACGTGAGTTGGCGTTTGAACGTTCTTGGCTTGGTCTAAGCTTTTCCAATTTTTCTCCAAAATATGCTGGTGTTGCATGAAAGTTTGATACTCATTGCCTTTAGTCCCTTGTACAATTTATGGCCTGAAATGTCATCATTTAAACTCCATCAAAGTATAATTAGTCTTAAAAGAGCATAGTAATATGCTAATTTTAACTACTAATTAGTAAGTCCATAAATACTCACCCCAAGAAGGACCCTGGATTTATAAATGTCATGTGATGTGCCACACAAATGACGGATTCATACACATTGGCATACACATGTGTTGTGGGAGCCGGTTAGGGCTCAGGTTGAGTTGCTTGAGTGAGTCTCATCTCATTTCATGGCATAACATAGTAAATTCCAACATTGAGTTGCATATTCTTGATTGGAATTGTTGTGGATGGTTGATTGTTGCATGTTAACATTTCATATGCATCTAGGTCAGGGAGTAGCCTCTTTATGAGATATCCTATTGAGTATGACTCACCATTTATGAAAAAATATTTCACGTTCAGGGTTCACACTGGCGAACGGCTCCCAATTTGAGCTTCAAGGGTGAAGAAGGCCAACTTATGACTTTTATGACTCATTTTGTATAAATTTTGTGAAAATCTCATTTTGCCATGTAAAATAAAAGAATTGTAATCGAACTCATATGGAATGTTTTAATGTAAAAAAATTGTATATGGTTATATGAGTATAGATAGATGGACCCGGTGTGGTCAATGTTTACTTATAAAAAGACCTAGTGTGGTCAATATTTATTCATAAATAAACCCAGTGTGGTCAATTTAGTATAATTGCATAAGTTGTGTCTTGGGTAGAGCTCCTCGTACAAAATGAGACTCTGCCCGAATTTTGTTAAATTAAGGACCCCCGATTTTTGGGGCGTCACAAATTCAAATTTTTTTGTACGAGTTATCAAAAAACTACTTACACTCCATTACTATAGACAAGCAAGAAATGCAGGTAATTATCATTACAATAGTAAATAGAATACAGACACTGACACTTCTTTCGCATGAAACAATTGAAATACAACCACCCTTAATATCTATTGAGACACAAAGGTGGCGGCAGTTCAACTCTCCAAGTATAAAGACATAACAGAAATGTAAAAATTCAAAGTTTTGGCTAGAGAGTAGGATAGACCAGATCTTGAATTCTCTTTATGACTTTCTGTCTTTCTCTTTTCTTTCTTTCCCTTTCTTTCTATCCTCCCCCAGCCCAGCCAGTTTGAAGATGAAGGCAAGCAAGAGGTGGAAGATGAGCACAAATTGCCTAAAGGGTCCGTCTGGACACCACCACCACCATCTGGACGGTGGGGCTTTGCTAGATAGGTGATTCTGATCCTCTTTGTAGTGCTGGCTATTCCTTGGTCATTTTACACTTTCCTCCCTTGTTGTTTCAAGCTTTGACAGATTGTTCCTCATATTTTTCGCCAATTCCACATATAACCCTGAAATTTCAAACAGTTTACATATAAAACCATAGCTTACGCACAAACCCTAATTTACAGTTTTTAATTGATTTATCTTACATAATGTAATTATTTAGCTATATTAATTTACATATTAATTAGGGTTAATCATATCCTTTCCAATATTTGTTAAGGCACTCAGTGTTCTGTGTAATTCCTATAATGGAGTTACTATTTAACCATTTTTGTTCTAGCAGAAAATATTTTTTGTTGGGAATTCATTTGTGACTATTGAACTAGAATCCTTGAAATTCTTTTGAAGAGCTTGGAAATACAACATACACTGTGGTTAACAATACTAACACTATCAATGTGAAGGCAATATCAGTTGATTGAGGGCTAGACAATTTGATTCTTAATGAGATGGAATTTTTATCATACCATGAGTGATAGTGAAACGATCATTACCTATTTTGCTTCAATTTGATGTTGTTCTTTGAGGTTGCTTCAACTTGTTTGTTTTGAGCATTGCTAATTTTCAATTTTATGCTTGAACATTTTATGAAATCTCATGTTCTTTGATTTGTCTTTAATTAATTATCAGATACCTAAATTCTTCAATACCATCATTAGTAAAATTAGCTGCTTCAATTTGGCAACTTAAAAGTCATGAGAAAGACAATGCTATCTTTTTGTGTGATTCTTCTCTTTCTCCAAATGCCCAGCCAAATGTCTGTTCAAGTAATTTATGTGAATAGTGAATCATAAGAGACATGTCTCATTTTTCCTCTCTTTTTATTATGAACTAATATAACAATTTCTCTCATAATTTCTCTTCTAAATTGTTGTACTCTCATCCAAAACTCAGCTTCTCCTCATAAATTCTCTTTTAGACTTCTCCTCTCCCCTTTCTCTTTCCATTGAGAATTAGTACTCTTTTGCCCATATGTATGATAAATTTTTAATAAAAAATAAAATAATTTTCTTTGACTTTCATTTCTGTTTACAGACAAAAAAAAAACAATTGACATGGCAGTAGAGTGATATCTCTACTATCTAACTCATGTATATGAATTTTATTTCTGCATTAAGTTAAGCAATGCACTTTTGTTCACTGACCCAAAAAAAGTTTGTTACGTTTTATTTGTTTATATGATATATTGATTTAAATAAAATATTTCTTAATTGATTCAAACTGGTGAGGGACAAAGTATACCTATTAGGCTGCTATGTTGTAATGCCGACCCCTGAGCTAACATTACCAACATGACTAGAATTTAAAATGATTCACATGCATCTCGTGATTTTACTACATAATTTTTATATTTAAAATTGTTCACGTGTACCGCACATGTGCATCAATTAGCAACATACAAGGACTTGACTATGGCACTGACCAAAAAAAGAATTACCACTTTTGTGGGTACTTTTACAACTATTGTAGATATTTTTATGATTGTTGGGATAACTATTTTTATCATTTTTTTCAGTACAAAAAAAAATAACTAATTTTGTGCGTGATTTATCATGTTTGTGGGTATTTTTATCATTGTTATAGTAACTATTTTTCTCTTTTTCGGTACTATAACAGTGATAAAAATACTCACAACAATAATAAAAGTATACACAAATATGCTAAATAGAGTTATGACACCGAAATTTTTTTCCGTAGACAATTCCAACATAATTAATGAGTACTTTTTAAACTTGTTTAGTCCATTGACCCTAGACTCCACGTAATAAAAAAGAAGTATCCAAATTTCCATAACAAAAAAAAATTGTTGAACTAGACTCGTAACAAATTCAAGACATTGATATATTTCACAAGGTTTGAAAGAACCTCAATCGGAAAAAAGTTGATAATTATGGTTGTATAGGAGTAAATGTGGGTTTGAATAAAGGAAACAAAATTGCTAATTTTTTAGAAACAATCCAAAACAAAAGCATTATTTTCAAATGAATTTAATTTATTTTGCAAACTAGAAGTTGTTGCAAATTGATTTTTACGAAAGAAATAGATGTTTGCTATAATCGATGGACATGATTTTATTTCACTTGGTTCTTGATTCTATTGGTAAGTTTCCGACTAAGTTATTTTTAATTGGGTTAAAATTTGATATAAAATAATATGCAAAAAAGTAATTGGTATTTTATAATTGGAATAAACCATATCATTGATTAAGTTTAGGACTTGAGGGAAATAATTTTTCAAAAGTAAGATTTAATTGTACAATTAGAAATATGGTAGGATTTAACGACTTTTTAGAGAGAGGATTAATATATATTGGTGTTTTTTTCTTTACCATACAAATTGTCAAGATTTGTGGAGTAAATCTTGTAATGATTGAAAACTTGGACCAAACTAGCACTAGATAGAAGAATAGTTTTCATTGATGCTATAACTTTTTTTTCACGTAAAATGGTGTTAGCCGAATCTAACAAAGAAAACAATGAAAGCTAAATTGCTTTTGGAGGTAATAATCAACTCTTACACTTAATAAGGAATTTAAATACACTGGTCGCTTCTAAGAATGATTTAATTGATGTCTCGGTTGAAATGTGAGGCCCACCTTTGAAATTATGACATTTCCTAATTTACATTAGTCATTGTTTATAACTAACTCCCGTACCTCCATTGAATAGACATGATACCTAACCCCTATAAACTTAGAACACAAGATTTCAATGATGACAAATTTCTGTAGTGAATGTCATACATTTAAGATCTTCGACTTCCATTACCATAGCCAAGTAAAAAAGAATATTCCAAATATTAATGATTTAACTTGAAGGCGTAAATCAACGTGGATGAGTAAAAGGTGCACGTAACGTGAAATAAGCGTGGATCAGAACTACAAGACTCGTGTATGATATTACAATAAAATATTGGAGGGATTAAAAGGTATACACAGTGAAAATATAATGGTTTACTGGCTCAGGAGCTCAGTTAGTCCACTCTTCAATGGAGGTTCTTGCTCATTTTCTTCTCTATTGATTAGTTGAATATAATACAAGATAGTGCTAAACTGATTAGGGTTTATCTCTTTTCTCCTTGCCTCACGATGAGGTGTTGCATAGTATTTATAAGGCTGCCCCCTATTCCGTGGGATTTCGGCCGAGATCTTTGCCCATTATTCATGGGATCCTCCTTGATTTTAGGAGAGAATCTTGGTTAGTTGAGAGTTTCATACATGGGGCTCAATTCCCATAGTCACCCAGCTGTTTCCTGGTTGGTTCAACTACGATCTCCCCAAGGGGAACTCCACCCTTGGTTCTCTGAGTTCCTCGTGTCTTTCCTAACATCCTAACCCGACCTCCTGACCTAACCTCACAACTACAGCTTGTTTGAGATATCATCAGTTGACCCCTGCCCCTGGTTCAAGCGGGCTTGGGCAGGGTTTGAGCTGTTTTGTAAACCGAGTAGGATCTGCACGTGGCCGACCTTGGCCCACACGTGAGTTTGGCCTTTTTGGCGACTTTCAACAATCATGATTTCCTCGTTTCCCTCGCACATTTCAGTCCACGTCTTGCAGGTTTTAAATGCTCAAATGGCTATCTGAACCGTCCTATTCCACTGTTCAACTTCTCTGTTGCTTCTCTCTTCTTGCAATTTCTTGGCTTTCTGGTTTGGAATTCTCTGATTTCTTGTTCAAGATTGAGTTCTATGGGTTCGATTTGAGGATTCGCATTGCCCTCTTTCTTCCATTTCTCTCAAGGCTATTGTTCGTTGCTCTTTCCCCCCTAGGTACGCTCTTCTGTCCCTTTTTAATCTTTACTTGTTCTGGATCCCTTGAATTCGAGGTGGCCATTGCATATTTGGGCCTTTCGGTTCTTTTACTTTTGGAATTGAAATTACTACCTATCTCCTCTCCCCCACTTCGTGGACTGGTCTTTTATCGTGCGAATCCTTGTTATTGGAAGTTACTACGCTGACCCTAAGGTTATTAGGGAATGCTTAATCGATATTTCCCTTCTCTATCGTTCTTTCAGTTTATCTTTCTTCTGTCCAGTCATGTCTACTCTTTCCAGAGTTACACGCTCCTCTGCTTCTCTCTTGGGGGGAAGATCTGTCGAAGAGGACACTGATTTAGGGGATATTGGGGAAGAAATCGAGAACTTCCCCGGTATGGATGTTGTCGATGTCGAGAAAAATACTGAGGAAGCATCCCCATCGTCTTCTTCTGTGCCCCCTAATCCTATCAAAGGTAAGGGCAAGGTGAGTGGGATAGGAGTCTCTAACAGCGCAGCAGGCATAGGGGCGGCCTTTAGGCACGTTGAGCTCATAGACCTAGTGAGGTTAACTCTTCTCATGTGAGAATTCTTAGTGCTAGTTATGGTTTTCCTCCTGGTGTCCAGCCCTGGTTTCTAGATAAATACACCCCATACGTTGCCCAAGTTCACAAGAGGGTATGTTTCTTTGCGGTAACTTTTGAGAAAGGTCTTCACTTCCTTATGCATCCCTTCGTCAAGAGTGTTTTGCAACACTTCAATGTCTGTCTTGCTCAGCTCTCTCCTAATTTCTGGGGTGTACTTGTGGGTCTTCTGGTTTTCTTCAAGATTCATGGACTCGGGGTCCCTAGCCTATCCTTGCTTGTGGATCTCTTTAATATCAAGCTCACCTCATCAGAGGGTTTCTTATATATCTCCAAGCGAACCACGGCTAGACAAATCATTACTCACCTCCCGAGCTCCTATAAGGGTTGAAAGAAATAATTTTTTTTTATTGGGGGCACCAACTGGTAGTACAACCTTGCTGATAGGACTGATACTCTAGGTATCCCTAAAACTTGGTCCGCCCCTGATAACTTAGGTGAGCTCTTGCTCGAACTGATTAAGCTCTGGTTTAGGAATCGTTGAATCGCCTTTTTGACCTTTGCTCTCCTTGTATTGCTTTTCAGGCATTCAACCAGACCTCAGTGCTGAGGACGAGAAGGTAAAGCGGAAGTTGGAGAAGTGCAATCCAGAGAAGTACTCCGAGCTCATCAAGCCCTAGGTCTTAATAACACAGGGATTCAGTCCTCCTAAGGTATCGATTGAAGCTCCACTCCCTATCTCAGTCGTTAGGCCTGAAGACATAGAAGGTAACACTTTATGAGTTGGTTCCCATGTCTCTCCTTTTTTTTCCTTTCCCTTGTCTAACTTGCTTGGTCCTAATCTCCCAAGCTCCTCCATAATGAAATCTACCCCTGAGGAACTCTAGGCCAAAGTTGACTTACTAAAGAAGAGTAGGAAAAGTGACAAACGGAAAGCCGATACCAGCTCTAGAGGTGGCCCTGCTGACAGAGCTAAAGTGCAGAAGCTGGGAGTGCCCTCTTCTTCTGCCCCGAGCAAGGGAGGACAGACTTCCTTATCTCAATCCCTGGCCTTTTCTCCTTTTCAAGGGGCCCAGTTTGCCCCCCGAAAGACTTCCGAGCCAAGGCTGGCTTCCCCTACCTCTTCTGAGGTTGAGGGAACATTGGGGCTGATTATTGGAATCAAGCTAGATTCTGCACCCCCCGGACCGCCTGAGTAACCATCTCAGCTGCCTCTCCGGGGTCCCAAAGTCGAAAGGAGGGAGGGCCAAGAGACTGAAGAAGATTCCTTCTTCAACAATGCTGAGTTGGCTACTGGGGTCATTTCATTAATTATTCCCGAATCGGATATTCAGAGGGCCTCTATCATGCCTCCTGGGGCCTCTTTCTGTTCAGCTCTCCAGGGAGCAGCCACTATAAGTATTTTCACACTGGCTCTTAGCTCGGTGCGGTTGAATTGTGTTGATCTATGTGTGTTTCCCTTTTTTTTTTTTGTTCACAGATGGCCCTCCACTTGAAGAACTTGATGTGTAGGGTCTGATCTTCGGAGGATTCTACCAAAGTTTTGAAGACATACAAATTTAAGGTCGTTGAGTTGACCTTTGACGATGAAAGCCTTAGAGCTCAGGTGCAGAAGCTCGAGAAGCAAATGGAGAAGCAGGCCTCTAACTACGAAGGCCTTCAAGCTGCTAAGGATAGGGCTGAGGAAAGAGAGAAGAAGATCAGGGATAAGCTGAGAATGATCAGGGAAGAGCTGCTACTCAAAACCAATGCCTGGAGCAAAGCTAGCCAGGAAGCCTTTGATGCTCGAGGCTTCCTCAAGAGCCTTAGGAAGGAGTATGTTATACTGACTGAGGTGAACGAGAGCCTATGTGGTGAGCTCAAGGTGCAGAAGACAACTGTCAAGAAGAGTAATGACATAATAGTAAAGCTGAAGGATAACGTGACCACCAAGTGGGCCTCAGGATGGCTGGCTTTTCAGCGCAAAGCGGAGAAGGCCTACTCAGACCTCGACTTTGACTTTGTCATCCCTACTGAGGAGGAGTTGGAGGAATCTGATTCAGATGGAGATGACAGCACCTTGGTTCCTGCTGCCTCTGATAGGGCTCTAGAAGGTACTGAAATGTCCACTCCTCCAGCTATTCCAGCTGATACATTCTTTTTTGTTGATCTGATAACGAGAGCTCTGTCTGAGATCGAGGCCATAGCCTCCTAACCTGTTCTTGGTTCCTTTGAGATTTTGACTGCTATCTTGCCAGAAGGGTTACTTGGTGAGCTGTCGAACTCTGCCTCTGTTCCTGCAGCTGAGGCTATAGTAACTTCATTGTAGGATCCTCCACCTGTTCCCTCTTCAGAAACTTAGGATCTTTTAATTACTTTTTTTTAGCTAGCAATTGTAACTACTATTGGGGAATGTAAACTTGGTCTGCCTTTCCTGATTCGTCTGAATGGTAAACATACTGGTGTAAACGCACCGGTTTTTCCCTCTTTCTCTAATTGTTTTCTAGCACAATCTAACTCATTCTTTTAATACAGTCTATTCTGCTCAATGCGATAGCACGATCTAACTTATTTTTTAATGCAGTCTACTCTACTCTAACACAATAACACAATCCAACTTGCTCTTCAATGTAGTCTACTCTACTCTGCGCTAACACAATAACACAACCCTACTTGCCTTTCAATGTAGTCTACTCTGCTTTTCTCAGATCTACTCTCATTGTTTAGTGGCTAGCTGCTCACGTACTGCTCTGTAATCTCATTGCCCCTTATTGCTTTGAGGGGAACTGAGTTCCTTTGAAAGCAAAGCTGCTGGAACTACAAGCCTGCTGGCTTCCTGAGCTGACTTTACACTTAACTCATAAATATCCGAATGTTTGGGACCTTAGAGAGTCTTCCAGGATCGTCGAGCTCTATCATGGACCCGTAGTTAATCTCCCCTGTTATATTGCAGTTTATTGCCCTGAACTTTTGCTGGACAATCGAGGGCTGTTATTGCTTGAGATGGATGAGTATCAAGGGAATGTTGAGGCTTATTTCCTTATGGTAATCCAACCTCACTACACGAAATCTCTTCCTCGGAGGGCTCCTAGGTGCTGGCCTTGTACGAACTTCTACCGAGAAGCCCCTCTTCTCATAGGGCTTGTCTATTGTTTAATTTTTACTAAGTTACATAACTGCTTATGTTCCTCTTTCCCCGTCTTTCCTTCCCTTTGAGGCAACGGGGTCCAGAGCTACCTTGCATGCCCCTGACTGAGCTCCTAATTCTTCGGAGCTTGAAAACCCTTGGTGCAAACCTCCCAGAACTCCATTAGGGTCAGCAAAGAC
This sequence comes from Ilex paraguariensis, assembly GCA_963454935.2. Classification (NCBI taxonomy): domain Eukaryota; kingdom Viridiplantae; phylum Streptophyta; class Magnoliopsida; order Aquifoliales; family Aquifoliaceae; genus Ilex; species Ilex paraguariensis. Next base: position 30,629 of record CAUOFW020003089.1, read on the forward strand.
TAGTGTGTAGTTACTTCTAGTGCCTCCGCTAGCTTTTCTAGGGATATGGTCCTAGCAGTTACTTATGCTCATGAAACCTTGTTGTGCCTTAGGAATAAAGTCTCTTCTTAGTCAGCCCAAAGAAATCTGAGAAATCTCTTTCGGGATGTGATCCAACTATTTAAATTATTGAACCCCGTCTTTGCCAAGGGGAGGATCCGACCTCCTGGACTTATCCAAGGCTGTATCAAGCCTTCCTTGGCTATTTAATGGCTCATGACTAGTAAAATATGTCATTAACTCCTCCTTTATTGTCCATATTTTATTGCCTTCTTTAAACATATTTGTTGCCTTAATTTGGAAACCCAAAAGTCTGCCGCTTTTGGGTCGGTGTGCTTCTTGATTCTTTAATATCTTATTTTCTTGCTTCTGTGGACATTTATTCTCTCTAAAAATCCTTTCACCTTTGTTATCTTCTTTCTATGTCTCTTCCTTGCCTTCTGGTAACACCAATGGCTGCCCCAATCTCCCCCTATTCAACGAACGACGCTCCTGTGGAATTGAGTGGGAGTGGCAGACCCGTTACTTAGTGCCTTCATCATTGTCATCCTCAGACTTAGTTGGGATAAAGAAGAACTTATTTCTTGACGTGGAACTATCTTTACGAGCCCCATCTTCTGACGAGCTCTACAATTATCCCCTTGAGGGGAGACTTATTTTTTTGAGGGGGCTTTGGACATGGGGTTGTGTCTCCCCATTCATCACGTTGTTGGTTACATCTTGGCCTATTGTAGGGTATGCCCTTCTCGTGTCTCTCCTAAGGGATGGTCCATCATGACCAGTTTCTTTCTATTTTGGCGCTTGCATAGTGATGGCAAATTCCCGACTGTAGGAGAATTCTTCTACTTTTTCGACATCGAGGAAGATGAGGTCCCGTGCTTTGTCTGTTTTCGATGGAGGCACTTCAAGCTGCGACGTTTGATGTTTGACCTTCTTTCTCCTCCTGAGGGATGGGTCAATCGCTTCTTCTATGTTACTGAGGATTCTTTGAGGTCCATAGAGCTACACTATAGAGAGTGCAGAATTCCCAGATCCTGGAGGAGCTATTCTTATTCAGGTAAGTATCTCGGCAACCTGTATTTGTTCATGTCTTTCAATGTAGTCTCCATATCGTAGGATTTTAATTTTATTTGTAGGTCCTCCTGAATTGGATCTGTTAGAGGAGATGCGAATTGATCAGATTATAGAAGTTGAGCCTGTGTCCTATTCTGAGCTGATGACATCAGATAACTTGTTTCTGTTCAGTGCTGCCGGTGCCGCTATGTACTTTGTTTCTTACCTAGATTTTGCTGATTCCTGTTCTTCTGAATCTGATGAGGTTGAGGACGTTGTTATTCTGGAAAACTCAAAAATGGCCATGTCAATGACTCCTCTTCTTCACCTGGGTCTTCTCTGGCTGCCATACTGTTCTCCTCATCTGGGCAGAGACTTGTAAATCTTCTGACAGAAGCCCAGAAGGAGAAGGATGAGCTAAAAGAAGAAAATGTCCGTTTGAAGGAGGAAGTCGCAGAGCTCCAGAGACGCTTAAATGGCGAATAAGGACTGAGAATGTCTCTTGTAATTCTTTTTTTTGTGTACTGTTGCTGAATATATGAACCTCTGTTTTTATTTGATGATTACTGGTTCTTTTGTGGACCCTTGAACTTGTTTACGAATTGAGGAGTTCATCCCGAGCTATAAGGCTCTTTTGATGCATTGAACTATTCAAAATGAGCTGCAGAGCTCTGTTTACGAACTGAATAGTTCATCTTTATTTTATGAGCTGAATAGCTCATCTCAATTTCATGAGCTGAAGAGGTCTTCTTTTATGAGCTGGAGAGCTCATCTTATTTTATGAGCTGGAAAGCTCATCTGAATTTATGAGCTAGAGAGCTCATCTTATTTTATGAACTAGAAAGCTCATTTGAATTTTATGAGCTGAAAAACTCATCTGAATTTTATGAGCTGAAAAGCTCATCTTATTTTATGAACTAGAAAGCTTATCTGAATTTTGTGAGCTGGAAAGCTCATTTGAATTTTATGAGTTGGAGAGCTCATCTTATTTTATGAGCTGGAAAAGTTCATCTGAATTTTATGAGATGGAGAGCCTATCTTATTTTATGAGCTGGAAAGCTCATCTGAATTTTATGAGCTGGAGAGCTCATCTGAATTTTATGAGCTGGAGAGCTCATCTTTGAGCTGGAAGCGTTTTTTTGCAGGCATATACAAGGGGGGTCAAAAGCTCTCAGTTTAATTGAAAGAATGATTTTATTACAGAAAAACTTACTAAAAAAACCTCTTAAGGTGTTCTGCATTCCAAGAATGAGGTAGGATTTTTCCTTCCTCAGTTTGCAGCTCATAGTTCCCGGGCCTGATAACCCTTTATATGATATAAGGACCTTCCCAGTTTGGACCTAGTTTCCCGTGGGAAGGGTCCTTCCTCGCAAGCAGAAGCTTTCTAAGCACTAGATCCCCTACCTTGTAACTTCTGTGCTTTACTTTCTTGTTGTAGTACCTAACTGTCTTCCTCTGATAAAGCTTATGCACCGTAAGACCTCATTTCTCTTCTCATCCAATAGATCGAGGTTGAGTAGCAGCGCCTCATCATTATGCCTTGTGTTGCTAAAATCAGTTCTGGGGGATGGGAGCCCTATCTCCACGGGAGCTACTACTTAAGTTGCAAAAGCCAACGCAAATGGGGTTTTCCAAGTGGCTGTCTTGGCTGTGGTTCTATAAGCCCATAACACCTCAAGGAGTTGCTCCACCCATTTTCCTTTTAGTGTTTCCAGCTTAGTTTTCAGGGCAGTCTTTATTATTCGTATGGTGACCTCTGCCTGCCCGTTGGATTGGGGATGAGCTGGGGCCGAAAAGAAATTTCTTATCCCCAGCTCGGCACAAAACTTCTTGAACTTAGGGTTATCGAACTGCTTGCCATTGTCTGAAACAACTGCCCTTAGGATCCCAAACCTGCAGATTATCGACTTTCAGACAAAGTTTTGGACTTTTTGTTCCATAATTGTTGCCAAAGGCTCGCCACTGCCCATTTGGTGAAGTAGTCTACCCCAATAATGGCGAACTTGCATTGTCCAACCCCCGTAGGGAGGGGCCAAGTATGTCTAAACCCCACTGTTGAAAAGGCCAGGGGCTCACCACCGATGTTAGGAGCTCTGGTGGGCAGTGGAGAATGTTGGCGTGTACTTGGCAAGTTTTACATCTTTTGACTAGATCTGCAACATCTTTGAGCATAGTGGGCCAGTAGTACCCTTGCCTCAATGCTTTTCCTGCGAGGGCCCGAGCTCCGATGTGATTGCCGCAGACTCCTTCATGGACCTCTCTGAGTATGTAGTTAGCATCTTCATCTCCCACACATTTGAGTAGAGGTGTCAAAAATACTTGTTTGTATAGGTTTCCCTGCAAGATAGAAAATCTGGCTAACCTGGCTCTTAGTTTCGCAGCTTCTTTGGTATCTTCCAGCAGTCCCAGTTTGAAGATACCCTCTGACAAGGTCCATCCAGCTCTGTGGTGTTTGCACAGGCAGAACTTCTTCGTCTTCCATGCATACAGATGGTTCTGCTAAATGCTCCACTGGAATTAACCTATCCAAATTCTCCTGCGAAGCTATTGCCAACCTTGCCAAGGCGTTTGCTCTTGAATTTTCGGCTCTAGGAACGTGCTTGAACTTAACTTGCATAAACTTCTTGATTAATTCTTGTACCTTCCTGAGGTAGAGAACTATTTTCTCACCCTTGGCCGCGTATGACTCCTCTATTTGTTTCACGACAAGTTGGAATTGCTACTAATCTCTAGATGCTCTGGTTCCATTAAATGAGCAAGGTTGAGCCTAGTAATGACAACTTCATACTCTACCTCGTTGTTCGAAGCCTTAAACCCAAACCTGAGGGCGTATTCCACGTCTATTCCATCTAGATAGGTCAGGATCAATCCTGCGCCGCTTCCTTGGGCATTGGCAGCTCCGTCTACTTAAAGTTTCCATACGGGAAGGTCAGGTATCAGCAATGTGGCTTTCACGGGTGTTACTATAGTGAATTCTGCGATGAAATCTACCACAATTTGCCCTTTGATCGCAGTCCTTGGCTTATACCTAACATCAAACTCGTTGAGTTCTATCGCCCACTTAACTAGCCTTCCTAAAGACTCTGGTTTATGCAGCACTTGCTTCATTGGCTAATCTGTTGGAATCTCGATAGTATGAGCCTGGAAATATGGTCTAAGTCTCCTAGCCGTAGTCACCAGGGCCAAAACTAGCTTCTCCATCTTTGGATATCTCTCCTCTGCCCCCCTTAGAGTTCTACTACAGTAGTATACTAGTTGTTAAGCTCTGTCTCGCTCCCTAACTAGTGTTGTGCTGGTTGAGAAATTCAGACAGCTAAATAAAGAGTAAGCACTTCCCCTTCTAAGGGGCTTACGAGGACAGGAAGAGAGCTTAGGTACTCTTTTAGTGCTTTGAATGCTTCCTCACACCTGGTATCCCACTGAAAATCCTTCTTCAACACCTAAAGAAAGGTTGGCACTTGTCACTTGCTTTGGATACAAAACGACTCAACGCAGCTATCCTTCCTTTCAGGCGTTGGATCTCCCTAATGTTGGACGGTGGTCGCATATCTAGAATTGCCTTAACCTTTTATGGGTTAGCCTCGATTCCTTTGTTGTTCACTATGAATCCTAGAAACTTCTATGCTGATACTCCAAAGGCGCACTTTGCAAGGTTGAGTCTCATCTTGTACTCCTTGAGGATTTGAAACAATTCTGCTAGGTGCTCGATGTGCAGCTCTGCCTTCAGTGATTTTAACAACATGTCGTCGATATAAACCTCCATGGATGTCCCAATTTGGTTCTGGAACATTCTATTCACTAGGCGCTAATAGGTGGCTCCAACATTCTTCAATCCAAAAGGCATGACCTAGTAGCAGTAAGTTCCCTGTTCAGTCACAAATGAAGTCTTCTCCTGGTCCGCCGGGTCCATCCTAATCTGATTATAACCTAAGAAAGCATCCATGAAGCTTAGGAGCTCATGCCCAATAGTTGCATCCACGATCAAGTCGATTTGAGGTAAGGGAAAGCTGTCTTGGGGCATGCTCGATTGAGATTAGTGAAATCAATGCAGAGCCACCATTTTCCATTGGTCTTCTTGACCAGCACCACATTCAATAACCAGGTAGGGTAGTCCACCTCTCTGATGGCTTTGGCGTGGAGGAGTTTACTGACCTCCTCGTTAATTACCTTCTAGCGTTCCGGAGCAAAACTTCTCTGTTTTTGTTTAACAGGTTTGCAAATGGGATTCGCACTTAGCTTGTACGTGTGATGATTGAGGGTCAATGCCTTCCATGTCCTCTTGCTTCCAATCAAACACCCTCATATTCTTCCTCAGGTTCTAGGTGAGTAGGTCTTTCATTTATTTGCTCAACTTAAATCCCACGTAAACAACATGTTTAGGCTCCTCATCGAGCTGGACTGGCTCTAGCTCTTCTAACGGTATGGGCCTGGTGTCCAGCTCGTCCCCTATGTCAAGCTCATCTAGCTGGATAGTTTTAACCTCTTTCTACTTCACCGAGGCCATATAAACTCCCTGACTATTCGCTAGTCTCCTCAGACCATTCTAACTCTATTTTCTGTCGTAAATTTTTTGACCAGGTGATATGCTGAGGGGATAGCCTTCATTGCTTTGAGGGATGGTCTCCAAGTAATATATTGTATGTAGAAGGGGCATCAACTATTAGAAATTTCATAGTGGTGGTGGCTTGACAAGGAGGGTCCCCCATAATGAGCACGAGTTGGATGGATCCTAGGGGTAACACCCTCTCCCCTGAGAACCCTTCAAGTGAGCATTCACTGGCTCAAGCTTCTCCCTGCCTATGTCCATTTTGTCAAAGGCAGAGGCAAAAATGATGTCGGCTGAGCTCCCATTGTCAATTAGAACTCGCTGAATAGTTTGGTTTGCCACACCCTTATGACCAATGGGTCATCATGGGGATATTGAGAGCCTTCCAAGTCTGAATCCGAGAAAGTGATGGTTGTGCTCAGCCGAGGCAATTTAGACACGGTGTGTACTTCCAGCGCTTCTTTAGCTCTGATTCTGCGTAAGTGTGCTGTCTTGGCTGCACTGGATTCTCCACCGCCAGCAAATCCTCCAGATATCACTCTGATCTCCCTTAAGGGTTGCTGGTGCTGCGCAGGGGCTTGTTGATGGGGTGCTGGTGGTGGCGAAGCCCTGTCCTGGTTGTCATGGGTGATAAATCGTCGTAACTGTCCCCTCTGGATCAAGAACTCAATCTCCTTCTTTAGCTGGATGCAATCGTCGGTATGATGACCATGATCCCTATGATACTCGCAATATTTCGTAGGGTCTCTTTTAGACAAATCTGCCTTCATTCGTGGAGGCCATCTTAAGAATTTCTCGTTCTGCACCTCATATAGGATCTGGGATACTGTCGCAATGAGAGGGGTATATTGCTAAGGTGCATACCTCGGCTGTAGCTCAGGCTATAGGGGGCCTAAGCGATCCCTAACGTTCCCCCTTCTTTTGGGGATCGCTCTTTGTCTCTTCTAGGAGATCTATCTCTCTTTGGAGATCTGTTTCTTTCCCTCTCTCTCCTAGGACTTTGGTTCCTCTTTTTCTCTTCCTTTCCCTTATCTCTATGTGCAGAAGAGCTTCCTACCTTAGAAAGAAAAGCTTCTTCGCCGTTTATGTATTTCTTTGCTTTGGCAAGCACCTCAGCCATGCTTGCTTGGGGATTTTTTGATATGGAGAACATCCAATGTTTAGACTGCACCCCTAGACCAGCTATGAAGGCAGTGATGGAAAATTTTCGTCTGGGACATCCATCTTTAACGACTCTGAATTAAATCTTTAGACATACGACCTGAGGTTTTCTTGTGGTCCCTGTTTCACATTTAAAAGGTGATAGCTCGACTTTCTATAGGTTTGAGCCCCTATGAAGTGAGATACGAAGGAAATGGAAAGCTCTTTGAAGGAAGAGATTGAGGCTGGGGAAAGCCTGTTAAACCACACCAAGGCTGAACCCTTCAAAGTGATGGCAAGGGCTTGATAGCGTACGAGATCCTGATACTCGTGTAATTTCATCTGGTTCTTATAAGTATTGAGGTGGTCCATGAGGTCCCTCGTTCCATCAAAGGACTCTATCTGAGACATCCTGAACTTTAGTGGGAGGAGAAAATGCAACACCCCAGGCGTGAATGGAGATTCAGTCTGCTGCACCAAGGCGTCCATTGTAACTGGAGCTTTACTCCTGACCACTTCCTTCATGTGGTTGAGCTCCTACTGGATGCCCTTGAAACGTTGCTCCCAATATTGCTCCCTTCTCTCCTGCTGATAAGGGAAGACATCATTCTTTTCACCTTCAAGGTTCTGACTTTGTACTTCTTCATTGTGGCCGTTCCTAGGGAGTAGTTGGGGAACCTACCCCAAGGTCTGGTTGTTCTAATCTTCTTGGGCCTGACGTGCCTCTTGTGGGCGCTGCAAGAGTTTCAAGAGCTCCTCGTTTTGCTTTATCAAGCACTGATTGATGAGGCGAAGGGCCTTCATCTTGTTATTTATGGGAGGATTCCCCATGGGAGGATCAATCTCTAGGACGTTCTTGAGCTGTCTGCCAGGCTTCCTGTTGGTCCTGCATCCAAGATGGATTTGTTTGGCTTCTGCTCATATTTCATGTTGATACCATCAGTCACTGAAAGATCAGCTTATTTGTAACAAAAACAGTCGTTCCCACAGATGGCGTCAAACTAATGGCATAAATCAATGTGGATGAGCAAAAGGTGCACGTAACGTGAGATGAGTGTGGATCAGAGCTACAAGGCTCGTGTATAATGCTATAAAAAATATTGAGGAATTAAAGGGTATACACAGTGAAAATATAGTGGTTCACCAGCTCAAGAGCTCGACTAGTCCACTCTTCAATAGAGGTCCTTTATCCTTTTCTTCTCTATTGAGTAGTTGAATATAATACAAGATAGTGCTAAACTGATTAGGGTTTATCTCTTTTCTCCTTGCCTCACGATGAGGAGTTGCATAGTATTAATAAGGCTGCCCCTATTCCATGAGATTTCGGCCGAGATCTTTGCTCATTATTCATGGGATCCTCCTTGATTTTAGGAGAGAATCTTGGTTGGTTGAGAGTTTCATGCATGGGGCCCAATTCCCGCAGTCATCCAGTTGTTTCCTGGTTGGTTCAGCTACGATCTCCCCAAGGGGAACTCTATCATCATAACTCAATATTTATAAAACCTTGAAAGAAGAGAGAAAAAAAATAAGCTAGAACCTCCATATTATAAAAACCTAAGGGAATCGCATATCAAAAAATAATAATGCTAATAATATTTAAGTTAAAGTAGTTCACAAAGTCCAGTAACATTATTATGATTATAGTTAGCAAAAAAAAAATTTATTATAGATGATAACTTAGATACGAGCTCATCACATGAGTTATGTTGCTCAGAGGATGAACTTAATGAATAGGAAAGGACCCAGATCCTAGTTCGCCTGCATCCTAACTCGGATTCATTCAAACCAGTTGAGCTATCCACGCCAACGGGCGCCAAAGCTGTTCCACTTCTGGTGCTGCCTTCTTCAAATAAGCAACTAAGGATCTTCAATGGTCCACTCTATTGACCTATAAAAAGGCCAAGCTGAGCATCATCTAAGTAAGTTGACTTATCCCAACTAAATACAACCTCCTTCATTCATTCTCGTTCTAACTTTATCATCAGAGAGTCAACCACTTGAACCCCTCTGGTCCTTAACTTCCATTTCAGGATCATCATTGCCCGCTATCAGATCACAATTCTGACTATTCATGAAGCGAACAGTTTTTGGGATCAACAGTTCGTGCTATTTGTGAGAACAGTGTTTCCAACAAAAATTCTTGATTTCATGGCTATCACCAGATCAAAGGAACTCTCAAGGGACAAAACTCACACCTATTAACATCCAAGTACTCATCTAGTGGGTTGAAGGACCAAATTCCCCCAGAAAAAGAATCTGCAAAAGTCCAAAAACTTGAGAAGATGGTGGAGGAGCTAAAAAGCCAAAACTAACAAATCGTCTAGGTCCTAAGAAGAGATCAATCTCAAACTAGGGAGCATGGAGAAGGTAACCAGAATGAGGAACGGAGCCAAAATGAGGTTTTTCGTCCCTAGGTAAATGACCAATAGGAAAGGAAGTTATCGAAGGTGAACGAGACATTGGTAAATGTTATCAATACAGTCAAAGCTTGGGTCCCAGATGCCGTGGAGGCTTTAAGTCATCATTCACTTAGGATGTGTCCAATTACCCACTCCCTGAAACGTTTAAGATGATGATTATCGAAAGCTTTGATTGAATAAAAGATTCACTCGACCACGTTGAGACCTATAGGTCTCTAATGATGCTTCATAACATCCCAAACCAGATCATGTGCTGAGCTCTCGCGAACAACCCTAGGGGACTGTGAGACACTGGTTTTAATAAGCTGAAATTGAACTCCAGTGGCACCTTTGGGGAGCTTAGCACATCGTTAATT
>CAUOFW020003090.1:0-40157 GCA_963454935.2 Ilex paraguariensis
GTGCTCACCTGTTGGGTTTCGCAGGAGATAACTCGTCCTCATTATGGGAGATCCTCTCTGCCAGGCCACCACCACAGTAAGGTTCCTAGTGGTGGATGCCTCTTCTGCATATAACATGCTTCTTGGGAGGCCCTCCCTCAACGCGATGAAGGCTGTCCCCTCTGCCTATCACTTGGTTATGAAATTTCCTACGGAAAATGGAGTTAGAGTGGTCCAAGGAGACCAGCGGGTAGCAAGGGAGTGCTACATGACCTCGATAAAACAGAGAGAAGTCGAGAATATCCAACTAGATAAGCTAGATATGAAGGACGAACTGGATACTAGGCAACACCATCAGAAGAGCTAGAGCATGTTCAACTTGATGAGGAGCTAGAACACCTTGTTTACATCGAGTCTAAGCTAAGCAAGGAAACAAAAGACCTCCTCATCCAATTCCTAAAGGAGAACAGAGGAGTATTCGCCTGGAAGCAGGAAGACATGGAAGGAATCGACCCCTCGATTATCACACACAAGCTAAGTGTGAATCCCACATGTAGAAAGGTCAAGCAAAAACGAAGAATTTTTGCCCTAGAACGCCAGAAGGTAATCAATCAGGAGTCAGCAAACTTCTCCACGCCAGAGCTATTAGGGAAGTTGACTACCCTACCTGGCTAGCCAATGTGGTTCTGGTCAAGAAAACCAATGGTGTGACACCCCAAATTCATGGGGTCCGTTAATTTTCCATCAACCCACGGAATACCCGTGGATACCGTATAACTCGATATCGTACCGTTGTGTCCCATTTACCAAGATCCATAAATTAACGAAATCCGGGCAGAGTCTCCTTTGTACGGGAAGCTCTACCCCAAAACACAATCTGTGCAATCAACATTTACATGACTCATCCGAGGTCCAATATAATACCATAACCACACAGGGTCCATTTTATACGTAAAACTTGATCACACCGGGTCCAATCATCATATTTATATCAAAATATGCAAGGTTATATTAAAACAGTCCATATAGACTCTATTACAATTCCTTTACACATTACATGCCAAAATTTAATTACAAATCTACTTTTACAAAAAAAAAAATGGATTGGAAGCCATAAGTCGGTTTTTCTTCAACCATGTGACCCTGATTGTGAGCCGTCCATTGGTGCATAACCCACACCTGAAATGTTTCCCGTATAGGGTGAGCCAATGCCCTGTAGAATAATCCCTACAGAGGCTACTCATCACCTAAAATGCATATGCAATGTATAAATGCAACATTTCACAACAAGTATTCCCTCCAACAATAACATATAATACAATATTGAAAAATCATGATGTCATGCCAAGTAATGAGATGAAACTCACTCATGCATGCTATCTCGAGCCCACACCGACTCCCATAACACAATGCGACACTTACGTGTAAAACAAACATCTTTGATGAAACACATCCAAAGATCATTTTGAAATTAACCATATGTCATAAAACTAATTTATTCTTGGATGTTTCCCATCAAATGAATAATTTATATATCAAAATCGTGTGCCTTTATGGGGTATCAGATTCAGGAATCGCACCTCCGGTTCCGTATGCCGTTACACTTTTCTGGAATTTCACAGTCGGTAAGTGTATGAACCAAGTGGCCGGGTTTTTCACCCAAGGGAGTGTCTAGCCCTACTTGCTATACCCGACACAAGTTTTCTTATGTATGTCACCGTGCGACTCCGTAGGACGTTCCATCCCACTTTCCCAAGCCTACCATCAAGTACCAATGTTGGTGTTGATCACCCCATGCAACCCTACACCCACACTCATGCATGTAGCCCATGAATGTGATGTTAATTCCATGTCCATATTGCAATGCATGTCAAATGACAATTTTTAAATATCATTGTATACCATGGCAATTAATATCACTTGCATATAATCACATAACCATTTCAAGTTCAATATATCCAAGAGCATATATCAACACTCCATCAACATGATAACACATAATATATGCTAATATTACATTTCATTCACAAAGGCATAATATAAAACACAAAGCATGCCCACATGATCCCAATTTTCAAGGGATTACATAAATACTTCCATATACCAAAATCAAGCCAAGATTTTATATGGATCATTCAAACAAAATAAAAATCAGAATATATAATTTTTATATAACCAATTATCTAAACATTCAAGAAATCACAAACTAGCACTTTCTAACTACCAATTCACACTAGAATTGATCATACCCATTTGCATAGCACCAATCATAATGAAAAAATATTAGAAATACCCAAAACAGCCCACATGAACCCTATGGACACCTTAGGTTAGAAATAGGTCCGAGTAGGAGGAACCCTACCTCTTGAAGCGTAAAGAATTTGTAGGAAGCCTCAAGAACAAGATTGAAGCTCAAAGCTTAGATTTCTCCAAAATCCTCCCTTTGAATCTTTGGTGAAAATCTTTATTTTTGGTACCCACGCGTAGCTCTCGTCGCGTAGATCGACTTTAATTCTTGGCCCGACAAATTCCGACCGACGAAACTCCGAGAATCGGCGAAAGAAAGCTTGAAGAATTATATTTTTTTCTTCTTTGCTCTTGGGCCTGATCCAGCCGGCCAAATGAAGAGCACACTTTTATACTTTCTAAACACTTGGCCCTCGTCGCGCCAAGTGTCGTCCTTTGTCCGGGTCCGTTTTCATCCCGAAACGATTAAATTTCGTACCGATTTAAGCTCAAAATATTTTATATGAACTTTATTTAAAATATTTTTCAAATTTTAAAATTTTTATAAAAATTTCGTTTTTAGGGGTCATCGAACACCTGTCACCTCGAAAAATGTGAAAAATCTAACTATCTTAGAATTCGACGAAATTTGTCTGGGTAACTAGATTTCGTAAGACGAATCCAACGGTGAGGTCCGTTTCATCATCCGAGGTCTATAAAAATACCAGTTTTTTTTAACCCGCACTATAATGGTAAATTACCATTTTACCATTTTTTTCAGAAAAAGTTAAAATTTTTCCCGGGTTTCACAAATGGCAAGTGGCGACTGTGCATTAACTTCACTGATCTCAACCGAGCATGCCCCAAGAATAGCTTTCTTTTAGCTCTGATAAACCTGATAGTAGATGCCACAGCTGGATATGAACTCCTCAATTTCATGGACACTTTCTCAGAATATAACCAGATCAGAATGGATCCAGTCAACTAAGAGAAAACCTCCTTTATAACCGAGCAAGGAACGTACTATTACCAGGTCATGCCTTTTGGGCTAAAAATGCATGAGCCACCTACCAGCATTTAGTGAATCGGATGTTCTAAGGGAAAATTGGAACAACCATGAAGGTCTACATCGACGATATGCTGGTAAAATCACTGAAGGCAGAGCTCCACATTGCTCATTTAGAGGAATCGTTCCAGGTCCTTAAGTAATACAAGATGAAACTCAATCTTGCAAAGTGTGCCTTCGGGGTATCTGCAAGGAAATTTTTGGGTTTCATAGTCAACAGTAGAGGAATTGAGGCTAACCCAAAAAAGGTGAAGGCAGTCTTGGATATGCAGCCGCCTTCTAATGTAAAGGAGATTCAGCGCTTGACAGGAAGAATAGCTGTCTTGAGTCGTTTTGTCTCTAGGTCAAGTGATAAATGTCAGTCCTTCTTTTAGATCTTAAAAAAGGCGTTCCAATGGGATGTTTGGTGTGAAGAGGCATTCAAAGCCTTGAAGGCTTACCTGAGCTCCCTTCCTGTTATGGTAAGTCCCATGCAGGGGGTGGTACTAAACCTTTATCTAGCTGTTTCAAATTTATCAACTAGTAGAGCTCTGGTAAGGGAGCGAGACAGGTCCCAGCAACCAGTCTACTACTATAGTAGAGCTCTGAGGAGGGCGGAGGAGAGGTATCCAAAAATGAAAAAGCTTGCTTTAGCATTGGTGACTATGACTAGGAAACTCAGACCTATTTTTAGGCTCATACCATCGAGGTTCCAACAGAACAACCAATGAAACAAGTGCTGCATAAGCCAAAATCCTTGGGGAGGCTGACAAAGTGGGCTATAGAGCTCAGCGAGTTCGACATCAGATTTAAACCTAGAACTGCAACCAAAGATCAAGTTTTAGCAGATTTTATCAAAAAAATTATAACATCAACACCTATGAAAGCAACGCAGCTAGTACCTGACCTTCCTACATGGAAGCTCTCCGTGGATGGAGTTGTCAATGCTCAAGGAAGTGGCGCAGGCCTAATACTAACCTCTCCAGATGGGATAGACGTTGAATACGCCTTCAGATTTGGGTTTAAAGCTTCAAACAATGAGGTAGAGTATGAAGCCATCATTGCCGAACTCAATCTTGCTCACTCGATGGAAGCTGAGCAGTTGGAGATTTGTAGTGACTCCCAGCTGGTGGTAAGACAAATAGAGGAGGCATATGAAGCTAAAGGTTAGAAGATGATCCTTTACCTCAGAAAGGTACAATAATTAATCAAAAAGATCTTGCAAGTGAAGATTAGACATGTCCCGAGATTGAGAATTCGCGAGCAGATGCCTTGGCGAGGTTGGCAACAACCTCACAGGAAAGTTTGGACAGATTGATTCCGGTGGAGTACTTATCAGAACCATCTATGTGCATTTGGGATGAAGAAGTGATGCGTGTACAAGCCCCACCAAGCTGGATGGACCCCATCCTAGGGTAACTTCAGCATGGAACTTTGCCAGAAGATCCCAAAGAAGCTGCAAAGCTAAGAACCAGGTCAGCTAAATTTTCTATTTAACACCTCTTCTTAAGTGCGTGGGGGGCGAAGACGTCAATTACATACTCAGGAAAATCCATGAGGGAGTCTGTGTCAACCACATCGGAGCCTGAGCTTTGGCAGTGAAGACGCTAAGGCAGGGGTACTTCTAGCCCACAATGCTCAGGGATGCAACAGATCTGGTCAAAAGATACAAGATCTGTCAAATGTATTCCAACATCCCCCACTGTCCTCCAGAGCTCTTAACTTCGGTGGTGAGCCCATAGCCTTTCCATCAATGGGGTCTGGACATACTTGGATCCCTTCCTACCAGCATAGGACAGTGCAAGTTCGTCGTCATTGGAGTAGACTACTTCACCAAATGGGCGAAAGTAGAGCCTTTGGCAACAATTACTGAATAGAAAGTCCAAAGCCTTACCTGGAAGTCTATAATCTGTAGGTTTGGTATTCCTAAGGCAATTGTCTCTGACAACAGGAAGCAATTCGACAATCTAAAGTTTAAAAACTTTTGTGCTGAGCTCGGAATTAAGAATTACTTCTCAGCTCTATCTCATCCACAGTCTAACGGGCAAGCGGAGGTCACTATTAGAACCATAAAAGCATCTCTAAAGACCAAGCTTGAAGATCTAAAGGGTAAGTGGGTGGAACACCTCCCAAAAGTATTATGGGCCTACAGAACAACTGTAAGGTCAGTTACTCAAGAAACACCGTTTGCCTTGGCCTTTAGAACTGAAGTAATGGCACTTGTTGAGGTTGAGCTCCCATCCCCCAGGACTGAATTCACAGACGATGGGCTCAATGATAAGTTGCTTCTATTGAGTCTGGATCTCTTAGAAGAAAAAAGAGAATCAGCTCTGCATCGTATCAGGGCTTATCAGAGGAAGACAGCCAGGTGCTACGATCGAAAGGTCAGACACAAAAACTTCAAGGTGGGTGACCTGGTACTTAGAAAATTACTGTTAGTAAGAAATGACCCCACTCATAAGAAGTTGGAGCCTAATTGGGAAGGTCCCTATATCATCTCACGGGTAGTTAAACCAGGAAACTATGAGTTGCAAACGGAGGAAGGGAAAATCCTGCCCCATTCTTGGAATGCAGAACATCTCAAGAAATTTTTTCAGTAAGCCAATTCTATAATTCGATCATTCTCAAATAAAACCGAGAGTCTTTGGTTCACCCCTATGAGATTGCAAAAAAAAAAAAGAGCTCAATAGCTCACGATGAACTCTTTGGTTCATAAAAGGAGCTCAATAGCTTCTGATGAACTTTTCGGTTCATAAAGAGAGCTCAATAGCTCACGATGAACTCTTCAGTTCATAAAGAGAACTCTATAGTTCACAATGAACTTTTTGGTTCATTAAAAGAGCTCAATAGCTCACGATGAACTATTCGGTTCATAAAGAGAGCTCAATAGCTCACGATGAACTCTTCAGTTCATAAAGAGAACTCTATAGTTCACGATGAACTCTTTGGTTCATAAAAAGAGTTTAATAGCTCGTGATGAACTCTTCGGTTCATAAAAAGAGCTTAATGGTTCACAATGAACTCTTCAGTTTATAAAGAGAACTCTATAGTTCACGATGAACTCTTTAGCTCATAAAACTAGCCCAATAGCCCATGATGAACTCTCCAGTTCATAAAAATGAGTTCAATAGCTCACAACGAACTTCCTAGTTCACTAAAACAAGCCCAATAGCTCGAGAATAGAAGCATATGAAAAAATTCAAAGCAAAATCACGAGCCTAGGAATCGACAGAAGAGTAAGTAATCGTCAAATAAGAACAAAGGCTCACATATCTAGTAGCAATACAATAAAGGAAGCAAAAAGATTACAAGAGACATTCTCAGTTCTTAATCGCCCTTGAGACATCTCTGGAGTTCAGCAACTTCCTCCTTTAGGCGGGCGTTTTCTTCTTTTAGCTCATCCCTCTCCTTCTGGGCCTCTGTTATAAGATTTATAAGTTTCTGCCCAGATGAGGAGAACAGAATTGTGCCCAGTGAAGATCCAGATGAAGACGAAGAGTCACTGGCAGCGCCATTCCTCTTGCGTTTTTTGGAGGATGTACCAACATCCTCGTCCTCATCGAATTCAGAAGAACAGGAATTAGTAGAATTTGGGTAAGAAACAAAGTCCATAGCGGCACCTACAGCGCTAAACAGAAACAAGTTGTCCGGTGTCATCAGCTCAGAGTAAGGCACATGCTCAACTTTGATCATCTGACTGATTTGCATTTTCTCTAATAAATCCAACTTAGGAGGACCTACCAACCAAATCAAATCCTACGATTAGGAAACAACATCAGGAGACCTAAACAAGTACAGGCTGCCAAGATACTTACCTTGATAAGAGTAGCAACTTCAGAATCTAAGAACTCTGAACTCTCTATAATGTAGCTCTATGGACCTCCAAGAGTCCCTAGAAATAGAAACATAAAAGAAGCAATGAGCCCATCCCTTAGGAGGAGAAGGAAGGTCAAACACCAGACGCCACAGCTTGAAGTGCCTCCATCGAAAATAGACAAAGCATGAGACCTCATCCTCTTTAAGGTCAAAAAAGTAAAAGAATTCTTCTACAGTGGAAAACTTGTCATCACCCCCGCAAGCACAATAACAGGAAGAAACTGATCACGGTGGCCTACCCCTTGGGAGAGAGACGAGAAGGGCATAAATCACAATAAGCCAAGATATAACCAACGGCAGGGTGAATGGGTAGATATAGCTCCATGTCCAAAGCCCCCTCAAAGAAACAAGTATCCCCTCGAGGAAGATAATTGCAGGGCTCATCAGAAGAGGGAGCCCGAAGAGTTAGTTCCACGTCAAGGAATAACTTCTTCTTTATCCCATCTAAATCTGAGGGTGATATTGACGAAGGAACTAAGTAGCGGGTCTGTCAATCCCACTCAATTCCAAAGGATCTCTATTCACTAAACAAGGGCGAGATGGGGGTAGCCATCGACAAATTCAGAGAAGGTAAGGAAAAAGCAGAAGTAGAAGAATGGTAAAACTTCGAGAATAAAAAAGCGGCTCCGAAAACAGGAAAGAACCAAGAAGATATAGCAAAACCATAAGAACACCAAGTTTAATGCAATTAAAAACATACACAAGAACCAAAGTCGGCGGACCTTTGAGTTTTCCAATTAAAGAAGGTAGTTACACTTTTGAAAGGCAATTGGGGAAATGCGTAAAAAAAAAAGGGGAGGGAAGAGTCTCGATCAGATGTTCATAAAGACCCAGTAGTTTCAACATTTTCTTGATACTCCTCATCCATCTCAAGCATTAACGGCCCTCGACTGTCTAGCAGAAGTCCAGTACAATAAGTTGCAGTATAACTTGGGAGATTAACTTTGAGCTCGTAATAGAACTTGGCAGTCCTGGAAAACCTTCCAAGGCAGCTCACTACCTTCAGATATTTATGAGCTAAGTCTAGCTCGTATGGTTGCATGGACCTTCCAAGGCAACTCCCTACTTCTCAAATACCTATGGACCTCAGCATCAAGTTACAAACTCTCTTCGCCAAATCCACCAAACACAAGTATAGCAATCTCCTAAGGTCAGACCTCAGTTTCGTTCCTCTGAAATGAGCTCAGTGAGCCAGTAGACTCACAGTTTCAACAGATTTGCTTTCAGAAGAACTCAGTTCTCCTCAAAGCAAATGAGGGGCAAGGAAAAGATATAAAGTAAAATAGCACAACTCAAAGGAAAAAGTTAATGAGTACAAATACAATGCAGATAGGAGAAGCTATGAATCAATTGTGCTTTTCAAAACAGAAAAGAGTTACATTTTAGAGTTACAAAATTTTCTCATTTTAAGAGCCCTAAGTTCCTGATGAGGGAGTAGTTGAAGGACTCTGCAGTTCAGTAGGAGAAGTCTCAGTAGCAGGAGCAGGAAGGGAGCCTGGAATTTCAACAGAGGAAATAGCTAGCAAATCCTCCATTGAAGGCTCTAAAAGTGAAAGGGCTGGGAGCTCGAAAGTCAAAGTTTCTGTAAGCTCTGAGAAAGGCAGGAGAAGAGGAATCTTAGGAGTTTCTGAGACAGGGACATCGACCTCTGTAGATGGTGAGTCCAGGGCCAGAGCTTGGGAGACGAGGTCGACAGAGAAAGGGGTAGCTTCAGAAGTAGGAGGAGGCGTGGTGTTAACCTCAGGATCGGCCGCCTCAGCCCTCTCCTCAATGGGGGGATTAAAATTGAAATATTATCCAGGGTAGAGCTCCTCAACTCTATCTTGAAAGGCAAGCCACCCGAAAGCCTACTAAGTAGTAACGTCATCAGCTAGCTTGACAATTAGATTATCTTTCTCCTTACCTGCTACCCTCTCCATCTCGAGCTCTTCCCGAAGAGTGTCGTTTGTCTCAGCTAGAAGGTCATATTGCCTCTTTATATTTCAGTAAGAGCTCAAAGCCTCAAGGGACTCCTGACTGACTTTGAGCCATTCATTTGTTTTCTGCCTAAGCTCCCCAGAGATTTTTCTGAGTTCCTCCTTAATTTTTCTAGCCTCTTCCTTATAACTCTTGCCTTCACCCTCAATCCTCTCCTTCTCGGCTTCCAAGTTGCTGTTTAGGGAAGTCTGCTTCTCCATTTGCTCTTGCAAATCCTAGATCTAAGCTTTGAGGTAGCCGTTTTCAAAGGACAATTCTGCGACCTTAAGTTCAAAAGCTCTGGAAGCCTGAACAGAACCCTCCATAGCTTGGATCCTTTTCAACATCCCGCTAATATGGATGGTCATCTAAGAGCAAACCCAACCCAGGAAAAGCTCAGATCAGAACGATCAAATAAAAAAGAAACATATACGTATATATACAGCAGAGCTTACGGAAGTAGCGGCAAAGAGGGCAATAGAAATGGAACTCCCAAGTAGCATAGTGGAAGCCTTCTGAATGTTAGACTCGGGGAGGATATAAGCAATGGCCTCAGCAGCTCATTTGACGTTATCAATCAAAGATTTCGAGCTTGCCTCGGTACTCCCTCCTTTCTCACTTTTGCAGATCTTTAAATGTTTCAGATATGGTCCCTCAGAGGAACAAGGGGGAATAGTTCCCGACAGAATGCGAGAAACCATCTCCAAGGCTCTCTTAACCTCTGCTGAAGAGGGAGAAGTTGGGGTCAGACCTTGCCCAGGGGCCCCACTAGAAGGGGTAGCCTGGTCTCCTAAGAGAGAGAGGTCTGTGCAGCCTTTGGGGAGTCCGAGGAGGTTGGGGGCCCCGCTAAGGTTGCTTGAGGCAAAGCAGGGGTCACCTATAGTATTGGAACTTTGGAAGCTAAGTCACTCTCTGATCCGGCCTTAGCCTTGCGTTTGCTTCCACTCTGGTTCTTTCTCATCAAAGATAGCTTGGCATTTTGATCCTTTACGGTTGGCTCCATCGAAGAAGAGCCTGGAAACTCAAGGAAAAACCAACATGAGAAGGAAGGAAAAGGGATAAGACAAGTTTTAAAAAAAAGAGAGAGAGAGAGAGAGAGAGGCAAGGGCGAAGGAACTTCACCTGCTACCTCCTCAGCCCTGACAATGGAGATTGGGGTGGGGGCCTCTACTATTACCTCTGGAAGGTTGAACCCTTCCCTTAATAGAACCCAAGGCTTGATGAGTTCAGAATATTTTTCTGGTTTACACTTCTGCAACCTTAGCAGCACCTGTTCGTCCTCAATGTTGAGCTCAAGATGAATACCTGAAAAACAAAATAACACAGGACAAGATCAGTTGGGCTCTCCAAATCCGAGCTTGGATAGTTTGAGTAAGAACTTACCCAAGTTATCAGGGGGCAGACCAGGCTCTAGGAATAGGGAGAGCATCTGTCTTATCAGCCAGGTTGTACTCCTAGTGTTCTCCCCACACGAAGAAGAAAAGTTTTCTCCAGCCCTTGTGGGAGCTCAAAAGGTGAGAAATAATTTGTTTACCCTTTACCCTTTTAGAAACATACAAGAAACCATCAGTAGGGGTATAATTAACATTGAAAAGTTCCATTAGTAAGGAGATAGTGGGAACACCGAGCTTATGTAGCTTGAAGAAAACAAGAAGGCCCATCAGGACACCTTAGAAGTTGGGAGACAGCTGAGCAGTATAGACGTTGAAATGTTAAAGGACACTCTTGACAAAAGGGTGTAAGGGAAAGCATAGACCATTCTCAAAGGCGGCAATAAAGAATCAAACCTTCTTATGGACATAGGAGACATATGGGGTAAATTTATCTGGGCACCAGAACTAAACTCTTGGGGAAAAACCGTAGCGAGCACTAAGGACCTTCATTAGAGGTGGGCTGACCTCACGGGGGCCTGCGAGCTCAGCAGCTCTAAAGGCAGGCCTTGCACCCTCAGCACTGCTTGAGACTCCAACTCCGCTCACCTTAGTCTTGCCCTTACTAAAATCTTTGGGCGCAGGGGGACAGATAGAAGAGTTTCCTCGCTGTTTCCCTCGACTTCAGCAGAATCAACCCTAGGAAATTTGTCAATTTTCTCACCTACCTCGCCTAAATCCGAGGTGTCCTCAGCAGTCTTATCCCCCAGAAGGGAAACAGAGGAAGGGGTGGCTTTAGAAGAGGCAAACATGGTGGGGCAGGAAAAAGGGAGTCTAAAGGTACGATAGAGGGGAGGAATATTTACGAAACACTCCCTAAGGATTTGGGGAACAACACAACAACTTCTAGTAAGGAAGACCCTAGCGGTCGAATAAGGGTCCAAGAAAAGGAGAATTCGAGATAACGATCGACCTTGGTTTCTAAAATAACAAAATCGAAAGGTCCAAAAATACAAGAACCACCTCAAATCTGAGGGATTCAGAAAGAAGAGACAAACAAAGAGTAAAAAACATACCTAGGAGAGAAGGAACAATAGGCCAAAGCCAGAATCGGGGGCAAAGAGCAAATCTCGTTGAAACCTTGAATTGAATCAGGGAAAATCGTTCCTCAGTAAAACCCTAGTGGCACCAACAAAATCAAAAAGTTGAAAGTTGCAGGAAGAAGAGAGGAAAAAAGTGCAAAGAGGGAGTTCAAACGATGAAATGAACCGCTCCCCCTCAATTTAGAAGCATTTAAAGCTAACGGTACATAGTGGAGAACGTGCACGAGAAACTAGAAAGTGAAATGATTACCTGAAATTGTCAAAAATTTGTTCGCATGTAAATCGAGGTCTACATCTGGAGGTCTGTCCTGATTAAGCCTCAGCTCAGCCCCTACCCAAGTTCACTTGGGATAAGGGCTGGGGGCAACTGATGATACTTAGAATAATTTTCGACCATGAGGTCGAACCAGGAGGTCAGATCAAGAGGTCAAGCCAAGAGGTCAGACAAGCAGGTTTGGATAAGAAGTCGGGAAAGGCACGCAGAGCTCAAGTCAGGGCTAAATTTCCCCCCCCCCCAATACGCGCCAACAGCGGAAGTGATAAGGAGACAGCTGGATGATAACAGAAATCTGTTAGGTGGCAAAGAGTCATACTCAAAATCCTTAACCAGCCAAAATCCTCTCCTAAGATTAAGGAGAGTTTCTCGGATAAATAGCAAGGATCTCGGTACAGATCCCATAGAACTAGGAACAGCCCTATAAATATTATGTAACTCTCTCAAAGCAAGGAGAGAATCATGTTAACATATGTTCTATCTTGTAAACCTTCTGAATGGTTAGAAAAGAGAAAATGAGCAAAGAATCTTCATTGAAGAGTGGACTAGCCAAATTTTCGAGCTAGTGAATCGCTTTACTTTTATTGTGCAAGTCTCCCCTAATCCCCTAGTAATCTTAAACACGAACTACACGAGACCGGAAGCTCAGACCCCGGTTGCCAAGTGTAATCCATTCCCTCTGCTCATCCGCACTAATTTACACCATCATTTTCCATCCAACGATGGGATATGATAAAATTCTATTCATTAAGATTGAATAACCCGGATTACTCAGTATTGAGTTGGATTGTATTCGGATTCAAATCTAATCCAACCCAATCCATCCATTGCGATCCAAACACCCCCACAATGGATTAGCACCACATAGAGCGGAACCTGTACATTCATGAAAAAATATTCATTACAACGGCAACCAATAGTATCAAAATAAATAAGCAAATGGACCTACAAAAATTAATAATCAACCCTCCATGCAAATAAATAATTACATATCCTTCCTCCATATAAACAAATAACTACTTGAGTGGGATTCTCTATTTCTCGTAATTGACAGAGCCGAGAAAGCACACCCATCGATAACAGAGGGATTTTCATTAGAATCATTAAAAGCAAGGGAGAAACACTCCAGCTCAAACACACAAGCAGAGTGGAAAAGCACCTAAATCTCTTGGGGAGCACTATCAAGTAGAAGTGTTAAATGCAGAACCACAAGCACCTGATCCAGAGTAACAACAATAAAACACTCCTTTCTCATGTTTGAAATCAGTGTGCAGAGCAGAAGAGTACAATTTGATGATTTTGTGCAGCTTGCAACGCCACTGCCCTTATAGTTGGACTATAATAAGGCGTAAACAATACAGTCATATATACAAATAAATAAATATTTAAAAAGGCTTGCAGACAACAAGGGCATTTGGTCTAGTGGCATGATTCTCGCTTAGGGTGCGAGAGGTCCCGAGTTCAATTCTCGGAATGCCCCATTTTTTCCCAAAAATTTTGGTCTTTGGGCTTATGCTTAAGCCTGTCATCGCCAAAGTAGAGTAGACCCAGTTTGTCAACCGAGTCATAAAATATTCAGTAGAGTTTCTGGATGCACTGGGGTTATACTTTCGGGCTCAGCACTTCCCATATATCACAAGGTGACACAACCAACAAAAGGGTATTTGATTTTGGATTCCACTGCTTATGATCATAATATTAACAAAAACAAATTTGATTTTTAATGAATTAATTTTATTAATTTGATTTTTAATAAATTAATTTTATTATTTCATGATCATCACAGATAAGTACGCTGAGAAGTCAGACATGGCCTTCTCAAAAACTCAGTCAAGCACCGTTCTTTACTGAAGACATTTAATAAAGCAAACTTAACAATTTTATTGAAAAACAGACCACACAGATTGATGCAAAACAGAGACTTATAGAAAAGTATTAGAGTACTACATAGATTCTTACTAAACTATTGATAGCTTCTTGAAATCCATATAAACTACTCAGAAATAACCACCACGAAGACGAAGGACAAGGTGCAGGGTAGACTCCTTCTGGATATTGTAATCCGCCAAAGTCCTTCCATCCTCCAACTGCTTGCCAGCAAAAATCAGACGCTGCTGGTCCGGAGGAATGCCTTCTTTGTCTTGAATCTTCGCCTTCACATTATCAATTGTGTCCGAGCTCTCCACCTCCAATGTAATCGTCTTCCCTGTCAAGGTCTTAACGAAGATTTGCATCCCACCGCGGAGTCGGAGGACAAGATGAAGGGTCGACTCTTTCTGGATGTTATAATCGGCCAGTGTTCGTCCATCCTCGAGCTGTTTACCTGCAAAAATCAGCCTCTGCTGATCTGGTGGAATGCCCTCCTTATCTTGAATCTTGGCCTTGACATTATCGATAGTGTCGGAACTCTCAACCTCAAGGGTAATTGTTTTCCCGGTTAGAGTTTTCACAAAGATCTGCATACCACCGCGAAGCCTCAAAACCAGATGGAGAGTCGATTCCTTTTGGATGTTGTAATCGGCTAGGGTTCTGCCGTCCTCGAGTTGTTTTCCGGCGAAGATCAACCTCTGCTGATCCGGAGGAATTCCTTCCTTGTCCTGAATCTTGGCCTTGACGTTGTCGATCGTATCAGAACTCTCGACTTCGAGCGTGATCGTCTTGCCGGTGAGAGTCTTGACGAAGATCTGCATGCCGCCGCGGAGACGGAGCACGAGGTGGAGAGTCGATTCTTTTTGGATATTGTAATCGGCTAGGGTTCGGCCGTCCTCGAGTTGTTTTCCGGCGAAGATTAAACGTTGCTGATCAGGAGGAATTCCTTCCTTGTCTTGGATTTTCGCCTTGACGTTGTCGATTGTATCTGAACCCTCGACTTCGAGAGTTATTGTCTTGCCGGTTAAGGTTTTCACGAAGATCTGCATCTTGGAGGAGAGAAAATACGAAAAGCTTCTTTGATTTGCTAGGGTTTTGTAGGGGAGAGAGAGAACTGTGAACAGAGATATGAGATTTGGGAATGAATTGATGTGAGGGAGAGGAGAGCGAGGGATTGTATTTATAGGAGTTTTTTTGCCCACTTCGTTAAGGAATTGGAGGGGCGTATCCGGAAATACGGAGGAATTAGGGGTCAATGGCGTCGGTTGGGGTTTGTTTGGGTTAAACTACAAACTTTTGCCTCCCGTTTCCCCCGGTGTTTTCCAGAAGCCCCCAGATTTATCCACGTCATCAATTATGTGATATGACGTGGGATTAACCGGATTTAGATTTTTGAAAAAATCACTCACACGTTTTCTATTTTATTATATTTTCAAAGACATCTATTATATTATCTAAAACATTATTGATACCCATTTTAATTTATATTTAAACATCACTGTACCCATTGCCAATAAACTACTATTTCAAACAAAAACAAATTATCCAAAATACCAAAACTACCCCTAAATAATCTTTATACATAAAATTTGAACATATTAAAATTTATTTTTCAACATACTAAAATTTGATTTAAATTGATTAAATTTTATTTTCTTTACGTATTAAAATTTGATCCGATTTGAGCTCTCTCTGAGCAGGTAGCGCTGATTAAAATTAGCTTCGAGTTGATCAAGATTTATATTTTTTTTCTTAATAAAATTCGTGTCAATTAAAATTTAATTCAAGTTGATTAAAATTTAATTTTTTACGTATTAAAATTTGAGTTTATTAAAATTTATATTTTTTTATGTATTAAAATTTGAATCGATTAAAATTCAGTGCGAGTTGATTAAAATTTAATTCAAGTCAATTAAAAATGGATTTTAATCGGCTCGAATAAAATTTCAATTTACTCAAATTTTAATATGTAAAAAATATATAATTTTTAATCGAATCGAATTTTAATACGTAAAAAATAAATTTTAATTAAATCAAATTGAGTTTTAATCGGTTTAAATTTTATTACGTAAAAAATTTTAAAAATAGAGAAGATCTCATTGAAGATATGCCTATCTACAGAAGGTGTGAATAAAATTTTTCTTAAAATATATCATGAGCAATTTAATAAAATTGCATTCTAATTAATATTTTTAATTTGATAGGGGTGTTAATGAAAATTCAAAAAATAGAGGAAGTATTCTTGAAAATATGATAAACTAGAAGGGGTATGATCAAAGTTTTCTTTAAATTTTTTTGGGTTATATTTTTTTTTTTTAATAAAATATATTATCACTCAGGATTCAAGTAAGATTTATAATTTATAACGGGTCCTTTCATTGTGGGTGATTGTTCGGATTTAAATTTAGAAATATATATATATATATATATATATATATATATATATATATATATATATATAGAAATCCAAAACAATAAGAATTTTCAAATGAATCAGATAATTCAAATATAATTCAGCAGATAGATATCAAGACCGTCAAATGGCTCTGATACCAAAATAGAGCGGAAGCAGAAAGCAGAAATGAATGGGAAATTGAGATGTAAATTAAACAATAACAATAATAATTACACACAAGTATATTTACAATACTTACTGGACTAGCACTAGATGGGCTAGCCTACTAAGACTGATACAAGTGTGGGGAATAGTAGCATCTCATACTTGGAGCTTACAATCTGCACAATATGTGTTTGTAAACGAGGAAAATAAAATGAGTGAATTCTCCAGAGAGAAAATCTTCCCCTTCTTCTTCTGTCTGATCTCCTTATATAGAGAGTAGGAGGAGTGAGGTCATCATTGCAATGATCAAGGCTTTTGCAAAGTAAGCAGACAAAGGAAAGGGTAAAGGACAAAAGTCTCTGCTTTCGGTGATAAAGTAGAAGTGAATTGCTTTTACTAAGGGAAAAGCAATACTGATGGTCAAAAGGCTATCACTAGGGGGGACAGCCACAGGATATAGCCATGTGACGGCCTTATCGTTACATGTGATGGGCAGCTTTTTTGTCCTATTGGGGAGACAGTAGTGATTGAAGCCATCACAAGTAAAGAAAAGAATCACGGGCTAGCTAAGTCTGCATCATCTAGGTCATCATACCCTTCATACGGATCTTGGGCAAATGGGCTCATGGGTGGAGCTACTGATCCAGAAGATGATGCTGGGGATGATCCAGAGTTGCTTGCAGCTTGGGCTTGCTGGATTAGTTCCTGGGCCATTGCAAGCAATTGGGCCGCTGTTGGAGCTTGCTTTGTAGAGTCCTTAGAGGAGGATCTCTTGGGTTTTGACTTGGTCGAACTCTCAGCAACAATCTGTATCTGTTCTTTTTTAACAGGAGGTGATGCTGAGACCTTGAGTGTTGGCATGAGATTTTTTGAAAGAGTAACGGGAGGCAAGGGTTTTGGAGCCACTTGTGGGGCTGGAACCTTGACGGGATAATCCTTCTGAATGGCATCGAGAATAGTCTGATATTGGTACCTTGGCCACCATTTCACAGAATATTGTCTGCAAATATGATGATCAATAATTCTCCATTGCCACCTGCAAATCCAAGATATTCTGTACCTGCAAAAAAAGGTTAGTAAAATAGGAATGGGGAATGCGAACTGCTGTTTACTAGGAGTAAATGCAGAGGAGAAGATAAGGAATTGATCATGAAGATCACTGGGAAGAATTTCAATGACGGGGCCATGAACCTGCCACCACCTTACAAACCAGGAGGGAATCTGGCTTTTGAAATTCTTATCAAATTGAATGAACCAGGAGTGATCTTGAGAAGCACTCTGGTAGAGGATAAGTTTAGTCCATGACTCAATGTAGTCATAATAACTAAACTTAATATTATGTCCAGGAAGTTCTCGGAGGGTAGAAGGGTGAGAACCCCAATCTTTAATGGACATAATGTTCTTAATAAATAGGGAATGGTAGATAGCAACACTAGGGTCCTTTTTATCAGGAATTCCTTTGATAAAAATAGACTGGGTGAAGAAAAGGATATCCTGGTGAAATACAAAAGTTTTTTCAGGATGGGAAGGAACAAAGGTCCATCCTTCTCCAAGATAGGCATTGACCAAATCCAATGTATTGGTTAAATGAGCATGGATTGGTTCAATAGCAAATATGTTTATGACTGGGTTTTTGTTGGTATAATCTGTCGATGGGCCTTTGGGTAGTGGGCCTGATCGATAGAATGGATCAACAAGAAGGCTGGTTGTTGGTGGCACTTGCTGGGCCATTTGGGAAAAAGTCTTTGGGTTTACTAGAGTAGGCTGAATAGGTCGGCTTAATGGGCCAACTGGTCTACCAAGAGGTGTAAACCTGTTAGCAATGGTCAAGGCACTAGAATGGCCAGGAGCATTAGCTGAAGCATAGGCAGAATAGGTCGGCTTAGGTAGTAATGCCAAAGAAGGTGGGTCTTCTTCCTTCTTTACTGAGGCAATTGCTTGGGCCAACATTTGGTTAAGTGTATCCTTGCCTGTTCCCCCCTGTTTTTTGGAGGAGGACGAGGGTTTAGGAGTTTTTTTGTCCGCCATTGGGTTCCTGCAGAAATTCACGAGTTAGGAAATCAGGGATGCAGTTATTACTGCCCTTAATATATTCTATGTCAAAATCAAAAATACTTAAAATGGATTGCCATCTGGCAAAAATTTGTTTACTAGCAATATTTTGGACATCTTTTTGTAAAACATCTTTTGCAGATTTGCAATCAACTCTGATGAGAAATTTCTGATTTAATATATCATCCTGGAATTTTGAGACACGCAGGATAATAGATAAGAGTTCTTTTTTAATGGTAGAATAATTTATTTGAGTTGTGTTCCAAATACCAGAATGGAAACGAACAATTTGTTCAGGAGAAGTAGGAGATTCTTTCTGAAGCAAAATACCACCATAACCAATGTTAGAGGCATCAGTTTGAATGATCTTGAAAGAATTGATGGAGGGAATTCCAAGGCAAGGCAAGGTTTTGATATATTTTTTGACTTGCTGGACAATAGAAGTATGTTCAGGTGTCCAAGGAGTAGGATTGTCTTTGAGTCGAGAATAGAGAGGTTTGACAATTTGCCTAAGATTCTGATAGAAATCAGAAACATAGTTAAGGGAACCTAAGAACCTCTGCAATTGGGTTTTGTCAAGAATTTCATCTGGGAACTTTTCAGCAAATAGAATGGCTCTACTAATGGGAACTATGGTAGATTGCTGAATATTGTAGCCTAACAAAAAAAGGTTAGTAAAATAGGAATGGGAAATTGAGATGTAAATTAAACAATAACAATAATAATTACACACAAGTATATTTACAATACTTACTGGACTAGCACTAGATGGGCTAGCCTACTAAGACTGATACAAGTGTGGGGAATAGTAGCATCTCATACTTGGAGCTTACAATCTGCACAATATGTGTTTGTAAACGAGGAAAATAAAATGAGTGAATTCTCCAGAGAGAAAATATTTTCCTTCTTCTTCTGTCTGATCTCCTTATATAGAGAGTAGGAGGAGTGAGGTCATCATTGCAATGATCAAGGCTTTTGCAAAGTAAGCAGACAAAGGAAAGGGTAAAGGACAAAAGTCTCTGCTTTCGGTGATAAAGTAGAAGTGAATTGCTTTTACTAAGGGAAAAGCAATACTGATGGTCAAAAGGCTATCACTAGGGGGGACAGCCACAGGATATAGCCATGTGACGGCCTTATCGTTACATGTGATGGGCAGCTTTTCTGTCCTATTGGGGAGACAGTAGTGATTGAAGCCATCACAAGTAAAGAAAAGAATCACGGGCTAGCTAAGTCTGCATCATCTAGGTCATCATACCCTTCATACGGATCTTAGGCAAATGGGCTCATGGGTGGAGCTACTGATCCAGAAGATGATGCTGGGGATGATCCAGAGTTGCTTGCAGCTTGGGCTTGCTGGATTAGTTCCTGGGCCATTGCAAGCAATTGGGCCGCTGTTGGAGCTTGCTTTGTAGAGTCCTTAGAGGAGGATCTCTTGGGTTTTGACTTGGTCGAACTCTCAGCAACAATCTGTATCTGTTCTTTTTTAACAGGAGGTGATGCTGAGACCTTGAGTGTTGGCATGGGATTTTTTGAAGGAGTAACGGGAGGCAAGGGTTTTGGAGCCACTTGTGGGGCTGGAACCTTGACGGGATAATCCTTCTGAATGGCATCGAGAATAGTCTGATATTGGTACCTTGGCCACCATTTCACAGAATATTGTCTGCAAATATGATGATCAATAATTCTCCATTGCCACCTGCAAATCCAAGATATTCTGTACCTGCAAAAAAAGGTTAGTAAAATAGGAATGGGGAATGCGGACTGCTGTTTACTAGGAGTAAATGCAGAGGAGAAGATAAGGAATTGATCATGAAGATCACTGGGAAGAATTTCAATGACGGGGCCATGAACCTGCCACCACCTTACAAACCAGGAGGGAATCTGGCTTTTGAAATTCTTATCAAATTGAATGAACCAGGAGTGATCTTGAGAAGCACTCTGGTAGAGGATAAGTTTAGTCCATGACTCAATGTAGTCATAATAACTAAACTTAATATTATGTCCAGGAAGTTCTCGGAGGGTAGAAGGGTGAGAACCCCAATCTTTAATGGACATAATGTTCTTAATAAATAGGGAATGGTAGATAGCTACACTAGGGTCCTTTTTATCAGGAATTCCTTTGATAAAAATAGACTGGGTGAAGAAAAGGATATCTTGGTGAAATACAAAAGTTTTTTCAGGATGGGAAGGAACAAAGGTCCATCCTTCTCCAAGATAGGCATTGACCAAATCCAATGTATTGGTTAAATGAGCATGGATTGGTTCAATAGCAAATATGTTTATGACTGGGTTTTTGTTGGTATAATCTGTCGATGGGCCTTTGGGTAGTGGGCCTGATCGATAGAATGGATCAACAAGAAGGCTGGTTGTTGGTGGCACTTGCTGGGCCATTTGGGAAAAAGTCTTTGGGTTTACTAGAGTAGGCTGAATAGGTCGGCTTAATGGGCCAACTGGTCTACCAAGAGGTGTAAACCTGTTAGCAATGGTCAAGGCACTAGAATGGCCAGGAGCATTAGCTGAAGCATAGGCAGAATAGGTCGGCTTAGGTAGTAATGCCAAAGAAGGTGGGTCTTCTTCCTTCTTTACTGAGGCAATTGCTTGGGCCAACATTTGGTTAAGTGTATCCTTGCCTGTTCCCCCCTGTTTTTTGGAGGAGGACGAGGGTTTAGGAGTTTTTTTGTCCGCCATTGGGTTCCTGCAGAAATTCACGAGTTAGGAAATCAGGGATGCAGTTATTACTGCCCTTAATATATTCTATGTCAAAATCAAAAATACTTAAAATGGATTGCCATCTGGCAAAAATTTGTTTACTAGCAATATTTTGGACATCTTTTTGTAAAACATCTTTTGCAGATTTGCAATCAACTCTGATGAGAAATTTCTGATTTAATATATCATCCTGGAATTTTGAGACACACAGGATAATAGATAAGAGTTCTTTTTTAATGGTAGAATAATTTATTTGAGTTGTGTTCCAAATACCAGAATGGAAACGAACAATTTGTTCAGGAGAAGTAGGAGATTCTTTCTGAAGCAAAATACCACCATAACCAATGTTAGAGGCATCAGTTTGAATGATCTTGAAAGAATTGATGGAGGGAATTCCAAGGCAAGGCAAGGTTTTGATATATTTTTTGACTTGCTGGACAATAGAAGTATGTTCAGGTGTCCAAGGAGTAGGATTGTCTTTGAGTCGAGAATAGAGAGGTTTGACAGTTTGCCTAAGATTCTGATAGAAGTCAGAAACATAGTTAAGGGAACCTAAGAACCTCTGCAATTGGGTTTTGTCAAGGATTTCATCTGGGAACTTTTCAGCAAATAGAATGGCTCTACTAATGGGAACTATGGTAGATTGCTGAATATTGTAGCCTAAAAATCTAATATTGGTTTGGAATAACTTAATTTTGCTAGCTGAGATGACTAAACCATTATGTTTGGCAGTCCCTATAAAAGCATGAAGGTGTTTCCAATGTTCATCTATTGTTTTACTAAAGATAAGAATATCATCAATGTAGACAATAGAGCAATGGGATAAATTAGATAATATATCATTCATAATATTTTGAAATTCGCTGGGTGCATTTTTGAGACCAAAAGGAACAACATTCCACTCATAGTGCCCAAATGGTGTGGTAAAGGCAGTTTTATATCTGTCTTTCTCAGCAATTTGTATTTGCCAGAAACCAGATTTCAAGTCGAATTTTGAAAATATCATGGCATTTTTTAATCTTTTGATTAGGTCTTGCTTATTGGGGATGGGATATCTGATCCATTCCAAAACAGCATTCAAAGGTTTGTAATTGATGACAAGCCTAGGAGTTCCTCTTTCTAATTCTGCATTTTTTACAACATAGAAAGCAGGACAAGACCAAGGAGATTTAGATTTCCGAATGATATTATTTTTAAGAAGTTCAGAAATTTCTTTTTTACAAATTTCCATGACTTCATGGTTCATTTGGATTGGCCTAGATTTAGTAGGGATCTGTTTTTCATTAAATGTTTTAATATAAGGAAGTTCGACTGTATGTTTTTTCCTATGCCAGAAGGCTGTAGGAAGCATAGAGCAAACTTCATTTTCAAGTCTTTCTTTGAACTGATTAATTTTTTCATTTAAGATTGGACATTTTAGTTGTTCTAAAAGTCTTTGATAATCAATTTCTTGTTTAAGAAAACTTATCTGGCTAATTTTTCTAAGGTACTTGGAAACAGATTCATCTTTAAGTTTCCTGAGTTCTTTTACTTCAGGTTTAAGTAGGAAATTAAAATTAACCTGTTGATTAAGAGGTCGGGTGACTAATCCTTCATTAGTTATCTGAAACGGGGTCAGAAGATAAATAAAGGGTAATCCTAAAATCACTTCATCAGTCATATCCTTTACTAAGACAAATGAGGTTTTAAAACAAACATTGTCATGGCAGATATGAGCGTTAGGTAATTTATATTTGACATCCATGTTTGTACCATTAGCTGATTTTAATTTTTGAATGGTTTTTTCATAGTACTTGGTTGGGATAAGTCCCTCTTGCATGCAGTTTACATCTGCACCTGTATCAATAAGGGCTACTGTATTAATAATAAAATCATTTGCTATAATGATTTTGATTTGGAAATACCATTTTTGTAATTTAATTTCTTTGATAGAGTTAATTTGATTTTCTGTTTGTAGACACTCATCGTGAGATGGCAGCTTCGTTAAACCAGAGTTTTCCACATTGGAGGTGGAGGTTACTGGTATCTGCTGGGAAAGTGTCTTAGTGGAATTATCAGTTTTATCACTGTCAGATTGGTAATTATCTTGAGGTTCTTGTTCAAGAGTGTCGGATAAAAGACTTAATTTTTGTGCCAAGAGTTTGTCTTGTGCTTTTAAATTTTTTATTTCAACTTTTAATTTATTAATTTCACTATAGAGATCTTGTAAGGTTAATTCTTTTTTCTTTTCCTTACTAAATCTTTCCATAGTTTTGTTAATACTAATTAAAGGTTTTTCTATTATAAGATGTTTGTTTTTTTCTGTCTTGACCAATAGATCCTTAAGATTTTTTATATATTTAGATTTTAATTGCGGTTCTTCAATTTTACTGATTAAGTCAATTAAAATTTGTTCTTCAGTTTGTTCTGTGATTACTCTTACCTTTTTACAACAATTGTCATTACATCCTAATTTAATATCAGGTTCGCTTGTCGTAGAAGGTGTAGGAGAGTCAATGGAATTATCAGAATTGTCTGAGTATGAGTCGGAGTCTTCCGGATTATGAAGTCTGAAGATTTTTAGGATTTCTTCAGTCTCTTCATTGGTTAGATTAAGTTTTTTAACCTCTTTTTTAATTGGGCAATCGGGACTTTTGTGACCCTTTTTCCCACAGTTATAACATGTTATAGTATCTTTATTTGTATTTAACCATTTAGACATTTTCCCTGTTTTTTTAGGGTTTGGTTTAATAGTCTTTTTGGATTTTTTATAAAATTTAGGTCTAGTGAGTAAATCTTTATTATAAGATTTATTTTTTGAGTATGACTTATGTTTTTTATGGGATTTGTGCTTAAGTTTTTTAGAGGTTGATGGTGCTACTGGAGGGAGACCATATTGTTCACAAAAATTCCCCATTTCATATTTGGCTTTCTTTTTATCGTTTTGTAATTGTTTACTGATCTTGAGATCAATACACATCCTAAGTCCTTCCTTTTGGATAGTACTAACAAGTTGGCCATAAGTCAGTGAATCATATTCTATGATCCCAGTGTCTTTACTAAGGGCTTCTCTGATTTTATGGGCAAATAGATTAGGTAAATCATTTACAAATTTTTCTTTCCAGAATGATTTATTACAGTCTGGGCGAAGCATAACTCTATTGATAAAAACATCTTTATACCATCTAAAGTCACTAAGTGTTGGGCACCTGAGGTTACTAAGCTGGTTATGAATCCTAGCTTCAATATTACTTGGTGTACCAACAAAATGTTTGACAATGGTGTATATTAAAGTGTTTAAACCATCTGGTTTTGATCTTCCAAGTCTCTCATCAAAAATTGGAATGCCATCATCATCAAGAACAACAGCATTTCTAATATCATCCCTAGAATCTGGAGTAAGGTAATTGTCCCACCAACTCCTCAGTACTCCAGTAAATCCTGAGGTAACTAAGTCGATAATTTGGGGTTCAGGATCATTAAGGTTATTTACATAACTATTAATGACCATAGACATGTGATGAATTTTGTTGAGAATTTCTTGCTCACTTAATCCATCTATGTTCCATTCATAGAGCTTGTTTGATTGAACTGAAAATTGGTTAGAAATATTTTTCTCTTCAAATTGAATATCTGGGGGAGTGGGTTTGGAGTACCAATTTTTTGTAGAACTAGAAGGGAAAACCAGCTTATTGATTTTAGAAATAGGTGCACTTATACTTATGTCAGTGAACTATTTTTCTAAGCTTTTAATATCTTCCTCAGATGAAGATATGGTTGCCAGCATACTCCTAAAGCCTTAACCTTAGGAATCAAACTCTCTGGATAAATCTTAGACTTAGTAAAAGAAACTGCTTCTTTAGCTTTAATCTATAGAGTCTATTACAAATGCATAACCACCAACATGAATGTGCACGCATTAAAGAAAAGCCCTAAAGAAAGTACTCTGTTAATCCAACCTAGTACCAGTGAAGCTAATGTCCAAGTCCCCAAAAGACTTCAATGGAAGGACATTGAACTTCCAGAATCATGGCTCGTCACTAATGAAAACCATGATAAAGACAAAGAAACAACATCTACCAATCTAGAAACTGTCCAGCAGCTTTCTGATGGAATGGTTAGGATCTCCTTCGATTCAGCCAGATCCCATAGGTCCAGTAGATTTAATGAACCTATTAGGATTAATGAAGGAAGAAGATCAGATGTTGATTCTACTATATCCCAAAGAGATAGAGAAATTGCAAAAGAACTGCAATTTAGGATTAACCAACTTGAAAAACAATATAAAATGAAAGGAGTAGATAATGAGTCATCTCCACACCTTAGCAGACCTCATTATACTCACAAACCTCCTTTAGTTAATACATATTCTAGGTTTAAGGAAGAAGAAGAAAAGGATAGGGAAGATGATTTTACTCCATCACCCACTGCTTCTGATCTAGAAAGTCTTAAGCCTAATCCAGATTTAAGTCATCAACTCTATGTCATAAATACAAAACCTAGTACTTTATTCCTACCAGACATTGCTCAATTAAAAAGTAGGATGGTTAAGGATAAACTTAGAAATAAAGAATTCTTTAAACAATATAATGGACAACAAAGAAAAGAAACTCAAGTTCAATGGATTAAAACAATGCACAAAATTGAATCTGAAATTGAATTTTTTGATTACCTTGCCTCTTGTCACAAAGATGTAAAAGTAATAACAAAACATAAATGGAAAACTACGGATTCAGGAATTGTCTCTTCTAGTCATCCTCCAACCCAAACTTTTACATTTAATTCTGCTGACAAACAAATCGTGGCTTCACCATTTAAGATCCCTCCTCCTGAAAATACTAAGGCATCAACAGACCAAGTGGCTTTAGACAAATTTCATAAGAGAGTAATTGAACATATATATATATATATATATATATATATATATATATATATATATATATATATATATATATATATATATATATATATATATATATATATATATATATATATATATATATATATATATATATATATATGTATGTATGTATTATAGAAGAGCTTATTTGAATTAAGCTTGTCATAACTAAATGTCATACTTAAAAAACAATTAAAATTGAGCATGTTAATCGTGTCAGGTGAAACAAGTTTGTGTCAAGTTTTAATAGGTTCGTGATAAAAAAAATTTCACTCATATCCAATTCGTTTATTAATTTGTTTCTTTTTACACCCAAAAATAATAAAATATAAGGGTGACACATTGAGACAATCCGACGATCATGAAAATGGGTCTCTAAAAATCCCAAAAATTGAGAAAAATGACATCACAACTCGTCAATTAGAGACGATTCAGTACACATCTATAAATTTCGAGGAAAAAGATCATGATTACGGTCATAGTCAGAAAAGATGACTTTGACAATTGAAGATCAACCCTATAAATAACAAAGATATGGCTATAGAGAAAAGATCAATGATCAAACACAACAAACTTTACATAGAGTTGGCCTCTCTCTTACTTCTTATTACTTCCCAACAATTTTACTTTTTTTTTGTAATTCGTCACTTCCATTTTTATATCCAAAATTTTGAGTCAAATAGTGATAATGAGAACATTGATAAAGGCGAAAGGAATGATCCACTTTCGACACCTGAGATGGATTCTACTGGGAATGTACTATCTAATAAAAGACAAAAATCTAAGGCTTGGGATCACTTTGAGAAAATCAAAACTAAGAATTATAATGGGGTTATTACATCAGAAAAGGCTATATGCAATAAATGTAAAAAAGATTTTGTTGGAGACTCTAAAAATGGAACTAGCCACCTAACTAGACACCTAATGACATGTTTATTAATATGTCAAACTGATATTAAACAAACAATGTTATCACAATTTGCTAGCACCGATACACAAAGCACTTTTAGTTATGAACCTGAATCTACTAGAAAAATAATTGTTAGATGAATTGTTATAAGAAATCTTCTATTTATTCTTATAGACAATGCTGAATTTAAATAAATGTTACAAAGTGGTTTTAATCCTTCTTTCTGAAAGTTTTCTCGTTAAACATGTCAAATAGATGTTATTAAATATTAAGTACAAGAAAAAAAATAATTTAATTGCTTATTTTGATAATCTTAAAAGTAAAATTTGTTTGACTTATGATATTCGGACTTCTTGCCAACAATTATAATATTTATGTATAAATGCTCATTTTATTAATGATAATTGGGTTATGCAAAAAAGAATTATTACTTTTACAAGGATTGAAGATAATCATAGTGCATAAGTTATTTTTGAAGTTATTTATAATTAGTTACAAATTTATCGTATTCAAGACAAGATTTTTACTATTATTTTAGATAATGCAACAAATAATAGTGGGGTTGTAAGTCATTTAAAATGTTATTTAACTTTATCATGTGCAGGTATTTTTTTTCATATGAGATGTATGTGTCATATCATAAATCTCATAGTACAAAGTGGTCTCCATGATATTAGATTTGTAATTGATAAAATTAAACATATTATTTATCATATAATAGGTTCTGACTTAGGACATTTGGAACTATGTGTAAAAAGAATAATTTAAAATGCAAAAAAAAAATATATATCATATGATGTACAACATAGGTGGAACTCTACCTATAAAATGTTAGATGTAATAGTTAAATATAAAGCTGCCTTAAATGACTATGTTAGTATAGATACCATTGGTTCATTGTCACATCCCACTGAAGAAGAATGAGATGTCACTGATAAAATGAACGATTTTTTGAAAGTTTTTTATGAGGCAACTATGATTTTATCTGGTAATTATTATCCAATTATTACACTTACCTATGTTCGTATAGTTAGTATAAGTGATCTTTTTGAACAATATAGTACTGAACCTAAATTTTTTACTATTTTACATAATATGCAATCTAAATTTAATAAATATTTCTCACCACTTCCTATACTTGTTGGTTTTGGTATGTTAATTGACCCTCGATTTAAAGAATTTGGCCTCACAAGTGTTTTTATGTCTCTATATGGTAACTTAAATAATGCACACATGAACCACATGAATAAAATAAAATATTATTTTAAAATTTTTTTATTGAATATAGTGTAACATTTGAAAATAGTGGTACACTTACTCCCCCTTCAACTTCTAGTGAATTCCCCCCTAAACACCTTGGCCCACAATGACTGCCCATTCAGAAATTGCTCAGGGTATATGGAAGCAGCACATATTTCCTAGTGCTCAGTTGTGTACTTGGAAGATATATAAGAATGCTTTGTCTACTGATGCTAGGGTGCAAAGTATGGGAATTTCCTTGGTGAGTAGATGCAGTCTATGTGGTATGAAGGTGGAGAATATTACTCATTTGTTTGTTAATTGTTGTTTTGCTCATAATGTGTGGAGGAGATTATCTAATGTTATGGGTTTTGTGCTTTGTAGAAGTGAATCTCCTATATGTAGATTCTTGAGACTGCTTAGATCTTTTAAGGCCCAATCTCTGATTCATAATTTGATTAGAGGAGTTGCTATGTTGGTTTTTTGGGCATTATGGAAGGAAAGGTGTAGGAGAAGGTTTGAGGGCTTGTATTTAAATGCCTATGGCATATTTTTGCAGGTGCTTCATGCTTTGAGAGGGCGGGCTTATTTGATTAAGTCTAAGAGAATGGATGAATTGAGGGAAAGAAAATGTTGAATGATTTGAAAATTATTTATCTTTTCTATGTCTATACTAGAGTTAAGTGGATTAAATGGGAACCCCCTTCGGATTCCATGTTGAAATTGAATGTAGATGGAACTTCTAAAGGGAACAGTGGTCTTGCTGGTGGAGGTATGGTTTTAAGAAATGTTCAAGGTCATGTTGTACTAGCAGCTGCTATATTCTATGGGATAAATTTCAAGTTTAGACATGTATATAGGGAAGCTAATAAAGTTGCAGATTTTTTGGCTTCTTATGTGGTGAATTCTGGCAGTTGCTCTGAATTTTCTGAAAGGGAAGTACTGCCACTTGCTGGCAGATTACTCCTGCAACAGGATCAAGGCATGATGCCCATTGCTAGATTGAAGAGAGTGCTTGTTTGTGAGCAAAGGCATGGGATTGGATGATGATGCTGATGAAGTGGGTAGAAGTACAATGATGACTGGAGTGAATGTATGGACAGTACCCAGATGCTCTGGATTAAAGCTAGCTCCTATGTATTGCTAGGAATGTATGATGACAATTCTGTTGTGCTACTGTTGCTACATTGCTATCTTGACATTACAGTAGTGGAGGAGATTCAAAGGTTAAGATGTTGAGCTATGGGATACAACAGCTATATAGGAATGCTGACTGGTGCCAGTAAGGAGAGTTGTTGTGTTGATTGAGCTGGTGAGCTGGTTTTTCAGCTGATTTAACAGATGCAACAGGACCTGAACTGGAGTGCTGGTTGGATGATTCTATGTGAGCTGTTGGGTATTTGTAATTGGTACAGTAGTTGCAGCAGGCGTACAGGTGGCAGATCAAACTTTTGTCTATTTTTTCCTATAAATGTTTTTTAACAGAATTTCTGTTACAAAACAGAAAATCTGTTTGTAACAATTTTTCTGTTTCAATTTTTGTAAACACAATTATTGTTTTTGCCTAAAAATAGTTTCTGTTTTGATTCTTGTAATTTTGAGGTTTTATCAATAAATTTTTCCTTTTTCTAAAAAAAAAAAAAACTAATAATGATAAAGGTAAAACATCTATGCTAACTTCAATATTAACCAGAGGAGGTATGTTAACATCCAAGGGATTAACTAAACTTCAGCAATATTACAATGCTCCACTGGTAGGTGTTAAAGATTCTGATTTTGATATTTTGGCCTGGTAAAAAGGATAAGAAAGTAGGCTTCCAATTTTTTCCACCATGGCTCGTGATATACTACCAGTTCCTATGTCGACTGTAACATTTGAATATGCTTTTAGTACAGGTGGGCGTGTCATTGATGAGCATAGAAATTGTTTGGATGGAAAGACAGTGAAAGCCCTCATGTGCCTTCAAGATTGGTATGCCGCTAAAACGAAAGATCAAAATATGGAAATAAATCCCTCAACATCAGAATTTGAAGTTTTAGAATTTA
Organism: Ilex paraguariensis; assembly: GCA_963454935.2. Classification (NCBI taxonomy): domain Eukaryota; kingdom Viridiplantae; phylum Streptophyta; class Magnoliopsida; order Aquifoliales; family Aquifoliaceae; genus Ilex; species Ilex paraguariensis. The sequence continues at coordinate 30,094 of CAUOFW020003090.1, forward strand.
GATATTAAGACTAATGTATTTTTTTTTTCATGTATTAAATATACAAGCTTTCTATGTACAAAAATTTTAATGGGTAGAATTATGCAAATGATAGATAGGTGAGTAGGGATCAATCTAATTGGGATGCACTCATTCTATTATGATGCAATTTCTCTTATATTCATAAATAAAATTATTCATTATTTAATTTTTGTTCTTTTTAATTTTGACTATACTTTTAATTCAAACATATAATTTACAAAAAAATTATATGAAGATGTATTTTTTTAATAGGGCCCAACAAACCGCCTAAAATAGACCCAAAACAAACCCGCCCAACAGGCCCAACAAAAGCCCGCCCGCAAAGCCCGCTTAATAGGTGACGGGCTGGGCTGAACTACGGGTAGCTTACCCCTACCTGAAGCCTAGCCCGACCCTCCACTCGCCCAAGTATGAGTTTGGGCCTACATTATCCAAAGTCCCGCCCAAAACAAATTCACTGGTTGAGCCCAACCAGGCTCATGGACAGTCCTAGGTGGGATGGAGAGCTCTGAAAAATAAGTATGAAACCATAGTTGAAACACCCAAAGGGGACCTAAGCCTTTACTCATCCTCGCCGCCATAAGTGACCCACATCCCACGATAAAAGTGGGCGAGCATTATAGGAGCAAGGGTATAAGAAGTTCCTGCGGCTAGATTGATGGCCAGCTAAATGTACTCCTTAGTACCTTTGTATGACGATGTGCAGAAGAATAATGATTAAACCAATAAAGTAGGAATGAGTTGTGTGTTCTTGTTCATACTGAAGAGTCATTGAAGCCACGATAGGCTGCAATAAAGAGGGAATAAACAAAAATTGGCTTGCCTGACACATCAGTTGGAAAGTAGTATAGCTCGCTTCAACATAAGCAAGTAAAACATTAGCCTCAGCCCCAAAAGGAGAAAAGGCGAGTAGTGCAGGTATATCATAGACCCTAGGGGCCGTCATACCAAAAATGAAATTGAAAGGTACTGTTCGTCACGAATCAGAATAAAAAAGCAGCGCAAAGTAGCTATTTGTCGATAGGCATCGTGATAATGCTAAGTTCTATAGCATCATAGAGGTCAAGGTGACGCTACAGAGTACCTTTTGTCGCTTTAACATGAGCAACACATGATATCCAATCTTTATCGCTTTCATTTAATGTTAACTACGGTACTCTTTACATCTTCTAAGTTTAGTTTATCTGTTACTTTATATTACAACTTTATTTCTTCGCTGTAGTCCATTACGTTGCTAGTTGAAAAATTATTTAAAGTCCTTAATCCTGAAGGCATAGAAAAGAACTCAAAGGTAGTCTTACGCCTCGTTACAATTGCCTAAATAATCACGATTTTAAAATCTTACACTGATTCGAAAAGATAAGATTATACGCTTTTGGATCTTAAGTCGAATCGAACTTTGACACACTCACAATCCAAACATACGCCAAACAATGTCATTCCAGATTCCTGTCATGTACAAATTGTGAATAACAGATATAGAAACAAGTTTTATAATGTATTTTTTTAATTGATTTCATTCATATTAATTCATTAATCGTGTCGTGTTAGATTTTTTTGTTTACGAAACAGATGACTTAAAAAAAAATTCTCTAAATTTATACCATATTAATATCGTGTTAACTTGTCGTATCATATTTTCAGATCCACTAATTTGAACTAACCTTACTCAACAACACAAAGAATTTTTTTTTATTAATCTTCCAGTGAAAGAGCAGGATAAATTGGTTTTGGTTTGCAAATTATTAGTAGCAGGGGATTTTTTTTGTTATTTTTCATACCTAAGGGGGCGTGTCTGAATTAGGAAAGAAGTTCAAACGTATCTGAATGTAATTTACCCATGACTATAAGAACTTTGTAAAATTTGCAAATACAGCCTGGATTATGTTTCTTCCCGTTTGAATCCCCACTCTGGATCATCAATTCCTCCTTTTCCAACCCAATACTGTTGTTATCTCCGGAATCAAGAGAGACAAAGAGAAATCCAACTGAACCAGAAATGAGTGTGATCGATATTTTAACTCGAGTCGATTCGATCTGCAAGAAGTACGACAAATACGATGTTGACAAGCAGAAAGATCTAAATGTCTCCGGCGAAGATGCCTTCGCTCGCCTCTACTCCGGCGTCGAAGCCGACATCGATGCCGCTCTTCAGGTCAATCTTGATCTCTGTTTCATATTGTCTAATTTTAAGATTTTGATTTTGAATTAAAGTGTAAGCAATTTGGTTCTTCAGAAAGCCTCGGCAGCTTCCAAGGAGAAAAATAGGGCTTCTGTAGTAGCGATTAATGCGGAGATTCGTCGCACCAAGGCGCGGTTGCTTGAGGATGTCCCCAAATTGCAGAGATTGGCTATGAAAAAGGTCTCATTTTTTTCCAATTTCGATTCATTTTGAATAGAAATGGGTATACTTGTGTTTTTATTTACGTTCCTTATGTTGACTTGATTGCTTTTGTATTATTTTAGGTTTATGATGCATTTTTCTGTTTTTGTTTTTTGGTGATATCATACACTACCTCCCCTATTAACATTTTCGGAAAATAACACTTTGAGACTTTTTTTGTTGGCATGTATTTCATGAGTTATGAAGTTGTTGCAAACAACATTCATTTAATGGAATTGTTATATTGAAGTTATGATCGTCTATTCAATTCCACTGCACATTCCATCCCTCTGCATAACCTAGATTGATGATGAGGGGGGCAAGATTGTTTAATGGCAGTCCTTACACTGCAAGTTCAAGCTAACCAACAATATGGAAGAGTCCTATGGGATTACCTGAATTATCCCTTTTTGTTTTCTCATTTAGCTTATATTCTTCAAACAATGGGATCATTTTGAGAATTATAATTATCATGCCTTGGGAAAAATTTGGGTGGGATGGAACCCAAATATACTTTCTATCAATAAGGTAGCTGAATCTGATCAGGCTGTCCATTGCCTTGTGACTCATAAGGAGAATAAGCTAAAGTGTTATATTACATTTGTGTATGCTTCTAATGATGATCAATTGAGAAGACACCTTTGGCAAGATATATCTTATCATTTGCTAGTCTCTTCTATAATCCGCCATTAGATAAGGGAGGAAGTTTTAAGTGGACACAAGCTATGGAGAATTTTGATAATTGCTTACAGGAAACTAAGCTTGTTGATCTCAGATATTCTAGTATTCTTTATACTTGGTAGAATAAAAGGGTTGGTGAGGCTTGTATGGTAAGGAAACTTGACTGAGTTCTTGTTAATGCTAAATGGATATTGGAACTAGTACATGGTGAAGCAGAGTTTTTATTTGTTGGTGGCTATGATCATAGTCCTGGTATTGTGAGGTTAGGATCAAAACATAAGAAAAGTCTTGTCATTTTAAATTCTTTAATTTTTTGGCTGATAAAGAAAATTTTCTTCGACTGTTGCTCATCAAAAACTTGAGCTGTAAAAGCAAGAGTTTAAGAGGATTAACCAGAAACAAATTGGAAACCTTACCTCCTTGGTCACTAAGGAGGCTAAATTGGCTTTGGAGAAATCTCAAAAGGAACTAGACAATGCACCTTTCTAAAAGACATCGAGGGATGAAGAGGAATTTTTGTTGTAGAAATATGTTGCAAAAATTACTGATGAATAAGCATTCTACATACAGAAATCAAGGGTTCAATGGTTACATCTTGGTGATCAGAATTCAGCTTATTTTTTCAAAACCATGTCCAACAAGAGAAATCAAAATAAAATCATCTCTATCAAGAGATCAAATGATACTATTGCAACTGGTAGTGAAGAGGTTAACTAAAGAAGCTGTTTGTTAGCCTTTGAAGTTCTTGTTTTCCAAAATCTATTTTATCAGACAATTTCTGTGTCTCAAGCTTTTGTAATGAGTTTAATACCTTGAGTTGAAGACGTCAAGAAGGTCATATTCTCCCTTAAAAATAACAAAGCTCCTAGACTAGATGGTTATACAATATTTTTTCACAAAAAAGCTTGGTCTATTATTGGTTTAGATGTCACTTTTGCTATTATTAAGTTCTTTACAAAAGGTCATTTGTTAAAAGAGTTGAATTCCACTATTATTACCCTTGTTCTAAAAGTCTTAATCCATCAAGTATGGCAGACTTTGGGTCAATATCTTGTTGCAATACCTTATACAAAGCTATTTCAATTCTTATTGCTAACAATATTAAAGTGGTTCTTCTAGATTTGATAAGCTTCAACCAAACAACCTTTGTTCCAAGGAGAAAGATTTGAGACAAGGATATGATAGATTATGTTACAAGCTTTTGGTTCAAGAGTGATGGAAATCGTATTAAGGAAGAATTAGGGATGAGAATGGAAGAAGAAAGGGATGAGAAAAGAAGAAGAAGGAGATGAGAATAGAGAAAGAATTTTAGGAAGAAAATTCAATATCAAAAATCAATAATCAAAGTCTAATCTCACAACAAATATGTATCCCCTATATATATATAAGGAGTTCACAAATCCTATATAAACCCTAAAATAAATAAATAATCAAAATGACAACTAAATCCTTAAAAGTTAAAAGAAAATACTTAAAAAATAAATGTTAAATTACTCTCATGTTTAATTTAAAATATCTAACCAATTCTTACATGATCCCTATCATCTTCTTTATGGATTCAGGGTGTTCTTGTTCTATACACTTAGAGATGATGATCTCTTTGTGTCCTCTCATTTACCGCTACATCAATAACCCTCAATTCCTTAGAAATTAGTGCTGGCTAGAACCATCGATCCTGGGAATCACGAATATGGATACGTGATACGATAAAGATACGATGATAAGTGGGATACGGGTACGATCATGATACGTTTATGATAAAATATATTTCATATTTTACTATTATTTAATGACTTAAAAGTTATAATTTTCAATAATTCTCTAATAGTAGTAATCAAAATTAGAAATTTTTACTTTTGAAAAAGACTTTATATCGTCTCATTATGATATATCCATAAAATGAGTATGATCAATTAAAGGAATTAAAATCACATTTAACTAGTTGGTTTGTTTACAAGCATTTATTTTTAAGATTATAGTATAACCAACTCATTTCTTTATACTCTTTTGACATGATAATACTTAAAAAACACTCATGTCTTCAAAATTAGATGGAATTTTGTTGATATTTTGTATTGTATGTGAACTCGAAAGGAAAAGATATAGATTAAAATTAAAAATTATACATCTTACTCCATATTTAGAATGATCCGTAAAATATCTACATATTTTATTATTTACCGGATACGTATAATGTCTATCTAATAGGTATCTTCAAGTATCCGATGAGTACAATATCCACTACAAATACACTGATCTTGAACAAGTATCCTGCTTCATAGCATCGATCATTCAGCACAATAGAATTAACCATTGAATCCTTAAATAACCTTGAGTCATATATCACTATTTAAGGCCATCTAAATATCAAAGGTCCATGAGGATGCCAACCATCAAACCAAAGCTTGGTATTTGACCCATCACCGGTCAAATGTTTCATAAAAGGTCTAGTTAACTGTCTGAATTTCACTATCTTTAGCCATGCCCATGAACATACTTGTGGTGTCTTCATCTCCCATAAACTCTTGCCTCTCAAATAAAAACTTTTGATCCTTTGATCCCATAATCTGCAATCATCTATAAACAAATTTCAAATATGCGTTATCATTAAAGCTTTATTCCCATCAGTAAGTTTCTTGTATACTATGTCATTAGACCTCCCTCCTTCTTTGGTTTAGTAACCTCTTCCCAAGCCACATTAGCACCTGACAACTTCATTTTTGTTCCAGACCAAAGAAAACCTCTTAAGGTTGCTCAATCCTTTTTCAAGGCAAACTTGGGAATGATAAAATGACTACACTAGAAACTCTGCATGCAGCATAAAACAGAATGAGTAAGTCGTATCCTCCAGGCATATGACAAAGATTTATTGACCCAAGACTTAATACGAGCCTCAATTTTCCTGATTAAATGCTCACACTACTAGATATAATAGGAACACCTAAGTACCTTATCGGAATGCTGCCTCCCAAGAAGCTAAAGCAATGACTAATCTGCTGCTTAATATCTTCTTGAACCCCAGCTCAAAAAATCTGTATTTTTGCATTATTAGCTCTAAGCCTAGAGATAGACTCAAACTGATATAATGAAGCTTTAAGTACTAGTGCAAATGCAGTGTCACCATAGATCATCATGATCAAATCATCTGCAAAATAGATTTGAGATAATTTGGGTTTATCACATCTCCAATGAAAACGAAAATCCTGAAAATTATTAATACCCCTGGAAAGTAACTGAGTAAGAGTCTCCATGGCTAGGACAAATAGATAAGGAGAAATAGGGCGTCCTTGTCTAAGACCTCTATAATTTCATGCTAGTTCCCCATTAATGGTAACTAAAAACTTAGGGGAAGTCAAGCGTGCTCTAATCCAATGCACCCCAACTGGAGGAAACAGTAATGCACGAAAAGCTTGTAACATAAAGTTCCAACTAATAGTATCATAGGCTTTCATAAGATCCACCATCACAACACACCTAGGAAGACCTTTATCCTTGTGATAATCTCTCATAAGCTCTTTGATAAGGATCATGTAGGAATTGGATAGATATTTTAAATTAAACATGAGAGTAATTTAGTATTTATTTTTTAAATATTTTCTTTTAACTTTTAAGGGTTTAGTTGTCATTTAGATTATTTATTTATTTTAGGGTTTGTGATCTCCTTATATATATAGGATTTGTGAACTCCTTATATATATACGGGATACATATTTGTTGTGAGATTAGACTTTGATTATTGATTATTGATATTGAATCTTCTTCCTAAAATTCTCTCTCTATTCTCATCTTCTTCCTCTTTTCTCATCACTTTCTTCTTTCATTCTCATCCCTAATTCTTCCCTAATACGATCTACATCAATTTGGTATCAAAGCTAGTACGATCTACATCAGAAGAATAAGAGAACAACTATGAAAAGGTATATTATTGACTCGATTAAATCTTAGTACATTAGACAATTTATAGGATAACTCCAAACCCTAAGGGTTTCTAAAGCGGAAACAAATCCCCAACCTTAGGAAAATTACTAAAAACAAATAAACACATGTCTAATGAATTAGAAAAATTGATATGGTTTAGGCAACTAAATCACTCTAGAATAAAATAAAATATTCCTAGTATCCTAAATAATAAAAATAAAATAGAAAATTGATAATCTTGTTCTACATCAGACCCCTCCTTAAAAAAAACTCGTTCTCAAATTTCTATTGCTTGAAACAGTTCGATACGTCTTTGTTTATCTGTAGCTGCTTTGTATTTCAGATTAATCTTTCTAAGCACGCTATCACATAAATCTTCAATGCCCTGATTTTCCATTCAATAACATTTTGTAGCTATATCATGGTGTTAAGAATTTCTTGACAAATATCCTGTAAAGTCAACCTAGTGTCTATTTCATCTTAATTTGTTTCCAATCCAAGAAGGTCACAATTATCAGTGTTGGATTTTGTTTGGCAACCAAAATTAACTTCATTAAGAAATCCGTAGTGCACACTCATTAATTCCCTTGAATTATCATGATGATCAAGAAAGTTATTACAAAAAGTGTCATCATATGCTTTCTCATCACAAATTTTTATTTTCTTCACTAATTTCATCAGTCTTCGATGTATGGAGCTCAACTACAAAGACTTTAGTTGTCGCACCATCCCATGTGCTATTTTCATTAATTTCTTCTTGACATTTTTCCTTAACTTTATCCCCTATATCACCATAAGGCCACTCACATTCATCTTCCTCCTTAATATTTTCTTTACGATAAAACTCAATCTTTTTTTGATTTGAATCTTTATGGTTCTGAAAAATGGGAACACTTGAAGATTATATTTGATCCTTAACTTTTTGAGCCACCCAAGAAGTTGGAAAATCCGTAGTCACCGGGTTTTGTTTGAGACTTAGTCAGAGAATAATCATTATATTGTGAAGAAGATTGCCTCATAGATCGATATGCACCATACTTGTATACTTCGTATTCATCATAATATGAAGGTGAAATCAATGATAAGCAATGCCCTTTAATTTGTATGCCACTAAACCTACTTTTCTCTCCTCAGGAATTTCATGATAGTCAAAGAATCGCTCAACTCTAGCCAAACAATCTAGAAAATATTCTTTAAGAAGAAACTCAAAACTAAGGATAGGTTATTAGCTTATTGCAATATTATTAATGCTAATTGCATACTATGCTGAAGTGCCCTAAAGATCATTGTCATTTATTTTTTGAATGTCCTTATTCTTTGAGAATCTGGACTGCCATTGCTAGTAAATGTGATCGAGCTTTGCAATCATTATCATGGGACAATTTGATTGCTCAAGTAAATTCGTAAGGAAAGTCATTACACAGGATGGTGACTGAGCTTTGCTTGTTTGTTACTGTATATTACATATGACAATAAAGGAATGCAAGTGTTTTTTGTAAATCCTTTGGATCCTGAAATAAACTTGAGGATAATTAATGATATGATTAGGGGAGATTGTCGTCTCTAGAACTTCCAAACTCCTCTATAAATAGGCAAATAGTGCAGATTTGGAACCTGTATGAAATATGCTTGTATACCTGATGGAATTCCCTTTGAGGTATATGTAGCTTCCATGTTTGCTGGAATTGAGATCTGGAATGATCCTGCCTTCTGGAATGAAGTTTTAAAGGTTAAGAAGTAGATGAATCCAGGGCCGGCCCAATAGGGGACTCAAAAAAGTGTGGGCTTTAGGCCCTAGTTATAAAAGAGGCCTCATATTTCATATGTCCACAGTATAGTTGAGCTCCAAACTCTAAACCCATAATATTCTAAATCAATACAAAAAGAACCTTATAAAACTTAAGCCTAATATGAAAATTCTATGTTCAATGGTCTAGACCCATCCATAAATCAGCCCACAAAATTCAAAATCCATCTCTCCCCCCGTCCTTTTGCTTCACAAAATTCATACCTTAAAACCTACTTAAAAATAGCCCACTCAATTTTGTTGGCAAGAGTGATAATCTAACTTTGACCAAGAGAGAATCAAAATATCAAAATTTGATTTTTAAAGTAACACTGATAAATTAAACATTATTGTTCATATTTTTAGGGCTGTTGTTTAAATTCAAGCTTATTTTTTTTAATAATAGATTATTTTTTATCATATGTATTTATTTTGATTATATTATAGACAACCATTCGGATATAAAAACTTAAAAAATAAGAAAAATTTTAAAACTAATTGTACCTCAAAAAATTCTTTTGATAAATTTGTTACAAGTATCAAACAAAAATATATGTTAGTAATTGATAAGATACGATAGTAAAATCTGAGAATACAATAATTTGATTAAAAAAAACATTACATTTGTATTAAAAAATTCAAAAGTCTCATTCAGATTTGCCGCTTTAGGCTTTCAATATGTGTCGGGCCGCCCCTGGATGACTCTAATGCTTTTCTGATTCTTCTTGGGATGTCAAGCTGAGGTTTAGAAGATGATCTTGGGTTGATGGGAGAATTGGAAAATAGATGCCTGCCAAACACCTAAACTGTAAGGTGCTTCCTTCTGATTGTGGATGGTATATATATACTTGAGGTTATGTGCAGTATAGCTGCGTGGTTTGCTTAGCTATCAAGAAGTTCAACTTAGGTTGAATATTCTCTCTTAATTAAGGGTTTTTTTTTTATTGTTTTCCCCTTTTCTTGTAAGAGCTTAATTCCTATTAATAAGATTTGTTTAATTACCATAAAAGAAATAGCAATATCTTTAGGGATGTGACCTAAGTTTGTTGGACCTTTTTGAGTTCTTCCAGTTATAGCAGATTGTACGAAGTTACTTTTCAAATGAATCCTCTTTCATCTAGAGGGGATATTTAGTGTTAGAAAACCATAGGAATCATCTTAGTTCTACTAAGCTATTATCAATTTCATTTTGATATAATCTTGTTTTGCCATTCACGGATTTCTCTTGTTGGACATCTTATGTCAGAGTACGGATCATATACTAGTATTCATTTT
>CAUOFW020003091.1:0-40146 GCA_963454935.2 Ilex paraguariensis
GAGAGAAGGGAGCAATATTGGGAGCACGCTTCAAGGGCTTCCAACAGGAGCTTAGCCACATGAAGGAAGGGGTCAGAAGTAAAGCTCTAGTTACAATGGACGCCTTGGTGCAGCAGACTAAATCTCCATTCACACCTGGGGTTTACATTTTCCCTTCCCACCAAAGTTCAGGATGCCACAGATAAGTCCTTTATGGAACCAGGGACCCATGGACCACCTCAATACTTATAAGAACCAGATGAATTGCACGGTACCAGGACCCCGTACGCTGTCGAGCCTTTGCTCCACTTTGAAGGGTTCAGCTTTGGCGTGGTTTACAGGCTCCCCCCGGCCTCAATCTCTTCCTTCAAAGAGCTTTTCATTTTCTTCGTATCCCACTTCATAGGGGCTCGAACCTATAGAAAGCTGAGCTATCACTTTTTGAATGTGAAACAGGATCACAAGAAAACCTCAGGTCATATGTCCAAAGATTTTAATTCGAGAGTCATTAAAGGTGGATGTCCCAGACGAAAAGTTGTCATCATTGCCTTCATAGCTGGTCTAGGGTGCAGTCTAAAGATTTGATGTTCTCCATATCAAAAAAATTCCCAAGCAAGCATGGGCGAGGTGCTTGCCAAAGTGGAGAAATACATAAACGGCGAAGAAGCTCTTCTTTCTAAAGGTAGGGAGCTCTTTCGCACATAGAGACAAGGGAAAGGAAGAGAAAAAGAGGAACCGAAGTCCTAGGAAAGAGAGGGAAAGAAACAGATCTCCAAAGAGAGATAGATCTCCCAGAAGAGACAAAAATGATCCCCAAAAAGAAAGGGGAACGTTAGGGACCGCTTAGGCCTCCCCAGCCTAAACTACAACTGAGGTATGCACCTCACAATATACCCCTCTCACTGTGACAGTGTCCCAGATCCTATATCGAGATGTAGAATGAGAAATTTCTAAGGTGGCCTCCACGAATGAATGCAGATCCGTCTAAAAGAGACCCTACGAAATATTGTGAGTATCATAGGGATCATGGCCATCATACCGACGAATGCATTCAGCTAAAGAAGGAGATCGAGTTCTTAATCCAGAGGGGACAGTTACGACGATTTGTCGCCCGTGAGAACCAGAACAGGGCTCCACCACCACTGGCACCTAGCAACAAGCCCCTCTGTAGCACTAGCAACCCTTAGGGGAGATTAGAGTGATATCTGGAGGATTTGCTGGCAGCAGAGAATCCAGTGCAGCCAGGAAAGCACACTTGCGCAGGATCAGAGCTGGCAAAGCGCTAGAATTACACACCGTGTCCAAAATACCTTGGCTGAGCACAACCATCACTTTTTCAGATTCAGACTTAGAAGGCTGTCAGCATCCCCATGATGACCTTTGGTCGTAAGGGCCATTGTGGCTAACCAAACTGTTCATCGAGTTCTAATTGATAATGGGAGCTTGGCCGACATCATTTTCGCCTCTACCTTTGACAAAATGGGCGTAGGAAGGGAGAAGCTTGAGCCAGTGAGTGCTCACTTGATGGGGTTCTCAGGGAGAGGGTGCTACCCTTGGGATCCATCCAACCGTACTCACTATGGGGGACCCTCCATGTCAAGCCTCCACCACTGTGAAATTTCTGGTAGTTGACGCCCCTTCTGTGTATAATATACTACTTAGGAGACCATCCCTCAACGTAATGAAGGCTATCCCCTCAGCATATCACTTGGTCGTAAATTTTCTATAGAAAATGGAGTTGGAATGGTCTGAGGAGACCAGCGAATAGCTAGGGAGTGCTACATGGCCTCGGTGAAGCAGAAAGAGGTTGAAACTATCCAATTAGATGAGCTTGACATGAGGGACGAGCTGGACACCAGACCTATACCGTCAGAAGAGCTAGAGCCAGTCCAGCTCGATGGGGAGCCTGAACATATTGTTTACGTGGGATCTAAGTTGAGCAAAGAATGAAAGACCTACTCACCCAGTTCCTGAGGAAGACATGAGGGTGTTCGCTTGGAAGCAAGAGGACATGGAAGGCATTGACTCCTCAGTCATCACACATAAGCTAAGTGTGAATCCCATTTGCAAACCTGTTAAACATAAGCGGAGAAGTTTTTGCTCCAAAACGCCAGAAGGCAATTAACGAGGAGGTCAGTAAACTCCTCCATGCCAAAGCCATCAGAGAGGTGGACTACCCTACCTAGTTGGCGAATATGGTGCTGGTTAAGAAGACCAATGGAAAATGGCGACTCTGCATTGATTTTACTGATCTCAATCGAGCATGCCCCAAGGACAGCTTTCCCTTACCTCCAATCGACTTGATCATGGATATAACTACTAGGTATGAGCTCCTCAGCTTCATGGGTGCTTTCTTAGGTTATAATCAGATCAGGATGGACCCAGCGGACCAGGAGAAGACTTCATTTGTGACTAAATAGGAACTTACTTACTGCTTTCAAGTCATGTTTTTTGGATTGAAGAATGCTGGAGCCACCTATCAGCACCTAGTGAATAGAATGTTCCAGAAGCAAATTGGGACATCCATGGAGGTCTATATTGACGACATGTTGGTAAAATCACTGTAGGCAAAACTGCACATCGAGCACCTAGTAGAATCGTTTCAAATCCTCAAGGAGTACAAGATGAGACTCAACCCTGCAAAGTGCGCCTTCAGGGTATTAGCAGGGAAGTTTCTGAGATTCATAGTCAATAGCAGAGGAATCGAGGCTAACCCAGAAAAGGTTAAGGTAGTTCTGGATATGCGACCACCGTCCAACATCAGGGAGATCCAATGCCTGACAGGAAGGATAGCCGCTTTGAGTCGTTTTGTATCCAAATCAAGTGACAAGTGTCAACCTTTCTTTCAGTTTTGAAGAAGGCTTTTCAGTGAGATACCCGTGTGAGGAAGTGTTCAAAGTACTGAAGGAGTACCTAAGCTCTCCCCCTGTCCTGGTAAGCCCCTTAGAAGGGGAAGTGCTTACTCTTTATTTAGCTGTCTCGGATTTCTTAACTAGCGCAGCACTAGTTAGGGAGCGAGATAGAGCTCAGCAACCAGTGTACTACTGTAGTAAAGCTTTAGGGGAGGCAGATAAAAGATACCCAAAGATGGAGAAGTTAGTTTTGGCCCTGGTGACTATGGCTAGGAGACTTAGACTATATTTTCAGGCTCATACTATCGAGGTTCTAATAGATCAGCCAATGAAGCAAGTGCTGCATAAATTAAAGTTTTCAGGAAGGCTAGTTAAGTGAGCGATAGAGCTCAGCGAATTTGGTATTAGGTATAAGCCAATGACTGCAATCAAAGGGAAAATTTTGACAGATTTCATCACAAATTCACTACAGTAACACCCACGGAAGCCACATTGCTAATACCTGACCTTCCCGTATGGAAACTTTCGATAGACGGAGCTGCCAATGCCCAAGGAAACGGTGCAGGATTGATCCTGACCTCTCCAGATGGAATAGACGTGGGAATACGCCCTCAGGTTTAGGTTTAAGGCTTCAAACAACGAGGCAGAATATGAAGCTGTCATTGCTGGCTCAACCTTGTTCATTCAATGGAGGCAGAGTAGTTGGAGATTAGTAGCGATTCCCAGCTTGTTGTGAAACAGATAGAGGAGTCATACGAGGCTAAGGGTGAGAAAATATTTCTCTACCTCAGAAAGGTACAGGAATTGATCAAGAAGTTTGTGTAAGTAAAGTTCAAACACGTTCCTAGAGCCGAAAATTCAAGAGCAGATGCCTTGGTAAGGTTGGCAACAGCCTCGCAGGAGAATTTGGATAGGTTAATTCTAGTGGAGCATTTAACAGAACCATCTGTATGCATGAAGATGAAGAAGTTCTGCCTGTGAAAACACCACAAAGCTGGATGGACCCCCGTTAAAGGGTATCTTCAAAATGGGACTTTGCCAAAAGATCCCAAAAAAGCTGCAAACTAAGAGTCAGGTCAGCCAAATTTTCTATTTGTAGGGAAACCTATACAAACGAGGATTTTTGACACCTCTACTCAAATGTGTGAGAGATAAAGATGCTAACTACATACTCAGAGAGGTCTATGAAGGAGTCTGCGACAATCACATCGGAGCTCGGGCCCTCATAAGAAAATATTGAGGCAGGGGTACTACTGGCCCACTATGCTCAAAGATGCTGCAGATCTGGTCAAAAGATATAAAGCTTGCCAAATATACGCCAACATTCTCCACTGCCCACCAGAGCTCCTAACATCGGTGGTGAGCCTCTGGCCTTTTCAACAATGGGATTTAGATATACTTGACCCCTTCCCTACGGGGGTTGGGCAATGCAAGTTCATCATTATTGGGATGGACTACTTCACCAAATGGGCAGAGGCAGAGCCTTTGGCAACAATCATGGAACAAAAAGTCCTAAATTTTGTCTGGAAGTCGATAATCTACAGGTTTGGGATTCCAAGGGCAGTTGTTTTAAATAATGGGAAGCAGTTCGATAACCCTAAGTTCAAGAAGTTTTGTGCTGAGCTGGGGATAAGAAATTTCTTTTCGGCCCCAGCTCATCCTCAATCCAATGAGCAGACAGAGGTCATCATTCGAATAATAAAGACCGCCCTAAAAACTAAGCTGGAAGCACTGAAAGGAAAATGGGTAGAGCAGCTCCTTGAGGTGTTATGGGCTTACAGAATCACAGCCAGGACAGCCACTCGGAAACTCTGTTTGCGTTGGCTTTCAGAACTGAAGTAGTGGCTCCCGTCCCTCAGAACTGAGTTTAGTGATGTAAGGCATAATGATGAGGCGCTGCTACTCAACCTCATCTATTAGATGAGAAGAGAGACGAGGCTTTACAGCGCATAAAGCATTATCAGAGGAAGACAGCCAGGTACTACGACAAGAAAGTAAAGCACAAGAGTTACAAGGTAGGAGATTTAGTGCTTAGAAAGCTTCTGCTTGCGAGGAAGGACCCTTCCCACGGGAAACTAGGCTCAAACTGGGAAGGTCCTTATATCATATTAAGGGTTATCAGGCCAAGAACTATAAGCTACAAACTGAGGAAGGAAAAATCCTGCCTTATTCTTGGAATGCAGAACACCTTAAGAGATTTTTTTAGTAAGTTTTTCTATAATAGAATCATTATTTCAATTAAACTGAGAGCTTTTGACCCTCCCTTGTACATGCCTGCAAAAAAAAAAATGCTTCCAACTCAAAGATGTGCTCTCCAGCTCATAAAACCAAGATGAGCTCTTCAGCCCATATAATAAAGATAAGCTCTTCAGCTCATAAAATACAGATGAGCTTTTCAGCTCATAAAAATAATGATGAGCTCTTCAGCTCATAAAATAAAGGTGAGCTCTGCAGCTCATAAACCGCTCATAAAATAAGATGAGCTCTTCAGCTCATAAAATAATGATGAGTTTTCAGCTCATAAAATAAAGGTGAGCTCTTCAGCTCATAAAATTGAGATAACTTTCCAGCTCATAAAATAATGATGAGCTCTTCAGCTCATAAAATAAAGTGAGCTCTTCAACTCATAAATTGAGATGAGCTTTCCAGCTTATAAAATAAGATGAGCTCTTCAGCTCATAAAATAAAGATGAGCTACTCAGCTCATAAAATAAAGATGAATTTTTCAGTTTATAAACAGAGCTCTACAGCTCACTTTGAACAGTTCAGTGCATAAAAAGAGCCCTATAGCTCAAGATGAACTCTTCGTTCATAAAAAACTCTGTAGCTCACAGCTTACCCTACCAGTCCACTCAAAAGGTCCTGAAACCCGTGAATAGAGACATATAACTAAATTCAAGATTACAAGTTCAAGAGTCCATAGAAGAACTAGTAGCCATCAAATAAGAACAGAGGTTCATATATCCAGCAACAGTACAAAGAAAAAAAAAGGGAGTAACAAGAGATATTCTCAATCCTTATTCGCCCTTTAAGCGTCTCCGGAGCTTTGCAACTTCCTTCTTCAGGCGGGCATTTTTCTTCTTTCAGCTCATCCCTTTCCTTTTGGGCTTCTGTCAGAAGATTTACAAATCTTTGCCTAGATGAGGAGAACAATATGGCAGCCAGAGAAGATCCAGATGAAGAAGAGGAGTCACTGACATGGCCACTTTTGTGTTACCTAGAGGAAGTACCAACGTCCTCAACCTCATCAGATTCAGAAGGACAGGAATCAGCAAAATTTGGGTAAGAAACAAAGTCCATAGCGACACCGATAACACTGAACAAAAATAAGTTATCTGATGTCACCAACTCAGAATAGGACACAGGCTCAACTTCTATCATCTGATCAATTCACATCTCCTATAACAGATCCAATTCAGGAGGACCTGTCAATCAAATTAATTCCCACGATTAGGAGATTATATCAAGAGACCCGAACAAATACAGGTTGCCGACATACTTACCTGAATAAGAGTAGCTCCTCTAGGATCTGGGAACTCTGCACTCTTTGTAGTGCAGCTCTATGGATCTCTAAGAATCCCTAGTTACATAAAAGAAGCGATTGACCCATCCCTCAAGAGGAGAAAGAAGGTCAAACACCAGACGCTGCAGCTTGAAGTGCCTCCACCCAAAATAGACAAAGCTCGGGATCTCATCCTCCTCGACGTCGAAAAAGTAGAAGAATTCTCCCACAGTGGGGAATTTGCCATCACCACACAAGCACCAAAACAAAAAGAAACTGATCATGATGACCCACCCCTTAGGAGAGAGACGAGAAGAGCATAACCCACAATAGGCCAAGATGTAACCAACAGCG
Organism: Ilex paraguariensis; assembly: GCA_963454935.2. Taxonomy (NCBI): domain Eukaryota; kingdom Viridiplantae; phylum Streptophyta; class Magnoliopsida; order Aquifoliales; family Aquifoliaceae; genus Ilex; species Ilex paraguariensis. The sequence continues at coordinate 6,688 of CAUOFW020003091.1, forward strand.
GGATGAATGGGGAGACACAGCCCCATGTCCAAAGCCCCCTCAAAAAAGTAGGTTTCCCCTGAGGGAGATAATTGCAGGGCTCGCAAAGCTAGTTCCATGTCAAGAAATAATTTCTTCTTTATCCTGACTAAGTCTAATGGTGACATTGACGAAGGCACTAAGTAACGAGTCTTCCACTCCCACTCAATTTGCAGGAGCTCTGTTCCCTGAACAGGGGGGAGATTGGGGCAGCCATTGGAGTTACAGGAAGGCAAAGGGGAGACGTGGGAAGAAGATCACAAAGGTGAAAAGCTTTCGAAGGGGATGAATGTCCACGGAATCAAGAAGTAAAGATATTAAAGAATCAAGAAGCACGCCAAACCCAAAGGTGACAGACCATTGGGTTTCCAAATTAAGGCAACAGATATATTTAAAGAAGGCAATAAAATATGGACAATAAAGAGGGAGCTAATGACAGATTCTACCAGTCACGAGCCATTAAATAGCCAAGGAAGACTTGATACAACCTTGGATAAGCCCAGGAGATCAGATTCTTTCCTCGGTTATGACAGGATTCAATAATTTAAATAGTTGGATCATATCCCGAAAGAGACTTCTCAGATTTCTTTGGGCTGACTAAAAGGGGAACTTTATTCCTAAGGCACAACAAGGCTTCGTGAGCATAAACAGCTGCTAGGACCATATTCCTAGCAAAGCTAGTAGATGCACTAGAAGTAACCACACCCTAGTCTTTACACCCAGTAACAAGGAGTGACCTTCCAAGAATGAAACCAAATTTCTAGGGGGTCAGTAAGCTCTGCTGACCCTAATGGAGTTCAGGGAGGTCTGTACCAAGGGTTTTCAAGCTCCGGGAATTAGGAGTTCAGTCAGGGGTATGCATGGTAGCTCTGTGCCTCGTTGCCTCAAGGGGGAGGAAAGACAAGGAAAGAGGAACATAAGCAGTTATGTAACTTAGCAAAAATAAGACAATAGACAAGCCCTATGGAAATAGGGGCTTCTTGGTAGAGGTTTGTACAAGGCCAGCATTTAGGAGCGCTTAGACAAAGAGACTTCTTATGGTGAGGTTGAATTAGCAGAAGGAAATAATAGCCTCAATATTTTCCCGTTATCCCTCATCTGCCTCAAGCATTTTCAGCACTCGGTGAGCCTAGGCAGAACTCAACCCTGACTTTGGAGGTAAGATGCATTTTCAGAGAGACCAGCTCGTATGGTTGTGTGGACCTTCTGATACATCTCCTCAGGAAAGTCTTATGTGGACCTCGGGTTAAACTTCCAGAAAGGCTCTTCTTCCAACAAAATTCCCATGCATGCAGTAATATGGCCTCCAAAGATGTACTTGTGATGGACCTCAGCATCAAGTTTCTTACTTTCTTTCCCAAATCCAGTAAACCTCTTGTCACTGTGAGGAATGTCAAGTCCACCATCCAATGCTTCCTTTGGGATGGGCTCTACTTTAAGATTTTCAAAAACAGAAAAGATCAAGAATCAGATGTACAAAAATAGAAGGTTAACATCCATAAGACTCCAGACCAAGTAGCCTTAACATTTTCTTGATACTCCTCATCCATCTCAAGCAATAACAACCCTCGACTGTCCAGCAGAAGTTCAGGGCAATAAGCTGCAATATAACATGGGAGATTAACTACGGGTCCACGGTAGAGCTCGGTGATCCTGGAAGACTCTCTGAGGTCCCAAACATTCGGATATTTATGAGTTAAGTGTAGCTCGTATGGCCGCACGGACCTTCCAAGATAGCTCTCAACTATTCAAACAAGCAGCATACTCTCTTCAACTAAACACAAGTATGGTAATCTCCCAAAGTCAGATCTCAATTTCTTTCCTCTCAAAAGAGCTCAGAAAGCCAGTAGACTTGCAATTCCAGCAGCTTTGTTTTTAGAGGAACTTAGTTCCCCTCAAAGCAATGGGGGGCAATGAGAGTATAGAGTAGTACGCGAGCAGCTAACCACAAAACAATGAAGTAGATCTGAGAAAAGCAGAGTAGACTACATTGAAGAGCAAGTTGGATTGTGTTATTGTGTTAGAGCAGAGTAGACTGCATTGAAGATCAAGTTTGGATTGTGTTATCGTATTGAGCAGAGTAGACTGTATTAAAAGAGCGAGTTAGATTGTGTTAGAAAGCAATTAGAGAAAGAGGAAAAAACCAATGCATTTATCATTCAAAAGAGTCAAGAAAGCAGACCAAGTTTACATTCCCCAATAGAAATTACAAATACTAAAAAAAAAAAAAAAGAAGGAATTAAAAGATTCTAAGTTTCTGAAGAGGGAACAAGTGGAGGATCCTGCAATGAAGTTACTATAGCCTCAGCAGTAGGAATAGAGGCAGAGCTCGGTAGCTCACCAGACAACCCTTCTGGCAAGGTAGCAGTTGAAATCTCAGAAGAGCTAAGAACAGGTGAGGAGGCTGGGGCCTCGATCTCAGGCAAAGCTCTCGTTACCAGATCAGCAGAAAATGAAGTATTAGCAGGAACAGCTGGAGGAGTGGACATTTCAGTACCTTTCAGAGCCCTATTAGAGGCAGCAGGAGCCAAGGTGCTGTCATCGCCCTCTGAATCAAACTCCAACTCCTCCTCAGTGGGGATGACAAAGTCAAAGTCGAGGTCTGGGTAGGTCTTCTCCACTTTGCGCTGAAAGGCCAGCCATCCTAAGGCCCACTTGGTAGTGACATCATCCTTCAGCTCGACTATTATGTCATCCATCTCCTTGATAGTTGTCTTCTGCACCTCGAGCTCACCGCATAGACTCGTGTTCGCCTTAGCCAGTATAACATACTCATTCTTAAGGCTCTCAGGGAGCCCCAAGCATCAAAGATTTTCTGGCTAGCTTTGTTCTAGGCATTGGTTTTGAGTAACAGCTCTTCCCTGGTCATCTTCAGCTCATCCCTGACCTTCGTCTCTCTTTCCTCAGCCCTATCCTTAGCAGCTTGAAGGCCTTCGTAGTTAGAGGTCTGCTTCTCCATTTGCTCATTGAGCTTTTGCACATAAGCTCTGAGGCTCTCATTATCAAAGGTTAGCTCAGCGACCTTAAACTCGTATGTCTTCAAAGTTTTGGCAGAGTCCTCCGAAGATCGGACCCTGCCCATCAAGTTCTTCAAATGAAGAGCCATCTGTGGATAAAAAAAAAAAAAAAAAAGAGGAAACAAACATAGATCAGCACAATTCAACTGCGTCGAGCTAAGAGCGAGTGTGAAAATACTTACAGTGGCTGCTCCCTAGAGAGTTTAGCAGAAAGAGGCCTCAGAAGACATGGTAGAGGCCCTCTGAATATCGGATTCAGGGAGAATGGATGAAATGACCCCAACAGCCAACTCAGCATTGTCGAAGAAGGAGTCTTCATCAGTTTCCTGGCCCTCCCTCCTTTCGACTTTGGGACTCCAGAGAGGCAGCTAGGATGGTTGCTCAGGTGGTCCGGGGGGTGCAAAGTCTGACTTGATTCCAGTAATCAACCCTAATGCTCCCTCAACTTCAAAAGAGGTGGGGGAAGTCAGCCCTAGCTCGAAAGTCTTTCGGGGGACAAACTGGGCCCCTTGAAGAGGAGAAGGGGCCAGGGATTGAGATGAGGGAGTCTGTCCTCCTTTGCTCAAGGCAGGAGAAGAGGGCACTCCCAACTTCTGCACTTTAGCTCTGTCAACGGGGCTGCCTCTAGAGTTGGTATCGGCCTTCCGTTTGCCACTTTTTCTATTCTTCTTCAGTAGGTCAACTTTAGCATAGAGTTCCTCAGGGGTAGATTTCATTATGGAGGAGCCTAGAAGATCTGAACTGAGCAAGTTAAACAAGATAGAGGAAAAAGAAGGGAAGGTAAGGGAACCAACTCAGAAAGTGTTACCTTTTATGTCTTTAGGCTTAACAACTGAGATAGGGAGCGAACTTCTATCGATACCTTAGGAGGATTGAATCCCTGTGTTACTAAGATCCAGGGCTTGATGAGCTCGGAGTACTTCTCTAGATTACACTTCTCCAACTTTTGCTTTACCCTCTCGTCCTCAGCACTAAGCTCTGGTCGAATGCCTGAAAAAAAACACAAGGAGAACAAAGGTGAAAAAGGCGACTCAACGATTTCCAAACCAGAGCTCAATCAGTTCGAGCAAGGGCTCACCTAAGTTATCAGGGGCGGACCAAGTTCTAGGGATACCCAAAGTATCAGTCCTATCAGCAGGGTTATACTCCCAGTTGGTGCCCCTAACAAAAAAGAATTGTTTCTTCCAACCCTTATGGGAGCACGGGAGGTGAGTAATGATTTGCCTAACTGTGGTTCGCTTGGAGATATATAAGAAATCCTCTGATGAGGTGAGTTTGACATTAAAAAGATCCACAAGAAAGAAAAGGCTGGGGACCCTGAGTCTATGAATCTTGAATAAAACAAGAAAATCCACAAGTACACCCCAGAAATTAAGGGAGAGCTGAGCAGGGCAGACATTGAAGTGTTGCAAAACACTATTGATGAAGGGATACATAAGGAAGCGAAGACCATTCTCAAAAGCAGCCACAAAGAAACATACTTTCTTATGAACTTGGGCAACGTATGAGGTGTATTTATCTGGACACCAGGAGAAAAATCGTAACGAGCACTGAGAATTCTCACATGAGAAGAGTCAATCTCACTAGGTCCTACGAGCTCAACATGCCTAAAGGCAGCCCCTGTGCCCGCTGCGCTGTTAGAGACTCCTATCCCACTTATCTTGCCCTTACCTTTGTTAGGATTAGGGGGCACAGAAAAAGACGATGAGGATGGTTCCTCAGTATTTTTCTCGGCATCGACAACATCCATACCGGGAAAATTGTCGATTTCCTCGCCTACATCCCCTAAATTAGTGTCCTCTTCGGCAGACCTTTCCCCTAAGAGAGAAGCAGAGGAGCGTGTAACTCTGGAAGGAGTAGACATAACTGGACATGAGAAAGGTAAACTAATAGAACGGTAGAGAGGAGGAATACTAATTAAGCACTCCCTAATAACCCTAGGGTCAGCGCAGTAGCTTCCAACAGCAAGGATTCGCACGATAGAAGACCAGTCCACGAAGTGGGGGAGAGGAGACAAGCAGTAATTTTGATTCCAAAAGTAAAGGAACCGAAAGGCCCAGAAATGCAATGGCCACCTCGAATTCGAGGGATCCAGAACGAGAAAAGGTGAAAAAGGGACAAAAGGGCGTACCTAGGTGGGAAAGAGCAACGAATAGTAGCCTAGAGCGAAATGGAAGAAAGAGGGCAATGCGAATCTTCAAATCGAACCCACAGAACTCGATCTTAAACGAGAAATTAGAGAATTCCAAACCAGAAAGCCAAGAAATCGCAAGAAGATAGAAGCAACAAAGAAGTTAAACAGTGGAATATGGCAATTCAGATAGTCGTTTGAGCATTTAAAGCTTGAGAGACGTGGACTGAAACGTGCGCAGGAAACGAGAAAGCCATGATTGCTGAAAATCATCAAAAAAGCCTAACTCATGTGCAAGCCAAGGTCAACCACGTGCAGATCCTGCTCGGTTTAAAAAACAGCTCAACCCCTGCCCAAACCCGTTTGAACCAAGGGCTGGGGGGCAACTGATGATACCTCAAACAAGTCCTAGCTGTGAGCTCAAGTCAAGAGATTAGGAAGACACGAGGAACTCAGAGAACCAGGAGTGGAGCTCCCCTTGTGGAGATCGTAGCTAAACCGACCAGGAAAAAGCCGGATGACTGCAGAAATTGGGCCCCATGCATGAAACTCTCAACCAACCAAGATTCTCTCCTAAAATCAAGGAGGATCCCATGAATAATGGGCAGAGATCTCGGCTGAAATCCCACGGAATAGGGGGCAGCCTTATAAATATTATGTAACGTCTCATCGAGGGGGAGAGAACAAAAAAAGAACCCTAATTAGATTATGCACTGTCTTGTATTACATTCAAATAATCAATAGAGAAAAAATGGAGCAAGAGCCTCCATTTGAGAGTGGATTAGCCGAGCTTTAGAGCCGGTGAACCACTATAATCCTACTGTGCAAATTCCCCTATCCCCTAAGAAACATTTCATCACTGTCATTCCGAAGTTGACAGCCTAACTTCACCGTTGGTCCCACGCACTTTGTTCACTCACATTAGTCTGCACCATCGCTTATTATTAACTGTTTTATTAATTAGTTTACACCACACACTCAACTGATTTAATTGTGTATAAATCTATTTTTGTGCATCATTATTATTTGTTTTTATCCTCTGAAAATTTGACTTGTTTACGAAAATGCTTTATAATATAAGAGTATTGTTATTTAGATTTAAGAGTATTGTTATTTAAATCTAAAAATCTGACAAATTTTTTTGACTTAATAATGTGTTGGCATTGTAACTGTTAGATTAACATCAAAATCAAATGTTTAGGACCCCCAATCAATCCAAGAGCTATGATAAATTAGGTCAATGAATTAAATTTATGAATTATGTCTAAATAATATTGCTCATAATATAATGTGGATTGAGTTAGAGTCAACTTACCTAACACTATTAATTAACTAGTTCATATTAATATTGTCTAATGTCCGATAATAACAAAAAATTAAACAAGAGCGGATGCGATACGACAGAATTCTCTTTCCCATGGTTGGTAATGTCAAATTCTAATGTGTCCCAAATTTGTTTTTTCAATTTTTAATCACCTTTTGGGTCACTGTCCCCAAACCAAAGAAGCAACATTATTGTTTTGAATGTTTTGCAAACCCTTGACTTCATTCAAGAATGAAATTTAAAGATTTTTCCTCCCATCTATTCCAATTATTCATGAATTATTTAAGGCTATGCCAAACATTACAAATGGCTGCTTATTTTTCCCCATAAAATCTTTGAATAATTATTATGTTAATTTAAAATTAAATCTGATTGTCAGGATCGATTCTAACGTGTTAAAATCGATCATAACTAGAATCTCAATATCAAAAAAAAATTAATTTTTTAGACAAAAAGGCTGATAAACTTTAATGTTGTACATCCTTTGGTACCGAAATGTAACTCTACAAATTAACAATAGGAACACCGGATTGTTACTGTGATCCAAACCCGTTTCAATAAGGAAGGCAAGTCTGGTTTCATTCGCTCCTTTCTATAGTCAGCAGATGAGGTTTTGGGTTTATGGGTTGAGTCCCGGGGGCATGTTAACTACGAATGACAATGGACTGGAGTGGAGGCGGGGAGTAGTCTCCATCTCCGTAATCGTTTAAAAATATTTCGTTCATTTCTGGTCCACCCCCATTAATTGGGCTAATTTTCATCCATATCCTTGTTCACGAGTAAATTTTAATCCTCGTTACCCATCACCTGCCCTGTCTCTGCCCCTCCCCATCATAACAATATAACATTGTAAATAATTCAACATAATTATAGAATATCATAACATAATTAAAAGTTTGTCTACAACATAATACAATATAACATAATTAAAAAAATATCTACAACAAAATCTAACATAACATAATTAAAAGATTCTCTTCCATTCAGATTCAACACAACATAATCTAACAAAATTGATGTCGTTTTAAGGAAAAGTAGAAAAGAATTCCAGGACAAATTTTTTTTTTTGTGTTAAATATGTAACAGACGTAATAATTGGAACAATGTGAAAATACACACCCCTTCATATGCTTAGGACATTCATGGGTGGTAATTAATTTTTTTAAAATTTTTTATTATAGGGTATCTAAACTTGTGACGATTACTTCCTTCGAGCTCAACCGTTGACCATTATAAGAAAACTAATTTGTGTAACCGTAGATGGGCTCAAGCTGAATTTGCTTAACCAAAGAAGGGCTCAAGCTAATGTGAGTTAATAGGTTGGAGACGGTAAGGGTTCTATGAAGTTATATGTTAGCATGTCAAACTTTGACCCAGTGACGATGACTCCAATTGCAATTTGCAAGTAAGGAACTTTGAGTTATACCTTGTTTTTTTTTTTTTTGAATGTTATGACTACGTATCAAAAAAAAATATCTTTTAGTATTTTATTGAAAATTACTACAAAATAAAGGTGAGTTGTTGATTTTTGGTGTGACACTCAATCTAATAAGACACAAAAAATGGTGTTGTACAGTATTGATAATAACGTATCATAATCTTACTTTGTTATCAATGATAATGCTATGGGAATAGTTCTAGCACAGAATGATCAAAACGGTCAAGAAAATCCAACTAATTAACCATGTGGCCATGTTCTCATTGCTTAAAAATTGCATGCCCTGTTATTTCTATTAGACCATATCAGTGGGCCTTAAGCTCCAACTCCATTCCAGGATAGGATATTCCTGGGCTTTAAGGCCCATATGGATTTGTACTTCTGATTTCATGTTCACTTGGCTGCAAGAAGCTCCTGAACAGTTCTTTCTTTCCCTGTTATTATGCTCAGCAAAACTAGCCGTAAATTATATGACTTCTTGTTGAATGTAGTTGTTGTATGAATTCATGTTGCAGTACATCGGATTTTGCTTTAAGCATGTTGTTCTTGTGCATTGCTAGCAATTATCTATCTTATATTCTAATTCAACAAATAAATATTTTTATTATTTCTGATATCATATAAAATGAACTCCTCTATTACTACACGATTAGAAAAGGGTAAGATATACTCAGCATGAAATTTTGCTAGCCAGAGAACTTGGATGTACGAAACCACAACCCAGCATTTGTCAACTTATTTTTAGTGTTGTTCCTTGTTGAAAATTCCATGTCTCTCCATTCATTAGCCAACTAAAATTCTTTTATGGGTACCTCCATCTTTTGGCACTTTTTTTTTTCTTTGGGAGGGGAAGGGAAGGGGAAAGGGGGACATCTTTTGGCACCTCAATTTGGATGGACTTGGCCAAAATAAGTTGCCTACTCTATCTCTCTCTCTAAAAAAGAAGAAAAAAAATAGTTTGACAGAGTTTGAAAAGACATCACACCTAAAGACATCACGTGAGCAAAAGTATAAGAAAAGATAGCCGTCATTTTGATATAAAGACAAATGTGGGCCTGTTTGATATAAAGCAGGTGGGCATGTACCTTGCATAAAATTGAAAGTAAAAATGTCATGTCTATGTAATTTAGAGATTTTAATTAATTAAATTGAAAGTTAGTCCATTTACTTTTGGAAAGCATTCTTCAAATTATTCAATTTTTTTAATATCAAAAGTAACTGCTAACTAAGAATGTATATCACACATTCATGGATTGTATTTTACCTTTTTTTTTAAAGAGTTTTATTTATTAGAGTTATATTTAAAAGATACATTTGGTTCTTTTATTTCTTCTTGGACTAATAAGTTATAGTGAGATGACTTTAGCCTTTTAAATATTATCCTATAGCATTTGAATTGCATTACAACCACTTTTGTTTAGGGTCCCTGGTACATTTTTGATACCTTAATATTTTCACATATAAATTTTTTATTTTTTTAATATTTTCTCAATCAATAATTATAAATCATCTAAAATAAAATTAATAATTGAGATAGATTTCACTACAGTATCAATACCTTGCCTTATCCTTCTTTCTGTAATTGTATATATATTATAACAGAAATTGCAAAATAAAAATAATAGTAATAATAATAATAATAATAATATCTACTAAAATTATTATTAAATATTGGATCACAAATTAATGTGAATAATAAGATCAATGAGTCCCACAATCTTTCGCTAAGTATCCAATAAATACTAAGTGTGCAATTTGGGCGGGTTGAGAGGTCAATTATAACCTAATCTTATGTATATAATCTTTAAACTTAATTCAAGCAGGTTTGAGTTGAATTCGGGTTACTTAATTTAAGTTGATTTCGGATTAAAAATTAAGTTGGACTCAGGTTACTTAATTCTGGTTAATAAAAGAGAGAGAAGTGACGAGTGAGGGAGAGAGACTGACAGTCTGAAACGAGTGAGAGAGGGAGACTAAGAGTTTGAGACCATATGAGAACTGAACGACGAGTGAAAGATGGATTTGATAGTGAAAGAGGTACAAGGGTAAAGACTTGAAATGAAGTGAAAGTTTGAATTCTGAAGAGTGAAAATAAATATTAACTCTAGTTAAATATATTTATATATTTATGTATATTCAGATTTAACTCAATTTTTAATATTCGGGTTGAATCTGACAACTTGAGGCCTCAACCCGAGGCCTGTCCAAATTCAATTCAGGTTAGAGTTTTTTTGCTCAGGCTTAATCCAAATATTAAAAATTATAACTCAAGTTTTGTTTTTTTTCTTTTTTGAGTTGAGCTCGAGTTGAATTTGGGTTGACTCGCCCAAATTGCACTCATAATAAATATCAATATACCATATCGTTTCAAATTAAAAAGTATGAAAATTTCACAAATTTTAGTCACATCCCTTCTAATTTATTATATTTTAAATGACACCCCCTCTATTTTTTAAATTTTTATTGACACCCTATCAAATTAAAGGCCTCAACTAAAATATAATTTTGCTAAATTGTCTATGATATATTTTAAGAAAAACTTCATCTACATCTCTTCTATATAGACATATCTATAATGAGACTTCTTCTGTTTGATGAAATTTTTTACGTATTAAAATTCGAAATGATTAGAAATGAAATTTAATCGGCCCAAACATAAAAACATATAAATTTTAGTCGATTCAAATTTTAATACGTAAAAAATGAATTTTAATCAATTTGAATAGAATTTTAATAACTAAAAAAATTATTTTTTAATTGACTCGAATCGAATTTTAACCGGTGCTAACAATTCAAATTGAGATCAAATCGATTGATATTTTAATATGTAAAAAAATAAAATTTAATTAGCTTAAATTTTAATATATAGAAAAAATAAATTTTAATTAACTCAAATTTTAATATAATTTTATGTAAAAGGATTGTTTAGAATTTATGTAGGGCAATTTTAATATTTTAAATGAATATTTTTTGCTAGAAAATTATGGTTTAATGGTAAAGGGTGCTAATATTATTTAAATATAAAGTAAAAAAGGTGTAAGTGATATTTTGAATAATAGTAAAATCTATTTAAAGATTTAATAAATTATAAGAGGTGTGATTAAAATTTTTCTTACAAATTTTTCTGGTCTCGTCATATAAAATTATCAAAAAAAGGCGGCGGTGGGGGTGAGTGGCAAGTCAATAAAAAATCTGCTCTCTGACGTAATTCGATAAAACAAAGACTAGGGGACCACAATGGCGCCGTTTTTTGGATTAAGACACATGGTGTCCGTACGACAATTTCCCATAAAGAGGGAACAAAAATTGGTGGCTGTACACGTGGTATTTGTACGATGAATATCCCATGACCGTTTTTTCCGGTATATATAAAATAAGTTCTTGCCCCATTTTATTACAGCTAACTTTCTTCCGTCCTTTTGAATAGCTTCCGTTTAATAAGTGAAAAAGTAAATGGATGAAAAGTTGGAAGAATAGAAAATTGAAAGGATAAATAAAATATTATATTTGGTAAGAAAGAAAAGTAGGAAAGATAAAAAAGTTGATGGATTAACTTTTTTTATAATTCACCAAAATCAATTTCTCTAAAATTAGAAGAAAAGTGAATGAAAAATTAATTATTTGTATTGAGATATATCTTATTTGTCTATGTATTTTATGTATACATTAATTTCATATAAAAATACAATGGTAAAATATGTATATATATTTTAAAATTTTAATTTTAAAAAAATAAAAAAAATTTAAATTTAAAAAAAAAAAATTCCTCTTAACTAAGGGTACAAATTTTCGACTCAACATGATAACACGACTCGACACGACACAATTAGTTAAATAAATAAAGTTATGTTTAACTAATATACGACACAAACTCGTAATGACTCAATACGAATCTTACACGACACGACTTGATTTTATTGTCACCCTTAATCTTAGCCAGCAAAAAAAAAAATAGTCATTTTTATTTTTCATCTATTCAACCAAACACAAAAGAAGGAAAGTGTATCCTTTCTATTTTTTATTTTTGAATGATATAAAATGTATTTCTTCAATTTTTTATGTTTTGTATCAGACGGGACATTAGTCTTTTTTTGTTTTGAACAAAATGATGTGCCTGATTACTGACAAAAGCTTCCTGGATTCGTGTAATATCCCACTAGTCACATGAGTCAATTAAATCACAGAACAGGGCTTAATTGACTCGTGTGGTGGCCCAAACCAGTCAATTAAATCACATGGCTTACGTTTTGAGAGTTTCCCCAAAGATTTGATGTGTTGATTGTTGTCAAAAAAAGTCTTTATCATTTGAATTGACCGTTATTATTACATCCACATATCCTGTTTTAACTATTATTATAATTATATATTCTGTTCATTCAAAAGTCTCAAAATTTTAATAACACCAGTAAAACACGAAAACCGCATGAATTCAAAATATCATGGTGTTAATATTACACGTCATTAAAAATGAAACGTTAATGCTTTTTCTAGTATGACGAAAAAATAAAAGAAAAAAAAATTAAAAACATAAAAAGTTAGAAAGATAAATAAAATATTATTTTTAATAAGGAATGATGAAAAAGTGGATGAATTAATTTTATTTCTAACTCACCAAAATTAATTCTTCTAAAATCGAAAAGAAAGTTGATGAAAAGTTAATTATTTGTGTTGATATGTATTTTATTTGTCTATATATCTTTTGATATATATATATATATATATATATATAAATTTTATATAAAAAAATAATGATAAAATATGTATTTATATATATATTTTTTAAAAACTTTTAAAATAAATTTTTAAAAATTTCATATTAACTAAGGTTAAAAAATTTCAGCTCAACACAATGATATGACTCGAGCTCGACATAAATTTTATGACATAAACTTGATTATATCTCAACACAAGCTTGAAAATGACCTGACATGCTAAAAAGAAATATAAAAGACTTATATTCAATTCAACCAGTCAAACTCAAAATTAACTTCATCAACCTGTTTATTTAAAAATAAACACTTTCTCTATTTTCTCGTTTGTATGGTAACATGAAATTAACATGTTTAACTAGTATTATAAGCATAAAATATTAATTATTTGTAACTATTTATTAAGTACTGACATAATTATTATATATAAAAGATATTTTTATTTATTATTATTATTATATTTATTTGAGTTAATTTTTAGTTTGTAGAAAAAATATTAACATGTATTCAATTAAGTGAAAATATAATATTAGTGTTAAATTTTTGATTCAAAGTTTATGTAGGTAAACATGAATATGAATATGAACACGACACGAAAATAAACAACTCAACTTGTAATTCGACACAACACAATTAGTTAAATAAAGTTAAGTTAAGTTTGACTAATATTCGACACAAACTAATAATGACTCAACACGAATCTCACACGACTCGATTGTCACACCTAATCTTAGCCAGCATAAAAAAAACATTAGTTATTTTTATTTTACATTCATCCTATTAAACCCAAAGGAATGAAAGTGTATCATTCCTACTTTCCTTACTTGAATAATAAAAAATGTATCATTTCTACTTTCCATCCTTCCCACCAAAGGAAGCATAAAACTCATTTGCAGCTATCAAAATTTTCTTCTTTTTATTAGTCCCTTTGTTCCATAATTAGAGACTTTCCTTCTCTTTTACATCTTGCAAAATTGTATTCTTATTCAAAACTATTAGGAAATCCGATTTCTCAGGATATCCGAAAGGTGTAGCCATCCGAATAAATCTAGTGAAGACGTGTTAATTAATAGTTTCTAGGATTAGACCTCTGTTTGGCTACTGGTTGACAGCCTGACCATAACCCAAACTGAATGTAACATAGATTAGTCAATAAAGGCATTTGAATGGACAATTATTATCCTTTCATTAAAAAGATAATGAAAATATGGATAAGGTTAGGGAACTGATGATTTCGATATTATATACTTTCATAAATTTCATTTATTGTTTTTGAATAGAATGATGTGCAATTATTGATTGATTCAATAATTCTTGATTGCTCTTGTCAATGTAACTGTGACCCTGATGAATTTTCATTTTTATTCCCACTTATTTTGACAAAGACATTGAAATGTCGGCTAAAATACACTTTCATAAACATAACTGCACATATATCTACATTGACTTCCCACAAACAACCCACAAGGGGCCGGCTTTACCTTAACCAAATCAAACATGAAACCAAAGAAAAAAAAAGGTATGAAAACATAGCAAATTTAAGGAACCACCTTGTCTTAATATGCAAGGTTGGTCTTTATTGTTACATTCATTTACACCGATGGCCCCATGGAAGAAATTTATGCTGTGGAACTTAGAGTGATAGCCAACCTATGTGAGGTCCAAAGAGCTTCGTGCCAACCTGCACCTCATATTCATTTCCGTTGCCCAACTTGTAAATTCTCATAGCATCGCCAACTTCAAGATTCTTTGCCACAGCAAAGGCGTGCCAGTCGAGCGTCAGAGACCGCCTCCCTCCTCTCCTCTCCGATGCTCGAAACTGATATGTTGTTCCAGCTCGATCACGTACAAGCATGAGCTCATCATCGATCGGCAAAAACGGTGACCCGTTAGGTATCTCTAAATTACGCTCAACATCTGAATTTGTGAGTATTTTTGTAAAGCACATAAATTTAGGTTCCATTTCTCACAAGTTCTCAACCTTGTAGAAAAGAAGATTGATTAGATTTAATTTGTGACTACGAAGAAGAAAGAAAAGGCACGAGCAGAGAATGAGGCCTAGTTCTCTTAGAGAAACATAAACTTCGTTTCTGCTCTCTCTCTCTCAATGTGCTTCATGGCTTCCCATTTGAATGGAATTTATGCTAGTCGATGAACTAAAAGTCAAAAGGGTAGGTTGGCTCACTTGGTCTCTTGAAGTCATTTTATGCACCCCACCAACTTAGAATTGTCGGCTTTGATTGAAGACATTTATTCAAATAAAATCATTTTATTCAAACAACCCCCCCCCCCCCCCCCCCCCCTATCCAAATAAAATCATTTCAACATGACTTGGCCACATTGTTCATCTTGTGGACAACCAGAGTAGTGCCGTAATTGAGTTTCCAACTAATCCTTCATATACTATGTCTTTGTCTAACAACTAATCCTCTCATAAATTTATGCCTTAGATTTCAGCTTACTTTCCATATACATATATATAAAAATAAAATAATATTTATTTATTACATGGGTCACTACTCGTACGGGTACAGAATGATATTGATGGAACATTTTTGAAAAAAGATAGATCGGGGGGGACACGTGTCCTCGGCTCGACAAAAACCCTTGACCCCAAGATGGACAAATATTCCTCGGTGCCGAGGTGTTCCTTTTGTACGCTGGATCCCACCTCTCATTTGTTTCTGCAAAAGCTAATGATTGATAGATGGCTAGCCTAGGCCAAGCTAGGCTAATCATCATGAAGACGCTCTGCACGATGGTGTCAGGGGGCGCAGGAATGCAAAACATGCAACCAAGGAGGGGAGGACGCGTGAAATTTGATATCAAATCAGTAGCAAAAAGACCTGGGTACCCCTGTTGACACACGACTGGAACAAGTAAGCATTTAATGAATCCTCTTCCTTATGAGACAACAATTAAGACATGGGAGCCGAGAAGTGAAGTGCATTAAAGACCCCCATGCCTGAGCATTTAATGCATCCTCGCCGAGAAGGAGAAATTGAATGATCGACAGACCGAGGAGTGAGCTTTAAATGCTCGGCATCCCGATCAGTTAAAGAAAAGCCCATTCCACATAAAAGTGAGAGGCACACTGCCCCATCTCTGACAAATATCTGCTGAATGGACTGTTAGCAATCATGAGCTTTTGAAAGTATAAATAGTTCTCAAAAATCATTAAAAAGGTACACAAGAACTTCTAAGAAATAACTACAGTGCTTTCTCCTTCCTCTCTCTCAAAGAACTGACTTGATCGTCGGAGGGGATACGCCGGAGAGCACTCCGATACCCTTCTAACCTGTTTTTCTGTGTCACAGGATCCCCCTACAGTCTTCCAAAATCGGTCAGGCGACCCAACAAACAATTCATTACTAGTCCTTAGGGCCTTTTTGTCCCTCTCAACCTACTTCTTGTTGCCAAAACCCACTTTTGGATGGGTCAAATCTCTACCAGAGGTGATCGAAAATCCTAAAAGCAAACCCTACGTTCCGTCGAAATTATTATCTTCTCAAACCACAGTTCATCGTAGGAGAGATCTGTTCCTACTTCTACTGTTGTGCAAAAATCAGCACGCACAATCTGGCGTCGTTTGTGGGAAATGATTAGTTTTTTCAAAGAATAATGACCATGATGAATACTCGACAGAAAGGAAGGGGGCCCCAGCAGAAAAACCATGATTTGCAAGCTCCTTCTAGTTCCGGAACGAAGGATCAAGTTGATGGTGTAGACAGGAATATCTCCATTCAATCGAGGGGGCATACCCGCTAAACCAGTATGAGCATCAGATTAGGAAGATCCGCCCCATTGGCCCATCAACTAGCGAAAATGATCGAGGAGAAGTTTGGGGGTCGATTACGGCAGTTAGATGAGGACAACGTGAATGTCCTTAACCGTCTCAATGAATTTGCGACTTTCGGTAAAGGATCTAGAGGCTCGTTTCGTTCCCAGGAACCCTCCATCAGGGAAGTGGAAACAGAAGACTTGGGGAATCACCTGAACAATAAATTTGAAAGTTCCAAGGCTCCAAATCGTCCGAGGGCCAAAATGCATCCCCTAGATGTCTAGACCAAGAAGGCAAGACCTTTGGCTTGGGATGACCTCCGTCGGGGATTGACAGGGCGAGGGGGCGTGGAGGAGTCTGAGGGTCAACCCACTCCACTCGGCACCCAGGAAGGAGGTATCCCGTTAGCCTACACAGGGACCTTAGAGGGGTTCCCCCCGAGTTGGGAACTGACCTTTGAGCTCAGCTTGATGCCAAGAGGAGTAAAGTCATTCAGGAAGATGACACCGATGATGAAACTATCCAATCCCCCTTTACCAGGGACATTCGAGAGATGGAGGTGCCAAAGATGTTTATAGTGCCAAGGTTCAAAACTTATGACGGACGATCTAATCCCAAAGCTCACCTCAGACAGTACAAACAGATGATGTCCTTTTACCATTCTGACCATCGGCTCGTGTGTCGGGTGTTATCCATGAGTTTACGAGACTCCGCTATGAAATGATTCGAAACCCTCTCTCCCAACGGCATCGGATCATGGAAGGAGTTAACCAAGTAGTTCTCTGCTCGGTTTGTTACAGGAAGTAAGTGACCTAAGGATGTTGGGTCCTTACCAACCCTCAGACGGAAGGAAGGAAAAACTCTGCCAATATGCCACGCGTTATTGGGAGGAGGTCAATGAGGTGGAGGGATGCTTAGAAGTCATGACAGCCGCCTCTTTCAGGCTTGGCCTGACAAGAGATACAGATCTATACCGGTCATTAACCAAGAAGACCTTGTCAGACATGAGTGAATTAGTGGCCCAGATAGATAAGTATTCTCAGATCAAGGATAAATGGGAGGGGGCAGAGGTAGGGCCCCCACCCCCAGGAAGAAAGATAGGGAGAAGGAGGACGCCTCTCAGAAGGGATTGATACCCCCCTCCGTAAGCTCTTTTAAAGGAGTCCACACCGTATTTAAAGAGCCTATTTACAGGCTGCTCCAGAAGATCCGGGGTGAGCCATTCTTCAAATGGCCACCTAAAATGCAGAGTGATCCGTCCACCCGGAATCAGAATGTCAGGTGCTCCTATCATCGAGATGTGGGGCATCGTATCGAAGATTATAGGGTGTACAAATATTTCTAGAAAAGTTGGTCCACGACGGGCACCTCAAGGAATACATTGAGCCAAAATCTAAAGAAGTTCGGGCCCCCAATAACTCAACTGTTATTCAGGACAACGTAATAGACGTGGTTCACATATGTCCACTAGCGCGTCCAACGTCCAGGCACCTTGAGTCCGATCTCAAAAGGGTGGCGTTCACAAGGAAGGTGGTTGAAGAAGATGAGGGCCAGCCCAGCAAGAGGGCTCGAATTGGTGATCACAACATTGCATTCTCTGACGCAGATCTTGTAGGCATAGTTAACCCCCCCATAACGACGCCTTGATATTAACATTGAAGGTCGGCAACTTCGATGTTAAGAGAGTACTGGTAGACTCTGGGAGTTCTTTTGAAGTGATGTACTCCAAAACCTTGAAACGAATGGAACTTGGTCCTAAAGATCTCACCAAAGTCAGGACTCCCCTCATTGGATTTAACGGTTCATTTGCCCTATCGATGGATAAAATCACGTTGCCAGTCATCACTGGGCCTATCACTATCAACACGGAGTTTGTTGTGATTGACATAGACTCACCTTACAACATTATAATGGGGTGAGCCTGGTTGCATGCACTGAGGGCAGTGCATTCCACTTATCACCAGAAGCTGAAGTTTCCAACCCCGGAAGGGGTAAGGGAGATCCGAGGGGACCAAGCGTCTGCCAAAAACTGTTTTTATTCAGCTGTCAAGGCAGGGATTTCCATCTAGGAGAAGGGCGGGCCCAGGAGGAGATCCTGGATAAATAGCAATCACAGTCCTGGCGTCTTAGAGTGGACGACCCCTAGACAGATCCAGTAGAACAATCGGTGGAAGACCTTTGAAAAATGCCCCTGATAGACGGGGAAGAGGAAATATACTTCTTGATTGGTTCCACCATGCCTTCAACCGAACAAGCTGAGATGATAGATTTTCTGAAACAAAATATAGATGTATTCGCCTGGAATGCGATGGAGATGAAGGGGGTGGACCCCGAAGTGATAATCCATAAGTTTCATGTTGATTTGACACACAAGCCAGTTAAGTAGAAGCCACGGCACAAGGCGTTGCATCATGCTCAGGTGGTGAACGAGGAAGTTGATAAAATCCTAGAGGCCAACACCATCCGGGAGGTCCAGTTCTCAGAATGGTTGTCAAACACAGTCTGCGCAAAGAAAAAAGAGGAAAAATGGCGTGTCTGTGTGGACTTCACTGATCTGAACAAGGCCTGTCCTAAAGACGACTTCCCACTCCCAAGGGTAGATCAGTTGGTGGAATCCACTGCAGGGTATCAGTGCATGGACTTCCTGGACGCCAGGGCAGGCTACCATTAAATCCCCTTCCATCCGCCTGATCAGGAGAAAACAACCTTCATCACTCCGAGGGGGGTTTATTGCTACAAAGTCATGTCGTTCAGACTAAAGAACGCCGGAGCTACTTACTAGAGACTTATGAATCGAATGTTCAAAAGGCAGATTGACAATACAATAGAGGTCTACATTGATGACATGTTGGTCAAAAGCAGAAGAAGTTGTGACCACCTAGTGGACTTGGCCGATACCTTCTCCACCCTTTGGGAGTATGAGTTAAAACTGAATGCAGCGAAGTGCGTTTTCAAAGTGGAGTCGGACAAATTCCTCGGATATCTGGTGAGTCAGTGAGGAGTCGAAGCTAACCCAGATCAAATCTAAGCGGTCTTGGACATCCGAAGTCCTCGGATGGTCAGAGAAGTTCAAAAGCTTTCCGACATGTTAGCAGCGCTTAATCGTTTTATCTCGCACTTCTCGGACAAATGCAAACCCTTCTTTGGAGCCATAAAAAGAGCTGAGAAAAATGCATGGAGCCAAGAGTGTGAGGACACCTTTGCGGGAATCAAGGAGTACCTCAGGGTTTTCCCAACTCTGTTTATCCTAACTCAAGGAAAAATTTTCTTCCTGTACTTAGCCGTATCAAAATTTACCGTCAGTAGAGTGCTCATTTGTGACTATGAACACCAGCAAAAGCCAATATATTATTTGAGCAAAGCGCTGCTGAACGCGGAGACGAGATATCTAACTTTGGAGAAGCTGGCTCTATCATTAGTCACGATCGCAAGAAAGTTGAGACATTTATTTTCAAGCACACTCAATTACTGTCCTCACCGAACAGCCCTTGAAGGCGATCTTGAGAAAAACAGACCTCTCTGGGAGGATCGCCAAGTGGGCAGTAGAGATGGGGGAGCATGACATCCATTTTAAATCTCGAACTGTTATAAAGGGTTAGGTACTGGTAAACTTCAGAGCAGAGTTTTCTAGGGGGACCTCCCATCCTGGAAGGATCATCTTCTCTTGGGACGATATCCTCGGAGGAGACAAGAGGTTACCATGGCACTTATGTGTAGACGGTTCCTCCAACAGCAAGGGGTCTGGAATCAGGGTCTTGTTAGTCTCCCAGGACAGAGTAATCACAGAGAAGGCCGTTCGACTGAGTTTAAAAGCGTCCAATAATGAGGCCCTCATCTCGGGACTTCGACTAGCTGAAGCAGCGGGAGCTACGAAATTGATCATCTGCTATGACTCCATATTAGTAGTCAACCAAGTGAATGGAAAGTTTGAGAAAAAGGACTCCAGGATGAAAGCTTATTACCACGAGGCAACGACTTTGATCCGCAAGTTCGAAAAAGTTGAAGTCTCCCGAGACAAGAATACACATGCCGACGCCCTGGCTTGCCTAGCCTTGGCTCTGGATTCCACTCTGCCGCGCAGGATTACCATTGAGTACCTTCCAATTTCCAGTATAGATGAAGCTTCTGAGGCAATGGCCCTCCAGGAAGTACAAGAACAGCTTAGCTGGACTGATCATTTTCTTAAATTCCTACTAACAGAGGACCTCCTCGAGTGCCCAAAAGAAGCCAGGAAGATAAAGCTGAAGGCCTCGAGATTTTGGGTCTCCCCGGACTAGAAGTTATACCGAAGGTTATTTTCGGGGCCTTACTTGTTATGTGTCCAGGAGGACAAGGTGGAAGACCTCCTCTATGAAGTGTATGAAGGAATATGTGGGGGGCATTCCGATAGACGATCCATAGCTCACCGTATCATGTCCCAAGGATACTAGTGGCCACGAATGCAGAGGGACGCGCAAGCATATGTTTGAAGGTGTGATCAATTCCAGAGATTTGCTCCAACTATTAGACAGCCGGTTGGGGACTTACATCCGTTGACCAGCCCCTGGTCATTTGCCCAGTGGGGGCTCGATTGGGTGGGACCTTTCCCAAGAGCTCCTGGAAACAAGATGTTTCTAATTGTAGCAACATACTACTTCACCAAGTAGGTAGAGGCGGAGCCACTGACACACATTCAAGACATAGACTCCAAGAAATTCATATGGAGGAATATAGTCACCAGGTTTGGAGTCCCTCGCACACTTGTATCAGACAACGGGACCCAATTCAACAACGGACTCTTTAAATCTTTTTGTGAGCACCTCGGGATCCGTAACTTCTATTCCACCCCCCGCTTATCCTCAGTCCAATAGGCAGGCGGAGTCCTCCAACAAAACTATCGTCAACGGGATCAAGACGAGGTTGGAAAAAGTCAAGGGGAAGTGGGTGGATGAGCTGGTGAATATCCTATGGGTGTACAGGACCACCCCTTGGACTTCGACAGGGTAAACCCCTTACTCTATGGCATACGGGGTAGAGACAGTCATCCCATTAGAAGTAGGACTTCCCACCATAAGGACACAAACCTTCGACACCGGGGACAACGATCACCAACTGAGTCTGGATTTGGATCTAACGGAAGAAAGGAGGGAAGTGGTTGCCTTGAAATTGGCTAAATATCAAGAGAGGGTTTTCAGGCTTCACAACAAACGAGTCAAGACCAGAGGATTCCAGATCGACGAATTGGTGCTCAGGAGAGTAGTAGCCAATACCCGAGACCCAACCGATGGGAAGATGGGTCCCAACTGGGAGGGACCCTACAAAGTAATATCAGTAGGAAGCTTTGGGTCATATAGGTTGGAAGATATGGGAAGCAAATCTGTAACACGGCCTTGGAATGTAATTAACCTGAAGAAATACTATTTTTGAGTACTCTTCCTCTCCCCAATTATAAATGGTAACCCGAAAAGGGCATGACCCTGGAAGTAGTCTTAAGGACTCTTGCCTCCAAATGAAAAACAGGAGCAAGCCTCCTAGAGAAAAGACATGGCCCTGGAAACAGAGTCTCAGAGACTCCTGCTTCCAAATAAAGAACAGGAGCAAGCCTCCTGGAAAGGGCATGGCCCTGGAAGTAGAGTCTCAGGGACTCTTGCTCCCAAATAAAGAACAGGAGCAAGCCTCTTGGAAAGGGCATGGCCTTGGAAGCAGAGTCTCAGGGACTCCTGCTTCCAAATGAAAAAATAGGAGCAAACATCCTAGAAAGGGCGTGGCCTTGGACTCCTGCCTTGATCGGCCTTGACACTAACAATGATTTTCAGATCCTAAAGCTGAATGTGAAATCACCCTACTCTTGGGGTTATATACCTCGGGTGACACCTAAGAATGATGAAGTTGAACCAATCAGGGGGGATCAACTGTCAACCTCCATCGGCTTTGAAACCTCCACGACGCCTGTTTATCCCTATATATCACTATATAACCAATGATACTCAGGAATCAACCACTCGGACTAATGATGAAGGCATTAAAAGCCTTTAAGGCCCCAAAGTCATGATAAAGTCTGTGAAGCTAGCAGTTAAAACTACGCAGACAAGGAGGTGATTGCAAAAAGAAACTAGTAGTTAAGACATACATAGATGGTAACAAAAGATGTGTTTCATTGCAAAAAGAAACGGGGCTTTGTGTCCCCGAAAGCTACAAGATATAAAGGGAAAAGTACAAAACAAGAACAGAACAAGTATAGCAAAAAGTCAAAATCACCTCCCCCCAACACTTCCATTAGGTCGCTACAGGGGAGTCAACATTAAAGACCTCAGAAACAGCTGGAGCAGGCGGTGCAAGGGCCAAAACGTCAGTTAGGACCAAAGGAACACCCGTCTCGGGAGCAGGAGGATCTGTCTCTGGCAGGGCAGCATCAGTTGAAGCCAGGATTACCACTTCAGAAGTCTACCCTGAGGCTTGCCCTGGGGGTGGGACCACATCCTCAGCAATGACTTCGGCCCCCACCTGGACCATCTCCCCTGAGGGCACATAGGGGTGCATCCCAAACAAGGGAGAGTCAGGAAGGACGCCAGTAGCTCGGAACGCCTCATCCCAGCCCCTCTTGAAATAATCTGCACTATTCTCCTCAAGGGTGGGCAAGACATTGTCGGCGAATTCATTCCGAAGTTCTTCCTCTGAATTTTGATGGTCCTCCAATTCAGCCCTCACTTTGTCAAGCTCCTGATTAAGGGCTAGGAAGTTCTCCTCCCACTCGGTCGCTCTTTCCTCAGCTGAAGATAGCCGTTGTGTCTGCTCCGTAATCCTCCTTTCGGCATCAATAAGGGCAGCCTTGAGCTTCTCAGCCCCAGCCCTCGCCGACTCACCATCCTTGAGCAGTTGCTCTATTTGGGCTGCCTAGGCCACCAAGGTGATGTCTCTGGCAGCCATATCCTCCTTGGCAATGGCAAGGGCTTTTTCTGTCTTCTTTTTCTCCTCCTCGACTCGCTGCAGATTCACTCTCGCCCCATGGTAGCGTGCAGCGATCATTGAAATTTGTTGGGTGACTTACGAGGAAAGAGACTTAGTTAAATCACAGTCACAATTATTGAACATGAGAGAAAACAAACAGAGAAGTTAAAACTTACCACCAAGGAGTTTTGGATGATTGAGTGGAATAAGGAGTTTGTAGTCCGCTCCCGATGAGCCTCCATGGCGGCCCCAAAGTGAAACGTCTCGCTCATTGCGTAGGCCACGTGAGGATCCTGGGAGATAGAGTCGTTAACTCGGATGACCCTGTTCATATGGTCAATTGCCCGGGGGTTCCACTCTATCGCATCCTCTGTTGGCGGAGGGGGAGGTGGAGTTCGTTGTTGTTGCTGTTGTTGTTGTTGCTGCTGCTGCTGTTGGTGAGTCTGTGGCTGAGGAAGGGGGCCCCTCCCTCGGCCGCTTCCGCCTTGCTGCAGAGGGGAGGGGGCCCTACCTCGGCCATAGGAGTTGTGTCTTTGTTTGACTCTCTTCTCCTCCTCTATGAGAGGGTCCCTGTTACATACCTGATCCCGACCGGTGGGCTTTGGTGCTGGAGGGACGATGTTGCTGGTCCCAGAAGAAGATGGGGGTGCATTACTGGTTGATCCCCTACCCCTCCAGGCAGCAAGGGATTGCCTCATCCGTAAGAAGTTCAGATCAATTTGTGGGGGTGACATGACTTCCTCTAGCTCGTCCTTGATGTCTAAAGACTGAAGGATGTTGATGTCGGACCCCGCCACCCTTCCCGAAGTACCAACCTCGGTGTATGCAGGCACAGAAGACTCCCTGACCCCGGGTTCTTTTACTTTAGCGACACCCTCAACTTCTGCCTCGGTGGCTCTATTAGGATCTCTCTCTAAGTCCTGCTTGAAGTCTTGCTGCGCTGCCCAGTCGAAGAGCTCAGACCACCGTGAGAGATCAAAGGGTTGAGGGAGCTGAGAGAATTTCTTGTATCCTGGTGTGTAACCCAGGAGGACGTGTCCAGCTCGGCCGAAATCGTTGGCGTCGATGTGTCCCTAAACAGTGGCAAGGTCGTTAAAATTCACTAAGCACTGGGAAGGAGGAGCAACTTCTCGAACAAAAATGTCTGCGCAAATAAGAAAGTAAGAAAGGGTCTCGTCAAAGATTGGCAAGACATTTAAAGGAGACAGAGACAATAAGGCGTAAAGAGGCCAACGTACTTGACGTTCTCCACTAAAGGGGGCACCTCAGGCCAGCATACTTGGGGCCGCTTCCTCTTTCCTAGGCCCCACTGAAGACCAACAGGTCATCCTTGTACCCTTTGTCTGAATCAGGGAGGTGAGTCACAAGATACATGGATGGGTCCCTAGCCTTGAGATAAAAATTTTGCTGGGGCATCACCCTCAGCAAGGAATAACATAAGAGAATGTCGTCGAGACCAAGGTTGACCCCGAGATGCCTGTTAAGTTCTATGACCCCCATTACTATCCTAAAGACATTCAGGCAACATTGCCTGGGGACGGGATGGAACTGAAAAAGGAATTGGAAGAGTAAAAGGGGCAAAGGGAATCTTATCCCACCCTCTATGATAGCTTTGGTGTAAAAAGGAACTTATCCTTAGTCTCGACATTACGATTGTGCTGGGTAGGTTTAAAATCCTCTATATCGACGTTACTGGGTATGCGATAACGGGCTCTAAAAATCTCTATCTACTGATCCCCCTTGACCTTATATTTCCCTAACTTTGAGGGACCAACACTTTGGATCTCGGTGTTAGGACGGGCCCTAGGCATCTCTACAAAGGGAATGAGGGTTTTCCCCATAAAGAGTACTAAGGAGTTTTTTCAAACCATTGGGGAGATTAATAGGACCAGGAAGACCACCGGCCACCGAAAAAACCAGAAGGAAGAAGGAGAAGGAAGAAAAAGGAAGCAAGGACTCACTAGAAAGCTAGGGGAAAGGTCTGGAAACTTAGAGGGACTCGTTTTGTTGTCGAAAGTCTGGTGGCAAATAGTGGCGCAGGTGTTTCTGCTCCGGTGATGGCTGGAAGGGCAGTGGTGCAAGCTGGTTCTCTGAGGAGTTTTCCGGCAAGAGCTCTTGTAAGTTTCTTCGCATGAACTAAAGTGTGGGAAAGAGGGGGGTTCAGTTTATATAGTAATTGTCCCCATCGTTGTGCACGAAAATAGTAAGAGGCGCATTTAATGCGCACAATCTCCAAAGCGATGAAAAATAGCTGGGAGCAATTGAGGTGGTTGGGGCATCCATGTAACCCTTTGCCTTTTGACGACATGTCTCCCTTGCGCCAGAAGATCAAAGGGCTGGGGGTAGTTGATGGGATATTTCTGGAAAAAGACAGATCGGGGGGGACACATGTCCTCAGCATCGTTACGTTTCCAGCCAGGAATGACCACATGTCCTTGGCGACCCCATCCCCATCAGCCGAGGTGATAGTGCTCGGAGTCGAGGGATCCCCCTAATCGGAGTGGTCAACACACGTGTCCTCGGCTCGGCAAAAACCCTTGACCCTGAGATGGACAAATATTCCTAGGTGCCGAGGTGTTCCTTTTGTACGTTGGATCCCACCTCTCATTTGCTTCTACAAAAAGCTAATGATTGACAGATGGCTAGCCTAGGCCAAGCTTGGCTAATCATCATGAAGACGCTCTGCTCGATGGTGTCAGGGGGCGCAGGAATGCAGAACATGTAACCAAGGAGAGGAGGACGCGTGGAATTTGATATCAAATCAGTAGCAAAGAGACCTGGGTACCCTTGTTGACACACGACTGGAGCAAGTAAGCATTTAATGAATCCTCCTCCTAATGAGACAACAATTAAGGCATGGGAGCCGAGAAGTGAAGTGCATTAAAGACCCCCATGCTTGAGCATTTAATTCATCCTCGCCGAGAAAGGGAATTGAATGATCGGCAGACCGAGGAGTGAGCTTTAAAAAATCGACATCTCGATCAGTTAAAGCAAAACCCATTCCCCATAAAAGTGAGAGGTACATTGCCCCATCTCTGACAAATATCTGTTGAATGAATTGTTAGCAATCATGAGCTTTTGAAAGTATAAATAGTTCTCAAAAACCATTGAAAAGATACGCAAGAATTTCTAAGAAATAACTACATTGTTTTCTCATTCCTCTCTCTCAAAAAATTGACTTGATCGTCAGAGGGGAAACACCGAAGAGCACTCCGGCACCCTTCTAACCTGTTTTTCTGTGTCACAGGATCCCCCTACAGTCTTCTAGGACCGGTCAGGCGACCCAACAAACAATTCATCACCAGTCCTTAGGGCTCCTTTGTCCTTCTCAACCTACTTGTTGTTGCCAAAACTCACTTTTGTATGGGTCAAATCTCTACCAGAGGCGATCTGAAATCCTGAAAGCAAACCCTTCGTTCCGTCGGAATTATTATCTTCTCAAACCACAGTTCGTGGGAGAGATCTGTTCCTATTTCTACTATTGAGCAAAAATCAGCACGCACATTTACCAAGCAGTGTTCAATCAAAGGAGAGCAAAACCAAAGAGTGAGCCACCCTCGTACCGATGCCATCTACCTTGGGAATTTTGACGTCATTTGCCAAATGTTGTTTTTAGTAAAGATTTAATGTAATAGTGATATTGTGTTCTCTTTGACACGAAATATTATTTTTTAATAATAAAATATTGCATAACTCTAATAATCTTTTTGTTATGCAACCACAGTTCGTGGGAGAGATCTGTTCCTATTTCTACTATTGGGCAAAAATCAGCACGCACATTTACCAAGCAGTGTTCAATCAAAGGAGAGCAAAACCAAAGAGTGAGCCACCCTCGTACCGATGCCATCTACCTTGGGAATTTTGACGTCATTTGCCAAATGTTGTTTTTAGTAAAGATTTAATGCAATAGTGATATTGTGTTCTCTTTGACACGAAATATTATTTTTTAATAATAAAATATTGCATAACTCTAATAATCTTTTTGTTAGTAATATAACATATTGATAAGGATGTGTTATTATGGGGTATTTTTTTATTGGGGTTTAGTAGCCCAATACAGGTCGTGGGTGGGTGGCATGTGACCTATCACCCGCATCTGAGCGTAGCCAGTCTTCTTTCATCTTCTTCTACTAACCGTCTAGAGATATAGACGGCTGACAACTGTTCCTAATTGGAATTTTAGTAGTGGTGGAGCCAGAAATCTTATTTGAAGTGGACAACTTAATTATAAATTTATTTATTTTTTCCCTTGATAAAAATAACATAACTCCATTTAAATTTAGACGTGTCTATAGAAAATAAGAATTGTCGAAAGTTTGTAGTTAATTAAGTATTTGTTCATATTAGTTGATAGAATAAAGAATTGATAAATTGGACATAAAATATATACGGTGAGCATTATAAAATATACAAAAAAAATTTTAAAAATATATAAATAATAATTTTTAAAAAAATTTTAGGGTAGGGCCGTGTCCCGGTCCACTAGTTGCTCTGCCACTGAAATTCAAAACCTTCCTTCTTTCATTCCAAGAAAAATGGAGCGTAAGTTCTAGAAGGAAAATAGTTCAAACAACCCACCATTACACAAAGATCTCTTAATGTTTGTTACTTAATCACTTAAATTTCTTGACATTTAAAATATTACACATAGACTCTTTAAGATTTGTATGCGCATAACAATTAGATCATTGTCGTCAATATCCGTTAGTATATTTGTTAATAAATTATATTCAGACTCCCTAAAGTTTATAGGTATATAACACTTAGACCCTTTAAATTTAAAATATTACACTTAGACAAAAAATACTCCAATTAAAAATAGAATATCAAATATTTTAAAATTTACAACTAAAATTCATGTTCTATTATATTACTTATTGAATTAAAATCAAATATAAATTTAATATTTTCTTTAAAAAATCAAAATTAGTATTGTTTATGCCAAAATTTGGATGACCTCCACGTCGATTTGTTGGACTTTGATCACTTGAAAAAAAAGTCAAAAATCGGGGAACGACTCTCCGATGCCTAAGTCTATAAGTGACTCAAATGTATGAACTACGTATAGTGATCAGTATAAATATATTAAATAATTCAATTTAACACTCATTTATATTAAACTGTACTATTGGAATAAAATTAAAAAAACTAAATAAGAGATCAAACTATAATGAACATAATACTTTCTATTTTTAATTGAGATAATTTAATCGTTTAATAGATTTCGTTAGTTCTGTAACTAATAAAGGATCCAAGTGAAATATTTTAAACTTGAGTAATACAAACTTTGGAGGGTCTAGGTATAATTTACTAATAGATATACTAATGGACATTAACGACAAAGGTCTAAGTGTTATATGCGTACAAACTTCAAGAGAGTCTGTGTGTAATATTTTAAATTTTAGAAAGTCTAAATGATTTAATGATAAACCTCAAATGGTCTGCATATAATTTTCCTAAATGTTTTTGCACAAGTTTTCAGTGTGAAGTTTTTCACGTCCACTCACCGTGCATGCATGCTCATAAAGTCACATGCATGAATGCCTCATAAAATAAAGCATCCAAACTTTTTTTTTTTGACATACACAAAAAAAATACACATAATAATACACAAAATAAATACACATAATAATCCACACGGTAAAACATCCAAACTCACACATACAATATCTAGTGACATTTTTGTACGACGTGTGCACATTATGGTCTCCAATTCCAGTAGGGAATCCAGAAACCATTTGGTCAAAGCACCAGTAAATCTTTTCTCAGGGAACCACCTCATCATACGGCTCTGACCTGACCTTCTCTTCGATCTTGTCATTAGTACACTATCAATGCATTCATTTTCAGTCTTGATTGTTCAATCTTTTGCCTTTTGATAATGGCAAACAGTTTGGCTGCTCTTCAATCTTTTCATTTTTTTTTTTGATCCAACTTTAATCTTGTCATTAGTCCACTATCACTGCATTCATTTTCAGTTTGGATTGCCCAAAGGCTGCCTATAGTGACATGCCACCGACACAACTACAAGATAATAAAATAAGAGGGATATGTGTGTGTGCTGGAATAATGCTGGTTGAGTTGGGGTTGATGATTAAAGAAGTCACTAAAAGTATATTTCAGATCACTAGATTCCAATAAATCAAAAATTGAAGTCCGTGCTTGATGATTATGCCTTTACAACATGGGTTAATTATAAATTATACCACGAAAGATCATTTGAATTTTAATTTATACTTTTAAAGATAAAAATTTTTAATTTATACCCTAAAATATAGAAATTTATATCAATGTACACCCAAAAAATCAAAAATCTCAATTTGCACTCTCAAAGATAGAAATTTGTATCAATGTGCACCCCCAAAGATAAAAACTTTTAATTTAAACCTCAAAGATAGAAATTTATATCAATGTGCACCCTCAAATATCAAAAATTTTAATTTGCACCCTCAAAAATAAAAATTTGTATCAATGTGCACTCCCAAAAATAAAAAATCTCAATTTACACCCTCAAAGTTAGAAATTTGTATCAATGTGTACCTAAAACTAACCGCCGTCAGTTTGCTACCTAAAATTAAATTGATAAATTATACCTAAATCCCCCTCATGCTTGTCACTTAATCATTTGGATCTCTTCACATTTAAAATATTACTCATACATCTCATGACGTTTGTGCACGTATAACACGTAACCCTTTTTAGTTGATATCTATTAATATAACCATTAAAAAATATGATTTTATCTTAATAAAAAATTATAATTTCATATGACCCTTTATTTTGTGAGTCTGATATACTCTAAAGTTTAAAGTTAAGTTTACCTTTTGAATGTCTAATAGAATGTAAGTATTTATATAATATTTTTTATATCCAATGCAATATGTCACTTAAACATAATTTTTTGAATGTCCAATTGGGGGGACATTTTAGATTGAGAGTATTTTCATTAGGATTTTATAATTGTTAAAAAATATGAATTTATCCTAATAAAAAATTATAATTTCATATTACCCTTTATTTTGTGAAGGGGTCCAAATGATTAAGCGACAAGCATGAGAGAATGTAGATATAATTTATCAATTTAGTTTCAGGCAGCAAATTGACAGCAGTTAGTTTTAAGTGCACATTGATACAAATTTCTGTCTTTGAGGGTGTAAATTGATTTTATGATCTTTGGGGGTGCACATTGATACAAATTTCTATCTTTAAGGGTGTAAATTGAGATTTTTAATCTTGGAAGATGAAAATTGAGATTCGAACAATCTTTCGGAGTGTTTGGTCCCTAAAATTTTAATTTGGACAAAATAATCCTTATAGTATTGGTTATGGTTCGATTTCATACTTCCGTCCAAATTCATTTTGAAAACCAAACAAAATCCCATTGACGGCAACTCACGAAAAAGTGTTGAAGGGCATTTTGGACAACCTCCCTCAACTCCCTCACTTACCATTCCAATCACTCAAAAAAACCCTAGTCCCATTTTACACACCTTTATCCACCGTCAGGGCGCCCTAACAAATCTAGAGGTCCTAGGCAAGAATATGAAGGTGAACCCTATTAATTGGCAATAATTATTAAAATATATTCATTTAAAATTTATTTTTCTAGTTTTTTGAGAAGCAAAAATATTGATTAAATTTTTCAATAGATAATATAGCTAATCCATTTAATCTTTCTTGTAACATAGTTGATAGAAGATAAGATTTTATTAATTTAAGTTTTGAAAAATTTCTCTCCATCGTAGCAATTGTTATTGGTATTGTTAACAATATTCTAAAAGCTATACATGCATTTGGAAAAGAATCTAATCGTTTTATATAAATTAGGGTTTCAGTTGGAGTGTGAATTTGAGATTGTAGGACTTTCTTAATACAATCAATTCTTGAAATAATCTAAACCCTCAATATCATAAAGTAAGTCATGCTTCAAAAAAATTTCAAGGTTAAGACAAACCAGTTTATTATGGTAGATTGAGCCCAAAAAATTCTGACCCTTGAATCTTGATAACTATCAATTAATTGATGGTTTGTTGAACTACAAGAGATTATAGAATAGAGAGCTTTGATATTTTTTCTTTGTTCAAATTAAAACTCTACAGAGAGAGAGAGAGAGAAAGACATGAGGGAGTGACATTAAACAGAATTGTAGTCTGTGAGTGAGTGAATCCTGTAATTTGTGCGAGAGAGGTGAGGTGAAGTGATGTAGAGAGATTTGCTTAATTCCTTCATAGAGAGAGAATCCTTTATTGTTGTAGAAGTCTAACAGTCTGCTACAGCTGGCAAGTGGAAAATTTTTTTAAGTTATTGAAGTGTTAATGGATTTATCAATAAAATTTGGGTCCTCTCAAACCAGCCTATCTAAAATATATATACCCATAACTAATACTCTTAACAGGGGCCCAAAATTTTGCAAAAATTGGGGGTCCTAGGTGGCCAACTAAGTGGCCTAGGCCTAGGGCTAGCCCCGTCCATCGCAAAACCAAAGGCTGAGAAACTCAAGCTGATTTCCGGCGATCGACGCAGATCGACCCATGTAGAGGGTGACCAAGCTAGAGACGCGACTATGGAAGTGCTGAAGTGTAGATCAAAGAATGCAACTCATAATTCCTTCACTTGCTTTTATCTATTAAAATAATGGATTTTAGTTGAGACAAAGTACCGTCTCTTTAGCTTTGCATTCTTAGTGGCAGTAAAATAATGGCTTTTGGCTATTGATCATCGTGGTTTAATATTTTGATTGCATTCTTTGTGACAATAATATTCTAATTATTGGTGACTTAGTATGGTCCCACATTACTTGTAAACATGATTAATTGTTATGTTTGTATCCATTTTGTCGTCCCATATATTATTTAAACATCCTAATTAGTTTTAGTTCTTAATTTTTTGTGTAGAGACAGGCCCAACAATATTTAGTATAAAAATTCCACACGGCGGTCATTTTCAATATATCCCTAGGATAGTGTATGTTCGGGGGTAAGTTGGTTTTGATTAACAATTGTGATTGACAATAGTGTATGTTCGACATGGCGGTCATTTTCAATATACCCCTAGGATAGTGTATGTTGGGGGTAAGTTAGGTTACACTTGTTGGACCAAAAATAGTTTCTCAAAACAGTTTCTTAAGTGTAAAAATTGAATTTTTGGTTGACTTCGAGCCTAAATTAAAGTGGAACTCGTTTGTTGTTTTGAGTAATTTTCGTGGTTCATATTTTACTCCATAATCAGAATAACGTAGTATATTCACTTGCTCAAATTTAGTAAGAAATGAATGAGAAAATAGACTCCAAAGTGACCCTCTTAAAATCCGAATAGAAGTTGTGCAATGTGGAATTTGACACAAATCCCACATTGGCTGAGGAAGAAGTTATACATTGACATATATAAGGCAAATTTGCTTTATGGGATTGGGCTCTAAGGGGTACCACAATTTATGAGTGGAGTGAGTGCCCACGTGCCTTTGGTTCTACCACACACTCCCGCCGCCCGTAACACCACGACCCGGCCGGGCTTGGGTGTGGGTGTGCCCTATCTAATTAGAAAAAAATTGTTTAATTAATTGGGTGTGAATTTCTTAATCCGAAATTTAATTTTCAGTATTCATTAGATTGCACTAATTTGGATTTTTGTTTCCCTCTAGTCCAAAATTTGAATTGTGTTTGTTCATTCAAAACAGTTACACAAGTGGTGTCTTCTAGCTACATGTGACTGCTGGATTGCATAAGTTCAAATGGTGATTGTCCGAATCAGTCATCATTCTCTCTGTAAATAACTCAGTCACATAATCATTTTGCATACAATTCATCTAATACATTCTTAGTCACTTAAGATAGTCTTATACATCATTTAGGTAATCTGCATTTGGAGAGTACACAACACAATTTCTGATTCACTAGACGGGTAGATTAGAGTGCTACTTTTACTCGTGTGAAGATCATTGTATCTTGAGAGGCAGATGCCTGATATTCCATAAGCACCTTGTGTGGGGGCGAAATTTGTCTTAAGGCATAGTGTTAAACACTAGCCTTAATCTACCTAAAGTTCAATAACAGTTGTTGTTCTATAATCGGGGTAGTATTTATATTGTTTAAATAAACAGTTATGTGTAACTATT
>CAUOFW020003092.1:0-35000 GCA_963454935.2 Ilex paraguariensis
AAAACTAGAAGATTTATTAATGAAAATGTACGTAATGCGATGATTTAATTTGAGAATCTAATGATTTATATCAGTTAGATTAATAATGAATTTCATTTAATATTAAAATTCACAATTAATCTAATGATTTTCGATGATTATAACAAATTAAGTATCTCATTAGATCTTCAAATGAAGTTTGTATATCATTTTACTAAATTTCAGACGCAACTCGAAAGAAACCACCAACTGATTTCCAAATGGGTCATCCTTGAGTCCATCATAGAAGCATTGTGTATATTGAACAAAGCCACTGTCCATTTCATTCTTGACACCAAGTAACATGCACATAGCATGAAGAACCATCTGGGGATTATGGCATACATATCACAGTCTACATTCAGCATGAAAGGAGCATTTGTCATCACTCCTGACACTCTGGTCTGTTCACAATCACATACAAATTATATTTCCATGTATGGAGAATAAAACAGTATGGGTTAATTAGACTTTTCTGTGATATAGGAATCTCTGACCAGAACATTCATGGCACCAGCTTTGAAATGATGTGGCTGCTTTGGATGCTTCTCTCTGGAGATGTAGACCAGATGAGGCAAACCATTGGGAAGACCTTCCTTGTTCTCCAATATAACTTAAAAAAAATTATCTCAAATAAGTACAATAATGAAAGTCCATTGTATGACTTAAAAAAAAAAAAAATTAAGTTCACGTACACATATACATATAGAGCAATGTAATTTGGATCTAATTTACTAATGCTCCGTTTGATACGATGAAAAAGTAGGAGGATGGAAAGTTGGAGAGATAAATAAAACATCATGTTTGGTAAAGAAGGAAAGTAGGAAGGATGGAAAAGTGGATGTATTAACTTTCCTTCCAACTCACCAAAATCAATCCCTCCAAAATTGGAAAGAAAGTGAATGAAAAGTTAATTATTTGTGTTGAGATGTATCTTATTTGTCTATATATCTTATGTATACATTAATTTCATATAAAAATACAATGGTAAAATATGTATATATATTTTAAAAAATTTTAAAAAAATAAAAAATAATAAAAAATAAAAAAATAAAAATTTTAAATTAAAAAAATATTTTTTCATATTAACTAAGGGCGAAAATTTAAAAATTTTCAACTTAACACGATGACACGACTCGAACTTGATATAAAAATAAAATGGTTAACTCGCAATTTGACACAACACAATTAATTAAATGAGTTAAGTTAAATTTGACTAATATTCGACACAAAAATGTAATGACTCAACACGAATCTGACACGTCTCGATTGTCACCCCTAATATTAATCAGTAAAAAAAAAAATAGTCATTTTTATTTTCCATCCATCCAATCAAACACAAAGGAAGAAAAATGTATATTTCTTACTTTCCATCCTTGAATGATAGAAAGTGTATCCCCTTACTTTTTATCCTCCCTACCAAATGGAGCACAACTTAATCACTCAACAATTGGATTGATAGTGGTCCCAGTATTTGTTGAGATCAACAATTAATCTAATAGTTGAGTGATTATGTTAATAAATTAGGTATAAATTTCATTATTAATACATATATACATATAGAGAGTAAATGCATTAATAAGTTGTACACACACACAGTGGTAAAACTATGATATCGAAAAATAATTTTTCAATATTGTATCTCTCTTTTATGGCCAATAAAAGTAGATTTTAACATGTTGAATATCAAATAACTATAATACATACAAGAGAGAACTATTTTTTATATGATTTCTAAAAGTTAATTTTATGTATCTCACACACACACACACACACATATATATTTGTGGGTTATGTACTTATGTACGTATGTTTTTGTGCTCTTCCAATATTGTGGTCTTCATATTACTTGTCTTACATAAATTCCATAGATGGTGATAATGATATTAGAATATTTATGTCTTATTCAATTGATAAGGTTAGAGTGGATTCTTTTCAAGAAATATTGTCCCTTTGTTCGAATAATGTGAGAACCTTAATAATTTTATAATTGTTCACTTGGTGCGATATGAAATGGGGTTGATAAGTTTGAACAACTCAAAGAAAAGTTCTTACCCAAAGCACAAGAGATCCAAGGAATTTATTTTTGGACTTAAACCCGTAACATATTTCTTTTCCCACAATATGAGAGATGTTATTTTTAGACGAATAATCACTGATAATTTGTGGAGTTCGATCACGTTTCATTAATCAAATTTGAGGAGAGAAATAAAAAAATTTCAAAACTTTGTCAATTATTGAAAAGACCCATGATGTTTTAATTTTTTTTTTTTTTAAAATTTCAACATGACACAAACCTCTATAGTGGGGAAAATTTTCTAGCAAAAACGTTGTAATTTGTGAATTGCAGTTTTGAATAAAATTCTAATCTTGTCGAGGGTGTGTGTTCATGCTTTCTAGAATACCATTGCCCATTTCAACCTTATTGACATTTAGATCACTCATCCAACACTAATTTCTTCTATTTCTCACAAACTACATATCATCGGTCATGGATTCGAATGAAACTAACTATACCCTCACACCGATGTACAGTGGATGAATTATCATTGGAAAAAGTCGAGAAAAATATATTGAATGAGATTGGGACGATATCTGATTTCGAAAACAATTAAGCTACCCCAGGTGCTGTATATATGTGTCAAGGGAATAGTTCACTCCACCTTTATTACAGTTGGATGGTTTCTGCACTCTGTATGAGAAAATGCTGCAAATTCCCCCGTAAGGTCCCATGGCACAGATGTTTGCTTTTCGTATTCATCCTAAAAAAAAGATCAAG
Source organism: Ilex paraguariensis (assembly GCA_963454935.2). NCBI lineage: Eukaryota > Viridiplantae > Streptophyta > Magnoliopsida > Aquifoliales > Aquifoliaceae > Ilex > Ilex paraguariensis. Next base: position 2,798 of record CAUOFW020003092.1, read on the forward strand.
ATCATCATGTGTTTACACTTGAAATGCCACTATGTAACGGGATTGGATCCTTCCGATCCTGTTATTGAATGAAGTAATGGCTACGAAAAAAATTCACAACTATAACAATAGTTATGCAAGCGTAACAGCCTCGTAATGGCTTAACGACCATAACAAGCTGTAAAAAACTTAGTAACAGCCCCATATTACAATTTTAATTTTTCTTGGGTATAAAAAATGAACTGAATTCACCAAATTTTCGGTATATATGCCCATCATGTACATATAGAAATATTTTCAGATTGAATATAGGTTCATGAAAATAATAAATGGTGAGTATTTCTCTATATTAGCGACTTAAAAAATAAAATAAATTTGTTTAACATGTTTAACAAAATCTGTAGTCAATCACTAATAAGGGATACATATTTGAATGATTCTAGACTTCAAATGTGTGATTTATTTAAATGTTGAAAATGGGTGTGAATAAAAAAAATTCACCCTTTCGATTTTAATTTCCGTTATGCATTGTCCGTTACGCCCCATGAATGACAATGATGAATAGTAAAGGATGGGTCTGACGAGGGATCACCTTCATGTTGAGATAGCTTCGAATTGGGTGTGGCAGGTGTGGGACCCAATTTCACTTCAAGCATACTTGCACGTGATAACAGGGTAAGAGCGTACTTGGATTGAGAAAGATGAAGCACTGTAGCAGTGCGTTTTGCTTCAATACCCAACATATAATGAAGATCCCTTAGATCTTTCATGGCAAACTAAGTACTGAGCATATCAATAAAGGATCAAAGAAATGAGGGAGAACTGTTAGTTAAGATGATATCATGCATCCACATAAAGAAGAACCATTGCTTCGACCGACAAATGAAATACAAACATGGAGGAATCTACTCGACTGCAAGTAAAGCCATATTGATGAAGAAAACCACTAAAGCGTTGAAACCAAGCGCGTGGAGCTTGCTTAAGACCACAAATAGCCTTATGAAAACGACAAACATGTATAGGACGAAAAGGGTCATGGAAGCCAGGCGACTGTTCCACATAAACTTCCTCAAACAGTATTTCATGAAGAAATGTTTTCTTCACTTCCAATTGACGAATAGACTAATCACGAGAAAGAGTCAGAGACAGAACTGTGTGGATAGTAGCAGGCTTCACCACTGGACTAAAGGTTTCTATAAAGTCTATATCTTCTTGTTGATTATAGCCTTTAGCAACTAAATGGGCTTTGTATTGCTCCACTGAAGCATCAAATTTTTCCTTAATTTTGTAAATCCATTTGGAGCTCATATTGCCATGACGAGGGACAAGAGACCATGTGGCATTGGAAAGAAGAGAATTAAATTCACCTTGCATTGCAACATACCATTTTGGATCTTTAGAGGCCTCTCGATAGGTAGAAGGTTCTATCTGATTAGAGGATGTCATTGATGCAAACAAGGCAGCTAGAAGAGAATGCTTGGTCGTCATGAAACACCTTGGTTTGGTAACAATGCCATCCTTAAATCATGTAATTATCAGGTGAGTGAAAATAGATGGAGGTGGTGGTGTAGGAGTTGTCAGAGGTTCCACAGAGGTCTCAACAAGAGCCGATTCATTCTCAGCCAAAGTAGGTAGAAAAGAGGCAGGTGATACATCGGTAGAAGAGGCTTATGGAGATCCATGTGGTGTGAAATCTATTGGGATGGATGAAGAAGTGGTTGGAATCGTCCTGCTAGAAACAGGCAGAGTCGACTGAAAGGGAATCAGTAACGAAAGCTATTGTTGTTGAGATTCCAACATTGGCAGAGTAGAAGTTGAGTTTGCAAAAAGAAAATTGAACTTATCAAAGATAATATGACAGGAAATATAAACTCGGCCTATGACTATATCCAAGCACCGATATCCCTTGTGATGACCACTACACCCCAAGAATGCACACCAGATTGACTTTGGGCTTAACTCATCTGCCTTATAAGTCCCCAGATATGGATAACAAGCACATCCAAAAGTGCGAAGTATGTTGTAATTTGGTTTTGCATGAAATAAAACTTCACAAGGAGAGCCAGAGTTCAACACTAGCGTTGTTAAACGGTTGATAAAGAAAACTGCAATGTTGAAAGCTTCAATATCACATTCATCAAGTATAGTTTTGAACACTCCCTGGTTAACTCTAAAGCACCATCACTTTGAAAATATTTGATCTTGGTTGATAGTAAATTTTTCATTATCCTTTTAAATGTAAGAAAAAAAATTTGGGGTCTGTTTGGTTTGCATCTCAAAAAATAGTATCCAAAAATAGTTTTTGAGACGAATTTTAAGAAAGTATTTTTGAAAATTTTTATATTGTAAAACCTATTTGGTCATATATTTTTGAAAATAGTTTTAAAGAATAAAAAATTGTAAAATCTATTTGGGTAACAATCCACAAAGCCCAAAATTCCCTATCTCTATCTTTCTTTCCCCTTTCGTAATCTTCACAAAACCTACACACACAAACATAAACACATACACACACACATGCATACACACATACATAGATCGATACACACACAGACACATAGATCTGAGCACACAGATAGAGAACGGAGAAGCCGCCAGAGATTTGTGTGTGTGTGTGTGTGTCTTGAACCTAAAGGTAGAAAAAAAAAGGCCCTCTCTTTGTCTTCGTCTTCGTTAAAGAGGAGAGATAGAGAGGAGATGGAGATCTTTGTCTTTGTCTTTGTTGTCGCTGGAGATCTCTGTCTTTGTTGCAAACGTTGAGAGAGAGAGAGAGAGAGAGAGAGAGAGCCTAAGTGAAGGGCTTTTATACTTCAACAAAAAATAAATGTATTTTACTACTAAGGAAGTTTGATGGGTGGACGTTATTAAAGAGGAGGAGTTGTTTCCCTTGTTTTCTATTTTAGCCTTAAAACTCAGAACATTTTTTTATTCTCTAAAATCACATCTCATTTCTCCAAATTTTCAAAAACTTGGAGAATAAAAAAACTAAACAAACAACATTTTTCTTGTTTTTAGAATTTTGAGAACAAAAAACTGTTTTTGAAAACCAAACCAAACAGACCCATGGATTGTCAATTTTAGCTTTCATAGGGTAAAGACACTCATATCAACAAAAATCATCAATAAATATGATATAATAGAGGTAGTCTGAAGTAGAAGAAACTGGTGCTAACCCCCAAATATCACAATGAATCAGATAGAGTGGGTGCGGAGAATGACGAGTATATAAATCAAAAGGTAATTCCTTACTATTTCCCAATTGACAAGTAGGACAGACAAAACTTTTATTCAAAGTACCATAAACATCTAAACATTTATTTGAACAAAGAGAAGCAATAGTCTTAAATCCTGCATGCCCTAAACGATTATGCTAGACCTTAGAGGTAGCCTTTGCATTGATGAAAACTGATCTTGTGGAAACGAGACAATCTTTATTTTAGAGACTTCTAGATGAGAGATGGAGTGAATAAAGATTTTCCTTAACTGGTCCTGTAAGAAGAACTTCCCCGGTGCCAAATCCTTAACAAAATAATACCATGGAAAGAAATGAAATGAACAATTATTGTCCTTAGTAAATTGTGTCATACATAATGGATTCTTCTTAGTAGAATGAACACACAATACATCTCGAATGTGGAGTTTAGAATCAAAATTGTGAAAATAGATATTACCAGTATGAGAAATCAGAAAACTTGCACTATTTCCAACCATAACTGTATCTAAACCAGAGTAGTCTATTGGTTGTTGGAGAATAGACATGTTTCTTGTCATATTACTAGTTGCATCAGTATCTGGGTACCAAAATAGATGGAAATGGAGCATACGGAGACTGCACAAGCGGGGAAGAGCCTGCATTGTTAATATTCGTAGTTACAAAGGATTGTTGTACTGGTCTGGAAGTATAAGCTTGATTAAATCGAAATCAACATGTGAATGCAATATGTCCTTGTGCATGACAGATTTGATGTTTTCCCATGCAGCGATTTCCCTGAAAATTTTGACCACGACCATGATTTTGAATATGAGAGTTAGAAGGTTGAGCATTCCCTCGTCCATGACCATTTGAGTGCTCACCACGTCCGCAATTAACAAAATAATCACCATGTCCACGTCCTAAATTTTTTTGATTTTGGTTGGGTACATGTGTAGCAATAAGAGAGGTATCACCCATGGATGGAATATGTAACACCCGTATTTTATTTTATATATGTATATAGATATATAGTAAATAATTGTGGTAAAAAAATGTGGATATATGTAGTGATGTGTGTTTGAATTTGGTAGATTGGAAAAGTAGAGATTTAAAATGTTAGTGAAAATAATAGTTGAAATTTAGTTTTAATAAGTGAAAATATGAAATTTTAGGTTCTAGAACTTGTATTAAATAGTTTTGGTGTAGAAATATGTGTTGGAGAGGTTTGTGATGGATTTGGTTGGCTTAGGAATAGATTGAAAATGGAAAAGGGATGAAGACAGGCTGTGAACAGTGCACTATTGTAACTTCAAGCTCGATTTAGACCTTGATGCAGTCAATATCTCTCAAAACTCAAAACATAAAAGTTTTAGAGTTCTTTCGTATCATTCCATAGCATCTTGAATCATCTCAATCGGAGTTTGGATGAGAGAGTTATGTTCAGATAATGAAATGATGTCGAAATAGTCCAATTAGCTTCGTTTTGCATTTAATATCTCCATTTGCATCCTAAATCAAAATATAAGAATAATGAGTATTTTTAGGCTTCAAATAAGTATAAAAGGCTTTAATAAACACCCTTTATCACCTTTTATTTGCAAACATCGTAAAACTTCATTAATAGCCGATTTGAATGGGTAAAATTGAAACTTTAGTGTTTCGGGTGTACGTTGACTTGAGTTTTGAGATAAATCATAAAAATAAATATTTTTAGGTTAAAATAACATGATAAATGAATCCAGAACGTTGACAAACCTTAGGGTAGTCATATGGATCAAATTGGAGATTCTTAGTGGTAAAATCATAAATTTGGAGAAACCCAAAACAGCTTGTGAACAGTGTTTTTCATCTCATTTGCTCTCATTTCCTTCACTCCCCTCACACCTCTTGAAACCCTAGAGAGCATTAGAGAAGAAGAAAGGAAGGAAAAAAAATAAGAGATTCAAGGGTGATTCAAGATCAAATCTTCTTGTTCTTCACATCAAAGCTAAGGATTCAAAGTAGAGATTTTCTCTCGTTCACTTACGTTGAGGTAGGGTATTTATATATGTATGTTTTGACTATCAATGATATATATATGCTATGGAATCATCCTCTCTTAAACTTTTTTCAAGGATTACATGTTTTGAATAAAGTAGGGTTTTATACCCATGAAATCTCCTTTCTAGTTTTAAAACCCTAATTTTTGGAGAGTGATGTATTTCCTTCCTAAATGCTTTATTTATTATGAATTTCGAAACCTTAGTGCTTTGTGCTGGATAGAAAAATGATGTTATTGTGATATCATGTATTTTCTTAGTTGGTTGTGGAATTGTTGTATGATATATTTTGGATAGATGCTTATAAATTGAGATAAATGTTGGAATTGTATGCTTGGTTGGGTTGTTTGTGATGCACATGAGTGAGAGGTTCCTTGTAAGGATGTTCACCCATTTTCAAGAGGTTCTTGGTAAGGATGCTTGAAAAATAATGTAGTGATTGGTGAGAGGTTCCATGTAAGGATGCTCATCTATTTTCAAGAGGTTCTCGGTAAGGATGCTTGAGAATCAAAGGCGACCTAAAGGGGGGTGGAGGTTACCACAAAGTATGCCACCTACCGAAAGAATTGTTGGGAATTGATTATGACAATTAATGGTTATTATTTGTATGTGGTGCTCGTTTATTCATTTAAGTAATATTTTTAAATAAACTTGAGATTCTTTTTAAATGTCACTGCTTTCTTTCAAATTATGTATCTATGTTATGTTAAAATTGAGACCGACTGTTTTAAATGCTTTTCTAAACCTTGTATGAGTTTGGGATAATTTTTCTATAGAGCTTCGTGCTCACCCCTTATCGCTAACATTTTTCAGATTATCCGCTTGAGGAGAAGGACGTAAGGGTCGAGGAGCCCGCTACTTGGGAGACTCCACTAGACGGGAGTGTGGATCTCGAGGTGGACGCATAGAGCGACCTCCTTTCCTTTTGTACTAGACTAGGACATTCTTGTGAAATATTGTGTAGTCTAGCTTCTTTTGTTTATTTCGTTGCGCTTCTTTAATTAATTTTTGAGATGTAATAGCCATGACTTGGGCTTATTCTTTTGGATAATGTTATAAATATTCGTGGATGACAAATGAAGTCTTGTTTCTTAAGGGATTATATTAGTGCTCTCATGATATGAATGATTTTAGAATGTAATGCCGTCCAGGGTGTGTTTTGGGGCGTTACAAAGTTGGTATCAGAGCTTAGACTTTAGGTCTTACATGAGAGTTGTAGGTTATGGAATCACCTCTAGAGCTTTAGTATTAGGGTGAATCAAATCCTTGAGTGAAATTTTATATACGTTCTATACCTTAGCTTTACCTAATATTTAAGATGTCCTGTACATCTATGAACTAAGTTGTGAATTAATGTGCAGGATGAACGGCGAACAAGGACAGGGACGCAGACGTGGGTGTGGCCGTGGAGGTCAAGCGAATCCACCACCTCCGGATGCCATGCAAGACATTTACCAATGCTTGAGGGAGCTCACCACTTTGGTACAAAACTAAAATGGTAACAACAACCACAATGGTGGAGCTTATCCTTTCGCTCAAGTACCGGGCAATGGGAATGGAGACCGAAGGATGATAGCTCTTCGGGAATTCTTAAGACAACGACCACCTAATTTCCAAGGGAGCTCCAATCCTTTGGAGGCGGATAGATGGATCCGTCGAGTGAAGAAGATCTGTGATAGCATAAGAGTTACCGAGGAGTTGAGAGTTGGTTTAACGACCAACCTGTTTGAGGGGGAGGCCGACTATTGGTGGGATGCCATAAAGAGGAGAAGGGACACCGACACACTCACTTGGGAAGAGTTCGATCAACTTTTCCAAGATAAGTACTTTTTTGAAACGGTCAGAGACCGAATGAAGGTGGATTTTCTTGTACTACGACAGGACAGTATGACTGTGGCTGAGTATGAGAGGCGGTTCGACGAGCTCTCCCATTATGCTACCGGATTTATATCTAATGAGGCCGACAGGGCCAAGCGATTCGAGCAGGGTCTGAGGCTGATCATTAGGGAGAAGTTGGTGGCTCTCAAGATCCGTGATTTTGGGGACTTGGTGGAAAGAGTTGCATTGGTAGAGAGAGACATAGAGGATAGCCAGCGACAACAGGACTTCTCGAGAGGAGGTCCGATCCGGACGGGTGCTAGCACTAGTGGGGCACAGAGACCACACCATATCGTCGCTCAGACCAGACAGGTGGATAGCGACTTTTGACAGCCCGAGGAGAGGGAGACACTCAGACTAGAGCCGATATTACCCCACAATCCTGCTTTGCATGTGGAGGTGTGGGACATATTCGGATGTATTGCCCAATTTTTCCACCTCAGGGGCCTATCCAGACCGCCAGACAGGTACCAACAGCCCAACCATCACCACCGAGGCCTGCACCGCAACGACCGATACAAACTCAAGCCCCCGGCGGCACCAACCAAGGGCGAGTATTTACTTTGACTCAGTCGGAGGAGGACATTGCCAATGCCGTTGTGGAAGGTATCGTCCTCATTTACAATTCTTGGGTCCGAATATTATTTGACCCCGGTGCAACACACTCATTTGTACGCACGACATATGCACTTGATTTGAGATTGAGTTTCGCGAAACTAGAGCATGTTATGAACATTAGCTTTCCCACGGGAGAACGGTTAGATACTAGCCGAGTTTGCAAGGGTTGCGTGCTTCGCATTGGAGAGCACAAATTGATTGTGAATTTGATTGTGGCGAGATTCTGACAGAGTCTACAACAAGCGATGGGGATGGAGTTACACTTCAGTACGACTTTTCATCCCCAAACGGATGGCCAATCCGAGAGGGTGATACAGATTGTGGAGGATATGTTACGTGCTTGCGCGTTGGACTTCAAGGGGAGTTGGAGCGATCACTTACCGTTGGTGGAGTTTGCTTACAACAACAACTATCAAGAAAGTATTGGGATGGTACCGTATGAAGCATTGACGTGTTTCGATTCGGCAAGAAGGGGAAGTTAGCGCCAACATATACCGGACCGTTTGAGGTAATCAAAGCGGTAGGCAAGACGGCATATCAACTTCGACTACTAGCCCAGCTATCCGGAGTACATGATGTGTTCCCGTGTCCATGTTGAGAAGGTGTCACTCGGATGTAACTCTAGTCGTGAACTTGGAGGAGATTGAAATTCAAGACGGAGCAACCTACGAAGAACAACTGGTAGAAATTCTCGATGCCCAGGAAAAAGTGCTTCGCAACAAAGTTATCAAATTGGTGAAGGTTTTGTGGCAACACCATGGAGTGGAGGAAGCTACGTGGGAACCGGAGCAAGAAATGCAGGAGAAGTATCCATATTTGTTCGCTACTTGAGGTAAGTTTCGAGGACGGATTTTTTTTTAAGGGGGGTGGATTGTAACACACCGCATTTTCTTTTATATATGTATATAGATATATAGTAAATAATTGTGATAAAAAAATGTGGATATATGTAGTGATGTGTGTTTGAATTTGGTAGATTGAAAAAGTAGAGATTTAAAATGTTAGTGAAAATAATAGTTAACATTTGATTTTAATAAGTGAAAATATAAAATTTTAGGTCATAGAACTTGTATTAAATAGGTTTGGTGTAGAAATATGTGTTGGAGAGGTTTGACATGGATTTGGTTGGCTTATGAATGAATTGAAAATAGAAAAGGGACAAAGACAGGCTGTGAACAGTGCACGTGAACAGTGCACTGCTGCAACTTCAAGTTCAATTTAGACCTTGATGCAGTCAATATCTCTCAAAACTCAAAACATGAAAGTTTTAGAGTTCTTTTGTATCATTCCATAGCATCTTGAATCATCTCAATCAGAGCTTGGATGAGAGAGTTATGCTCAGATAACGAAACGATGTCGAAATAGTCCAATTAGCTTCGTTTTACATTTAATGTCTCCATTTGCATCCTAAATCAAAATATAAGAATAATGATTACTTTTAGGCTTCAAATAAGTATAAAAGGCTTTAAAAAACACCATTTATCACCTTTTATTTGCAAACATCGCAAAACTTCATTAATAGCCGATTCAGATGGGTAAAATAGAAACTTTAGTGTTTCAGATGTACGTTGACTTGAGTTTTGAGATAAATCATAAAAATAAAATTTTTTAGGTTAAAATAACATTAAAAATAAATCCGAAAAGTCGACAAACCTTAGGGTAGTCATATGGATCAAATTGGAGATTCTTAGTGGTAAAATCGTAAATTTGGAGAAACCCAAAACAGTCTGTGAACAGTTTTTTTCGAGGCTGCTATGTTTTAAACTCATTTGCATCTCATTTGCTCTCATTTCCTTCACTCCCCTCACACCCCCACACCTCTTGAAATCCTAGAGAGCATTAAAGAAGAAGAAAGGAAGGAAAAAATAAGAGATTCAAGGGTGATTCAAGATCAAATATTCTTGTTCTTTACACCAAAGCTAAGGATTCAAGGTAAGGGTGTTCTCTCATTCACTTACGTTGAGGCTAGGGTATTTATATATGTGTGTTTTGACTATCAATGATATATATATACTATGAAATCATCATCTCTTAGCCTTTTTGCAAGGATTATATGTTTTGAACAAAGTAGGGTTTAATACCCACGAAATTTCCTTTATAGTTTTAAAACCCTATTTTTTGGAGAGTGATGTATTTTCTTCCTAAATGCTTTCTTTATTATGGATTTCGAAATCTTAGTACTTTGTGTTAGGTAGAAAAATGATGTTATTGTGATATCATCTATTTTCTTAGTTGGTTGTGGAATTGTTATATGATATATTTTGGGGATTTTGGATAGATGCTTGTAAATTGAGATAAATGTTAGAATTGTATGTTTGGTTAGGTTGTTTGTGATGCACATGAGTGAGAGGTTCCTTATAAGGATGCTCATCTTTTTCCAAGAGGTTTTCGGTAAGGATGCTTGAAAAATAATGTAGTGATTGGTGAGAGGTTTCATGTAAGGATGTTCATCCATTTTCAAGAGGTTTCTGATAAGGATGCTTGAGAATCAAAGGCGACCTAAAGGGGGGTGGAGGTTACCACAAAATATACCACATACCAAAAGAATTGTTGGAAATTGGTTATGACAATTAATGGTTATTATTTGTATGTGGTGCTCGTTTATTCATTTAAGTAATGTTTTCAAATAAACTTGAGATCCTTTTTAAATGTCACTGCTTTATTTCAAATTATGTATCTATGTTATGTTAAAATTGAGGCGGAATGTTTTAAATGCTTTTCTAAACCTTGTATGAGTTTGAGAGAGTTTTTCTACAGAGCTTCGTGCTCACCCTCTATCGCTAACATTTTTCAGATTACCCGCTTGAGGAGGAGGATGTAAGGGTCGAGGAGCCCGCTATTTGGGAGACTCCACTGGATGGGAGTGTGGATCCCGAGGTGGATGCATAGAGCGCCCTCCTTTCCTTTTGTACTAGACTAGGACATTCTTTTGAAACATTGTGTAGTCTAGCTTCTTTTGTTTATTCCGCTGTGCTTCTTTAATTAATTTTTCAGATGTAATAGTCATGACTTGAGCTTATTCTTTTATATAATGTTGTAAATATTCGTAGATGGCAAATGAAGTCTTGTTTCTTAAGGGATTATATTAGTGCTCTCATGATATGAATGGTTTTAGAATGTAATGCCGTCCAGGGTGTGTTTTGGGGTGTTACAGAATAGACTACATGGAGCGAGATGAACGTTTCAAACATTGTTCATGGTTGAATAGTCGGTATTTGATTTCGGCAAAAACAGGTGATGGTTGTCAATTTTTCATCATCACCACAAAAGAGTCGTATTCTTTTCCAAGACCATTAAGAGTATTAATGACAAGTTCTTTATCAAGAACTGGATGATTTATTTCTGCCAACGAATCGGAAAGATGTTTAATCCGATCAAGGCAATTTGAAATTGACTACGTACCTTTATCAATTGATTGAATCTCATTTTGTAGAAGATCAAATTGTGCTTGGCTTTGTTCGTGAAACACTGAATGAAGACTATCCTACACTTGACGTGCAGTGGAGAGTCCCATAACTTGTGCGAGAATGCCTTGAGTGAGAGTTGTATTGATACAACTTAGGACAAATTGATCCAACTTGCACCATGAGACAAATTCTAGATTAGAGGCTATGGTTCCATCTTTGCTTTCAATTCTTGCGAATGGAGAGGTAATGGATTCGTCACCATATCCGTAAAGATCTTTGACAATCAAAATGGGGATGAATTTGTTGGAATGGAAATTTTAAGAACTATTGGTAGCGCGTATGTATCGAATACAAAACTTTTTTCTTTAAAACCCTACAAGGCTGAATTAGGATTTACCTTCGAGATTGATCGGGATTGATCTTTTCTCAGCACGAACGCAAAACCTAACAACGAACGCGGAAGACAGTTCGACAAACCTCGCAGCCTTCTATCGTATATCCCTAAATATTAGAAACCGGATACATCGTGGGCTACTAGAATCTCCAAATTCCTCCTCTCCCTTTCAGCCTCTCTAAAAAAATATGAGTATAGAATTGATGTTGAAATAAAGAGCCTTGACATCTATATATAAACTACAACAGAAACTCTAAGGAGAAATAAGGACAGAGCTTCCAATGGGTCTAGAATTTCTATGTTCAACTCAGAACAAACATCTTACATTTCATTAATAATAAGTCAATCCACTAAGAACTTATTATTGATCTCTAAAGCCTTATCTAAAAATTATATTCGGGCTCCTTATTATTATATACTTAATAATCTCTCCACGTTTAAGATTACAGATGTCCATAAATAAAATAAATTATTGACAATTATATTTAATTAACTTATTTTATTCCTTGAAACCTTACTACTCAATTTATTTGTCATGTTAGATAATTAAATTTATCTATAGGGTTTGATATGAATAAAACTTATGAGTTTCTTCAAGAGTACATCATCAACCTATTTAAATACTAGAATGTGATTTTCTTGAATAATTAATTTTCATCATACAAATAATACCGTCTTTCAATTCACCGAGCTTATTGACTTAATATAAATCTCACTCTTTGATGAACTAAAGTGACAAATATTATATGCACGTGACAATTAAATATTTTGAGATATAAAGAATAAACAATCATAATAATCATGAGATATTTATTATCTTATTGAATCAGTAAAAGATAATAGCTACAACCTGAGTCTGTTCAATATACAAAGTGTACTAGTGCAATAATCTGAGACATCAAATAGTCTCCTACAATCAATACATACTATGCTATAATATTACACTACAATCATACTGATGGTGTGTCCAATTCCATAAAAAATTGTGAACCAATACTCATATTATACAAGAATCCAATAATCTGATCATCTGTGCATAAGCCAAATTCTACACACCAAATTATCTATAATCTAAAATATAAGAAACACATGTATACCATATATTAAATATAATGTAAATATTTTGTCCATATAAATTCTTAATAAAATAGAAAGAACAAACTTCTATTAATTAATAAAATGAGTTTCACTATAAAAAAATAAACTTTTAGTATATTACTCACCACGCCAAAGAAGGTAATTGGTGTCATCTAATTTAATGGAGATGTAATTAATAATATTTCCCAAGGAAAGAGACAAAGGAGATGATGATGTCGTTGATGGAGTAGAAGACAACATAGTGCTCGTTTGAAGGGAAAAAAATAAATAAAAGGAGTTGCAATAAGGAACAATGAAGTGTTGGATGTAATCCAAACTTGGTTAAATTCTCATGTCTTTTAGGTTGGACTTTTTCAATTTAAGTTCTTGTTGAATAAGTCATATGCTGACTATCAGTATGCAAGTTGTTATCTATTAGTCAGTAAGTTACTATTTTGTAGGACATAGTTGGAGTAAAAGTTGAAAAATTTGTTTACAAATTAGTCTGTTTAAGAGTTATGTAATTTGCAAGTTGAATGCAGCTCAAAATTTTTTCAGTAGCAAATAAAGTTATATTTTATTCTCTATTTTTTAGCCTATTATTTCATTTTCTTTGCTTCTTGTTTTCCTATAGATTGGTATCAGAGCAAGTTAAGAGCTGAAAGTGAGCATCATAGTTCCAACGTAGCAGTGATTGCAAAGTGTTTGTGGAAAAGTCTAAGTGAATATTGTGTCATGGCAGGTAACATGAATAACAATTCTTTGCAAAACTTTCCTATATTTAATGGTAACAAGTATCAATTCTGGGCTGTGAAGATGAAGACTTGATTTACATCTCATGATTTATGGGACTTAGTAGAGAATGGGTATGAAGATTTTGCTGAACAGAAAAGATTAACAACTACTTAGAGGAACAAATTGAAAGAGAAACATGATAAGGATGCAAAAGCCTTGTTCATGATCCAACAAGGCTTGGATGACACCATATTTCCAAGAATCATGGTTGCCACTACATCAAAGGAAGCATGAGATTTGCTTCAAGAGAAATATCAAGGTACGTCGAAGGTAATTACGGTTAAGCTCCAAACTCTTTGCCATGAATTTGAGAATTTGTCTATGAAAAATTTTGAAACTATTCAGGATTTTTTCTCAAGAGTTATTCAATTGTTAATCAAACTAGATCCTACGGAGAGGAATTATTTGATCAAAAAGTTGTAGAAAAGGTATTATAGAGTCTTACCCCAAAGTATGATCATGTAGCAGCAACTATAGAGGAATCTAAGGACCTAACCACTTATTCTTTGAATGAATTAATGGGTTCTCTTCAAGCACATGAACAGAGGTTACAAAGGGTTGCAGAAAACATGACGAAGCAGGTGTTTCAGTCTACAGTAGACAACAAAAAAGGTTCAGAAGTTTTTGGAAGAGGATATGGAGGAAGGGACTATGGTCGTGGAAGTTCATCAAGAGGAAGAGGAAGAAGTCAAGGTAATCAGAGAAATTCTGATGGAGGTAACAAACAATTTCCTTCTTTTTATGTTCAATTTGTAAGAAAACCAACCATGTTGATAGGGATTGTTGGTATAAGGATAGAGATAAGGAACTCCCACAAGGTTGTCATAGCAAAAAATATAGCCACATTGAAAAATATTGCTGCCAAAAGGCTAAGGAGCAAGCAAATTTTCATAAAGAAGAACAAGAAACTGATGATTGGTTGTTTTTTGCATGTCTTGCTGAAATGAATGATGAAACTTGGTATTTAGATAGTGGTTGTAGCAATCACATGACCGTGAACAAAAAATACTTTGTGGATCTTGATGAATCTGTCAACGCATAAGTAAGAACGGGTGATAACAACCAAGTCAAGGTGCATGGACTAGATACTATTGCCGTTGATACAAAGAAAGGAAGAATGCTCATTTATGATGTTGTGTATGCTCTTGGGTTGGCTCAAAATTTGCTAAGTTTGGGTCAATTGATGAGAATGAGCTATTATGCCATATTTGATAGTGATAAGTGTATGGTTTATGAGAAGAAAAACATGAAGTTGATATTCTCAGTTCAAATGACAGAAAATAAAATGTTTTCTCTTTCATTTTCAAATCTTCCATTTAATGCATTTAGGGCATGCAGTGAAGAATCTGTGTTGTGGCATAGGCGATATGGTCATTTGAATTTTGGTAGCTTACATTTATTGCTTAAGATGAACATGACAGTTGGTTTTCTAGCTGTGAAATCTAATGGAAAAATCTGTGAAGCTTGTGTTTTTGGGAAAAAATTTCCGTTTGGTAAAGCTTGGAGGGCAGATAGATCATTAATGCTTGTGCATGTTGATCTTTGTGGGCCAATGGAAACACTATCCTTGAATGGGAACAAGTACTTTATCATATTTGTTGATGATTATAGTAGAATGACATGGGTTTATTTCTTGAAAGAAAAATCTAAATCTTCTTTACATTCAAGAAGTTTAAGTCTCTTATCGAAAAACAAAGTGGTCATTCTATTATTACATTGCGTATTGATCGTGGAGATGAGTTTACTTCTCTAGAATTCAGCAAGTTTTGCAGTGATATGGGTATCCAAAGGCAGTTGATAACAAGTTACACTCCACAACAAAATGGAGTGGCCGAGCACAATAACAGAACCATAGTTGAAGTGGCAAGAAGTATGCTAAAAAACAAAGATCTTTCAAATAGCTATTGGGCTGAAGCAATGTAAACAACAGTTTATTTGATCAATCAGTTTCCTACAAGGGTGGTGCAAGAAAGAACCTCATATGAAGCTTGGAGAGGAAAGAAACCTAGTGTAAGTCATTTAAGGATTTTTGGTTCTATAGCTTATGTTTTTGTGCCATCAGAGAACAGACATAAGCTAGATCACAAAAATACAAAGTGCATTTTCATAGGCTATAGTGAGGAGACTAAAGGATACTAGCTTTATGATCCTATTTCTGAAAAATTGATTATAAGCTGAGATGTTATATTTAATGAGAATGAAGCTTGGAATTGAAAACATGAAGAAAGAGTTTCTCTTGAACTAGCTGCTCCTATGATTCCTCCACCAAATTTGAGTGAGTCATCAAGCTCATCTCGTGATTCAACCCCTCAAAAGGCAAGAAGTCTGGCTGATATCTATGATTCATGTGAGTTTGGTTGTTTTGCTGTGGAACCAACTTGTTTTGAAGAAGCAGTGACAAATAAACAATGATGTAGTGCAATAAATGATGAGATTGAACCAATTGAGAAGAATAACACTTGGAACTTGGTAGATCTACCTGTCGGGAAGGAAGCTATTAGACTCAAATGGATCTACAAGTCAAAGTTTAATTTTGATGGGTCTTTACAATGGCACAAAGCACGATTGCTTGCTAAGGGATTTGCATAACAACCAGGTATTGATTTCTTTGAAACTTTTGCACCGGTTTCTAAGATTGACACTATTAGGACTGTTTTGGCTGTAGAGGCTCAAAGAAATTGACAAGTTTTTCAATTGGATATTAAATCTGCTTTTCTTAATAGAGAACTTGAGGAGGAGGTGTATGTGGTGCATCCCCAAGGTTATGAAATTGAGAGAACAGAGCACAAGGTGTATGAGTTAAAGAAGACACTCTATTGGCTCAAACAAGCACTAAGGACATGGTATAACAAAATTAACAGGTATTTTCTGGACAATGGTTTGTGTAAAAGTACTAGTGAACCTACTCTTTATGTGAAAACTCATGCCAATGATGACTTGTCAATTGTGTGCTTATACATTGATGATATGATATATACTGGTAACTCTTCAAGGATGATAAGAGAATTTAAGGATAAGATGATGCAGAATTTTGAAATGACAGATTTGGGTCTTTTGCATTATTTTCTTGGAATTCAGGTGATTCAAGATTCAAATGGAATTTTTGTAAGTCAGAAAAAATATGTTTTGGATTTGTTAAAGAAATTTGGTATGTCAAATTCTACACCTGCAAAGACTCCTATGAATGTGAATGAGAAGCTTGTTGTGGTAGATGGTACTAGAACTACTGATGAGAGGTCCTTTAGAAGTATTGTGGGAGGGCTACTTTATCTCATACACATGAGACTTGATATTATGTTTTCTGTGAGCATCATCTCTAGGTTTATGCAAAATCTAAGCAAGTATCATATTGGGGCAGCAAAGAGGATCATGAGATACATACATGACACTCTTGATTATGGGATTCAGTATACACATGTCACTAACTTTAAACTTATATCATTTTTTGATAGTGATTGGGCAGGTTATATCGATGACAGAAAAAGCACTACAAACTATGTATTTAGTCTTGGTTCGGGAGTGATATCATGGACATCAAAGAAGTAGCTCACTACAACACTTTCAAGCACTGAAGCTTAGTACATTGCAGCCACAACAACAACTTGTCAAGCAATATGGCTAAGGAGAATCTTGTGTGATTTGAAAGAGAAGCAAGAGGAGGCCATATGGATGTTTTGCGATAACAAGTTAACCATTGCAATTTCAAAAATTTAGTACATCAAGGAAGGACGAAGCATATCGAAATTCAGCATCATTTCATTCGTGAAGTTGTGACAACAGAACAAGTGTAGTTGGAACATTGCAACACTGAAGAACAAATGGCTGATATTTTCACAAAAGCATTGCCTGATGAAAAGTTCAAGAAGTTTCATGACATGATGGGAGTGCAGCCACAAGTTTGAATTGAGGGGGTTTGTTGGACGTAATCCAAACTTGGTTAAATTCTCATGTATTTTAGGTTGGACTTTGTCAATTTAAATTATTGTTGAATAAGTCATATGCTGACTATTAGTGTGCAAGTTGTTATCTATAAGTCAGCAAGTTACTATTTTGTAGGACATAGTTGGAGTAAAAGTAGGAAAATTTATTTACAAATTGGTCTATTTAAGAGTCATGTAATCCGCAACTTGTAAGCAACTCATAATTTTTTCAAGCAGCAAATAAAGTTATATTTTCTCTGTTTTTTAGCCTATCATTTCCTTTTCCCTATTTCTTGTTTTTCTATAGGAAGAAGTATGTGCTGACTATATGCTTGAATGCTGCCAGAGGTGGGAAGGTACGTGCTGGTTTGCTATCAAACGGTGGGAACAAAAGTAATAGGCTACTTGCTACAACTACAAAGCAACAAAGAGTTCTTGAAGAAATCAATAACCAGCTTTATGAAAGAAAATGCAGAGGGTGAAGAACAACTTTATAGAATCAATGAATTATAGAGGGTGAGAGACGCATAAAGGCTCTCATACCATGAAAGGAAGAAAAGTTTCTAGTCATGAATATTTCATTGATGATGAATACATTGATGACGGGTATACAAGTATATATAGTATGAGAAGACTATTCTAGAACATTTATACATGAAAAAAAATTAAAACAAAATACAAGATTGTAGGAATCAAATTCTTGGTATAGGATGCAATGGTTGACAAAATCTGTGCAGAGACTCAAGAGAGAACTCACAAGAAGAAATGAAAAATAGAAGAATCAGAAAAATGATTTTTTGGAATTCATTTCTCAATTTGATTTGTACAGATTATAGGTGTATTTATAGAACAATTAGACCTCATCATACACCTGTGTAGCTGAGTACTAGCTCAACATTTATTACCTGTAACTAACTGAACTTAACTAACTGCTTAACAAACTATTTAATTGCTCATTTAACTAGTAAAACTACTACATGTGTTATGAGCCTCCCTCAAACTAATGAGGAAGTATGAATCATTAGTTTGTCTCAAAACTTAATGAAATTGGCAGTAGTCAAGCCTTTGGTGAAGACATCAGCTACTTGATCTTGTGTTGAAACATAATGGACTGATAAATCTTTACGAACCACCTTTTCTCGAATGTAATGAAAATCAATAGCAATATGCTTTGAGCGAGCATGAAACACAGGATTTGAAGCCAAGGCCATTGTTGAGACATTGTCACACCAGAGCTTTGGCGCTGTGGGAAGAAATATATGTAGATCACAGAGTAAAATTCTTAGCCAGGATAACTCAGTAGCAGTGGAAGCCAAGGACCTGTACTCTGCTTCAGTAGAGGACCTAGATAATGTGGATTGTTTCTTTGTGCCCCAATGAACAAGATTGTTTCCCAAATAAATGAAAAATCCAGTTGTGGACCTCCTATCCTCTGGATCTCCAGCCCAGTCAGCATCTGCAAAGGCTGTAAGTGATAGAGAACTCCTTTGATAAGTAAGGCCATTGGACAAAGTGCCTTGAAGATATCTAAGGATTCTTTTGATTGCTGCATAATGAACATCTGTGGGATAGTGCATGAATTGGCAAACATGGTTCACAACAAAGGTGATATCAGGTCTTGTAGAAGTTAAGTATTGAAGTGCACCCACCACACTTCTATAGACAGTAGGATCAGTAAGCAAAGTACCATCATTCTTTCCCAATCTATTACCAGAAACACAAAGAGTTTTACAGCTTTTGCAAGTGGCCATGTTTGTCTTCTGAAGAAGGTCTTTTGTGTGTTTTTCCTGACTAATAAACAGACTAGTGGAGCTGTGTTTAATTTCCAAACCTAGAAAGAAATGAAGAGGATCTAAGTCTTTCATTTCAAACTCAGTGTGCAGATGGGATATAAGAGTATGTATATAAGATGAATCATTGCCTGAAAGAATGATGTCATCCACATACAGAAGTAGGACTGTGAGAGAAGAGCCACATTTTCTGATGAACAGTAAGGGATCTGCAGCTGAGGCAGGAAAATCACAAGTGTAAAGATGAGTAGTGAACCTTTCAAACCAAGCTCGTGGAGCTTGTTTGAGACCATAAATGGATTTATGTAGTTTGTAGACATGATGAGGTGTTGTCTGATCAATAATACCAGGTGGTTGAGCCATGTAGACATCCTCCTTCAAAGTACCATGTAAAAAGGCATTTTTAACATTCAATTGTTGAAGCTTCCAACCATATGTAGCAGCTAGAGACAGAATAACCTTTACTGTTGCATGTTTGACCACAGGACTAAAGGTCTTAGTGTAATCTATGCCTGGTTCTTGGTGATAGCCTTTGGCCACTAATCTTGCTTTATATCTAGCAATAGTACCATTGGCATTATACTTTATTCTATTAACCCATTTAGATCCTAAGAGATTCTGCTGTGAAGAAGGGGGAATAGAGGTTTGAGTAGTAATGGAAGAAGAAGATACTGAGTCCAATGGGAAAAAATAAAGAGGATGAGGTCCTAACACTGAGGGTGTAGGAGATAAAGTAGAAGAGGAGGAGGTATTTGCAAAAGGAAAAGTGGTTTCATCAAATAGGACATGTCTAGAGATGTACATCTTTTGAGTAGGAATATGATAACAAATATATCCTTTAAAATCAAGAGTGTATCCAAGGAAGACACAAAGCTTAGACTTTGGCTGAAGTTTATGAGAATTATATGGTTTAAGAAGAGGAAAACATGAACAACCAAAGACTTTTAGAAATTGATAATCAGGTCTCTGTCCAAAAAGAAGTTCAAAAACAGACTTATGTGAAGTATTTGAACTAGGAAGGCTATTAATGAGATCGACTGCTGTGGAAAAGGCATGAACCCATAATTTTGTAGGAACTGAGGCCTTAGACATAAGGGTAATAGCTGTTTCCATTATATGTCTGTGTTTTCTCTCAGCCACTCAATTCTGCTGAGGAGTGTATGGGCAGGATTTTTGATGAGAAATGCCAGACTGTTGAAGAAAAGATTTCAAAGGATGACTGATAAATTCTCCACCTCTATCAGATCTAAGAATTTTGATTGTATGAGTGAGTAAATTTTCAACATAAGGCTTAAAGTGACAAATAACCTGATAAACATCAGATTTTTGAGCAAGAGGATAAATCCAAGTAAACTTGGAGTAGTTGTCTATAAAAGAAATATAATATCTATAGCCATTGTAAGACATTTCAGGAGCAGGACCCCATACATCTGTGTGCATCAATTCTAAAGGAAAAAATGAGACAATGTGTGACACAGGAAAAAACAGCTTAGACATCTTGCCATAAATGCAATGTTCACAAGTACAAGGCTTATTTGCAATAGAGGAAGAATGCTGGAAAGTAGATAAAACTTGCTGAAGAATAGGATGAGAAGGATGCCCCAATCTATCATGCCAAAGCTAATGATGAACTCGACTACCTAGATTTGCAGTAATTGAAGAAGACTGAGGTAAAACTTGGATAGGATATAAGCCATTAGTACTATTTCCTCTATAGAGAAGAGTGCCCGTGGCCTTGTCCTGATTAAAGAATTCATGTTCATCAAATGTTATAGGACAATGATTAGTAGCACACAATTTATGAACAAAAAGTAAATTGGAAGAGAGTAAAGGAACATAAAGAACATCAGTCAAATTCATTTCTCAATTTAATTTATACAGATTACAGGTGTATTTATAGAATAATTAGACCTCATCATACACCTCTGTAGCTGACTACTAGCTCAACATTTATTACCGGTAACTAAATGGACTTAACTAACTGCCTAACAAACTATTTAACTGCTCATTTAACTAGTAAAACTACTACATGTGTTATGAATGGTCACGTGTGAATCAATCCCCTTGATTGGAGGAGTGAGATATGCTACTTACTTAACAGTGTGAGATTAGTGTCAGAGTTCTCAGCTCACCTTTTATCTTTTTCCATTCGTCTCGGAAGTCCAATGAACTATCTTCGGACCATAAGGACTCGCCATTAAAGTATCGAAATGGAGCTCTAACAGTAATGTTGAACTTCTTACAAAATGGAACCCAAAGCTTAGCAAACTTAGCTGCTTCGACGAGAGCATAGAAGGTGAGAGAGGAACAACCATCGTCAGAGACATAGCAAGCCAACTTGTTCGCCGGGTAATCAACTGCTAACAAGGATAGTACGGTGTTCACGGTGATAATCGGCGGTTCAAGGACAGGGTCGGTCGTTCTGACGAACATGTCCACCGAGGGAAGCTCATGAGCAGGTTTCCTATTTTAAGAAAGAAACAAATAAAAATAATATGATTGTCAAGTTTCAAGAATGTTTTCAATCGAGCTAAAAATACTAGAGTCAACTCAGGTTAAAGCACGTTCATAGTCGTTTACTTAGTGAACCAGCCGAACTTGATCTCAAGCTCAATTTTAATGCTGGTTTAACCAATGAACTAAGCTTAAATAAGTTGTTCAGTTCGTGTGCACACATATTTATGCAACCTCAAGTTTGGTTTGTTTAATCAATCGAGCAAAACCCTATTCGAGCTTGTAAAAAAAACTTAAAGAGCCAAGATTAAGATATTTAAATCTCTTCTCGTTTCTGTCCTGAACAGTTGATGCTCCGTTCAATTCGATTCAGTTGTACCACTAGGTGTTATACATGTGTCAAACAGGTAAAGAGCTTGCTAGCTTAGATAAGGGTTGCAAAGTAGGGAGAGAGAGAGAGAGAGGGAAGTTTTTGGATACCAGTGCAAGAGGCGTTCTGGGTATGTTTTGTAATACACTTGGTTCCACTTATAGTTTAGTGAGAGAACAGACGGTAAACAAGGAGAGAAAAGAGAAGGAAGAGGATGATAAGCTCCGCAACTCGTGGAATGGTGTTTTTACGAGGCTTTCGTTCTTGAAGAGGAAGAGAAGATGGATTTGCCATTGACAGAAATTATTAGTTTATGAACCTTGTTATAAGTATTTATAGTGCATTTTGATCATGGTCATTCATTCGACACGGAAGTACCTTAGGCCAAAGAGGTCGACTACGGTACCGAACAAACAATTTCGGTATCGTACCATCAAATTTTATAAATATTGTGGAGAAAGATGTAAGTTTTTAGGTTTATTTAAGATAATTTTTTTTTACAACTTTTGAAGTTATACGAGAATTTTTATGGTTTAAGTTATAATTTTTGTGAATTATTTATAACTTTTGTGAGTTACTTAAAATCGATGTTAAAAATAAATTTTAGAATTGATCACAAATAATTTCAAAAGTTGTAAATAATTTTCAAATATTGTAAATAACCTCAAAAATTATAAATAATCCTTAAAAATTATAAAAATAGATCACAAAACTATTAATAGGGATACAATAACAATTATTTTTTTTTCCCAATACCATAGACTTCTACATAAAGAGATGAAAAAATCTTGCCATGTTTAAGAAGATTTTAGTCCTCAGTACGGTAAACAACAAGGAACCGGACGATCCAAAAAAAAAAAAAAGTCATAATAAGCTTTCTTATATTCTTATTAAACCATTAAAATATATTCTGAATAGAGTTAGATTCGAACATAACATGATCAAAATATAATCAGATAACCATTTCGTTATAACATAAAGAGACATAGTAGTAATAACTTCTATTTGCAATCTCTCCAGCTTACTCTCCCAGATTCCTTCCCACTTCTGAAAAATGTTAAATAGGGGTGACCTCACTAACTTGGTAGGATAACTTTTATAAATAACTATTAAGGTTTTAAAAGAATAAATAAATATAATTAAATAACAAATAAGAGCATAAATAGTTAAATTAAGAATCACAGGAATACAACGCATATCAATAATCACAATTCATCAATTTTCTGCTCCACGCATGAATTGTATTAGGAGAAAACTTTGAAGTCTTGTACCCTAAGGAACTCGATGCCTTTTTTACTTTTTTGGAATATCAATATCGAAAATTTTATGGTACCACACAGGCTAACAACGACAACTGATGTTACTAACCAATAAACCTAAGAACTAATAGGAATTATGTGAATCTTTGCAAGTACTATGCGTCTACTAACCATCTATCATCAAATGTGTGTATTTAAGGCAATTTAATTAAAAAGCATAAACAGAGTCTTCGTATTCAGATCAATAGAAAGTCAAATATTAAATAAATATGTTAGAATAAAATCAAAAATATTTTATATACAACTTGATTCCACAAGATAATTAGGGTTTTGATTCAAAAATATCACATGTGCATAAACCACGATTTAGTGGTAAAACCTAAATCCAACCACATAGATAATGCAAACTAATATTAAAGTATTATATAATCAAAATAGGTTTGATATGGAACCCCCAAGTTTACATGAAATACATTCATGACAATAAAAGATAAAAGAAAGCTTACCTCTGATGTTACCTTGAACTGATACCGTTTTCTGTGGCAATACAAAATGGACTAATATTTTTAAAATAAAAATAGATAATAATGGCTTAGTTAAACTAAAAATAACTTTTGGAGTAACTAAACGAAAAATAACAATACCCGAATTTAATTCAAAAATATTTAATGAAAATCAAATTTAAGTGAATTGAACTTATAAAGTTACTAAATCGTAATTCAAAAAGCTTACCCAAATTTTTTATCGTAAAGACGATATTCTAGACTGACAAAATTTTGACATTTTTCTTCCTCTCTCTCCCTCCTTTTTCTCTTCTTTTCTGTGTTGTCCGGCCACCGGCCATGGCTATTTATAACCAAAATTTGGCTATTAGCGTCGCTAGAGTGATGGCAGTTTGCATGTATCACATGAACAACTTTCCAATTTTTGTCCAAAGTTCTCTCTCTCTCTCTCTCACACTTGGGGGTCAAAATATAGTTTCGGAAGTCGTTAGAAGCCCGCTAAATGGTAAATTAAAGTATTAAAGTTTTGTTGGAAAAAAAAATAAATGAAGTGATACCGAAGTTAAATTGCAATAATTGAAACTACAATGAGTTAATTTAGTGTTGAAACGAAATTTTAATCCTTGACTATAACTAGTTTATGATGGGTCAAAAGAGAGATATGAAATATATCATCTCCAATTATGACTCAAATTTAAATTAACATTTGAGTAAAAAATTTGATTTGATACAAAAATCTTCAATGGATAAATTCAAATTTAAAGAATGATAAACCCGAATTTAAATGTAGGCAAACTCAAATTTAAAAGAGAGTAAAAATAAGCATTATATTTTTAAAAGATGATAAAATATCATCATTAAAGATTTGAGTAAGGATTTGAGTCTCTCTTGATTTGAGTTAAAAAAAAAAGTCTCCTTTGATTTGGTATAAGTTTGAGTCAAAGGTTAGAACAAGTTTTTAGGACTTTTTTATACAAATTTAAATTTGAGTCTAAATTTGAATCAATGTTGGATATGCTCTTAGAGTAGATTGTGATTATATGAATTATTTGGTGACTAAGATACATAGTTATCATGATTTATTCCTAATAGTATTTATTAGATTTCAATTAAGTTGGTAGATGAAGTCAAAGAAAAGGAAGAACAATATATCTATAATTTATAATATAAAATAGAGTAAGCTTAAAAAAGTCCATTTAATGGTATCAAATAAATCCATTTGATGACTACTAATATCTCTCTCAAAATTATTTACATTGCACTTAGTTTCAGATATGAGTTAGTCTGTTGAGATAACAAACATATATAGCTTAAAGTGGTGTGTACTGGTGTGTTTAATGGTCAGCTTCGTAAGGGAAAGGCAAGTGGGTGGAGAGGTGGCATTAATCGGTGGAGGCATGTGCTTTACATGCATGAGTTTTTATATGATGTGTTGTGTGAATAACAAACGGGCAAAAACATAGGAAAACAAAAGGGAGTGCTACCAAAAGTCAAGGAAAGAATAAGAGGGGTGGTTTGGCAAGGGACGAGCGACGGGAAAAAAAGAAAAGAAAGAAGAATCTTGGATGATGGATTTTAGATGTTAAATAGCCTCTTGCAATTGTCTTGAAAAATTGCATGAGAAAGTGACTTAGATTACAAGATAATCGAAAGTTGATGGTGATTCCTAGTTTTGGACAGACAACTAGGTAGACGATAGAAAAAGATGATAATTTTCTTTAGGAATTTCGGATTTGTGTATCGTTTGAAGTGTAGAAAATTAGATTCAAAATTCGTTCTAATGGTATAGGTTAGAACACCAGATCATTATTGTGTCCATACAAGTTTTTGTTTGTAAATGACTAAAATATGGAACCTTTTTGCATGGACAGATTTGATACCCAGCAAAAGAAACGATTGTAATGCGTTCATCGGGATACCATTTAGAGCCCATGACCAGTCCTTTGAAAGCTTAAGATGTCTATTTTCTAATTAATTTAGTTTTTTGATAATTTATTGAGGATTGAAGCCTTCTTTAGTTAAACTCGGGCAATTAGTTTGTATAATACTTTAACGTGTTTTAAGTGTTAAAAGAAATGTTTAGGTAAAGAAAATGATTGGAAATAGGGTTAAAGTGACTCGATTTAATTGTATTGAACATAATATAAAATAAAGGTAACAAGTAATTAAATGAAGTTATCGATAATTATTTACCTATGGTGAATTCGCCTAGTCGTGGGTTGTGACAACAACAATGTTTCATTGACCGTTTAGAATAGTTGTTTTATTAATAGTTTAGGGTTTCTTTCATTATTCTACATTTGAATATTTTCTTTTGGTAGTTTTTACAATTAAAATGACCCTTGGGGTGGATAAGACAAAAATCCAAAGAATGAGATAGTTTGTGGAATATTCCGAAATTTCTTTTAAGAAGAAATAGTGAATATGAACCCAATTAGAGCTGAGTCTTGAGAACCAGACCCGAGGTGTCTATTTGAGCCCATATAGTGCCTTATTCAATTTACACACATGATTTGGGTCTTTAGGATGAACAAAATCAAGCGATTATTTCACGTAAACTTCTTTAGACAAATTTCTTTGGAGAAAGGCATTCTGAATATCAATTTGGTTAACAGGCCAAACATGAGAAATAGCCAGCTAGATATAAGGCAATACGAATGGTGGTGGGTTTTACCATTAGGCTAAATGTATCCTCATAATCCACCCCGAGTTGTTGAGTAAAGCCTTTGGCTACTAGACGATGGAGGATGCGTCTCTATTATCCTCGAGGGTTTGGATTATCCGACTATCCTTGAGGATTTGGATTATCTTTTACAGCCAGAAATGAAGTGCGCACCTTTGACTCAAGCATCACCTGATATTTATAGCATCGTGTGACAATTTCTTTAGCAAAATTTTCGCTATTGACTATACTGGGTAGCACACCTAATTTTCAGTCGGATTCTTTTAGATGCTAAGATTTCTCTCAAACTTCTTTCTCGTTTGCCTATTTATTAGGGCATGTTGATAACATTCACCTATAATTTAGACAACTTTCTTACCAGTTCAGCTCAACTCCTAATTTCTCGAGATAACCTAGCTATCTCATTTACTGAAGAATCTCCGTACAAATGACTACTTGCAAGCTCTGCTTAGCCTCATTTCCAGTTCAATCATATTAACAACTCGGCATATTCAGTCGAACACTAGAGTCATTTGTTCGGTTGATTGGGGCACGTGACTTCTTTAGGTGCCTCAATCATACACAATTGTTTTATGCCCCCAAGGTCTTTTTCAAAAATATTCAACTTGAGATGACCTATATCCGGACAAGCATATACTGCGGATCTTCATTCAACTTTGAAAGAAATGTTAATGATCGTTGAATGAGTTTATTTGAAACCGTTGTATGGACTTAAGAATATTTACATGTAAATAAAATTACTTTTTTTCTTAAAACAATTACGAAAAAAAATTAATATTTTACTGAAAGTTATTATCTTTTGAGGTCAAATTATACTTTTAAAGATAAAGTAATAATTGTTTAAGATCAAATTACACTAATCCCAAATTCGCCAATGAAGACGATGAAGCCCAACGTCCAAAACTCAAAGGAATTCTTAAAACCGAAAGCAACTGCCAACACTTACAATCAACTAATGCTAATGCTAATCCTAATCCTAATGCTAAGTGCTGATGCACAAAACTGTCTTCGTGCAAGATCAACAGTCAAGTATGTGTAACAGTGCAATTATTGAGTGACAAACAATCAATCAATGACAATTAAGAGTAAAACAGTAAATAATAGATCAACACAGGGATTTATAGTGGTTCGATCCGGGTGACCTACTCCACTCTCGAAAACGGCAGCGGTGGCCTGATGTTCTTTATTGATTAATCATGGTCTCCGGAGAGTTATAGTGCTTTTGAGAGAAAGAGAGAGAGAAAGATGTGTGTAGGGATCTCAAGGTTATGAGAGTCACTAGAAGGTCCTTGGAGGCGTTGGAGGCCCTTGCTTTTCATGTTGAGAGGGCTTACATTATATAGTTAGGGTAAGGTAGCAGAGGCGGTGACGTGAGGGAGAAGAATTCCATTACTTTGACAAGTATTGTTATGGTAGGAGATCTTCTATATCTATCTCCATATTATCTTCCCTCGTGCTCCTATTCATCTGGAGGAGAATATTAGTTAGACCTGGACCTGGACTTGTCTTGGACCTGGACCTGGAGTACCAAGGTGAGGGGGACCAAGAGGAGGGGCGCCCAAGGGCTCCCTTGTCCTCCTCCTTCTTCGGTCGTTGCTTCTATTCATCCGAAGGAGAACATTAGTTGGACTTGTCTTGGACCTAGACCTGGACGTGGACTTGTCTTGGACCTGGACGTAGAGTACCAAGGTGAGGAGGACCAAGAGGAGGGGCGGGCTCCCTTGTCCTCCTCCTTCTTCGGCCGTTGCTCCTATTTATTCGGAGGAGAATATTAGTTGGACCTGGACCTGGACTTGTCTTGAGTAGGCTTGGCTTGGACCTGGACCTGGACTTGTCTTGGACCTGGAGTACCAAGGTAAGGAGGATCAAGAGGAGGGGCGCCCAAGGGCTGCCATGGGTGGCTCCCAAGGGTCTGCCTAGGCGGCGCCCAAGGACTCCCTTGTCCTCATCCTCCTTCGGTCGTTGGCTTTTGGTGCTGTCCTCTTGGTGTCTTCCTCGATGGGTCGACAATGGACGCTTCTTTGGGCTTTCTCGATTTATCTAAATTGGGCTTGGCCCAGTAAAATTCAGACTCATCATTTGCCCCCCATGCCCCAAGCCTCTGACTTTCGGTGAGAGGAAAGGGTTGTGGGCATGTGCTACAACTTCACCTGAGTAAGTCAAATTTTTCTTGTATTTTCTTCAGTACGACAACAAGTTCATGGGAACTAGGAGTTCAAGCAGTTGTAGAGGAGAGAAGCGAGGAGGAGTCCACGCCCTTGATATCATAGGAGTCTCCCATGAAGGTGTTTTGGGCGGTGCCCACGTTGGAGACGAGAGAGGTGAAGAGGGCTTCAATGGTGCTCTCTTGGAGAAGCAGCTAAAGAGTCCAAGGAGGGAACACTTAGTGGGTGACACCCATGGTGTACATGTGAGCTGCTGGGCGGTGCCCATATGGCTGAGGTGGGCGCCTAAGACCACGAGACGGGCAACCAAGGCAAAAGATAGGCGCGCAAGATAAGAGATAGGCGCCCAGGGCTAGGAGGTAGGCGCCCAAGGTAAGAGGTAGGCGCTTAGGGCCATGAGGTTGGTGCCCAAGGCAAGAGGTAGACGCCAGCGCCTTGCTGGGCGACGCCTTCTTTGCTATGGACCCCGGTATGACATCAAATATAGGGGGAGACTTGGTGGGCAACGCCAACTAGACAGGCGAGGCAGGAGCATTGCAGATGGCTTTGGGTGCCTTTTCTGGGTGAGAGGGAGAGCTGGGCGGCGATGATGGAGGTGGAGGTTCTTTGTGTTGTCTTCTCCTCCTCCTAAGAGGGTGATGCCCCCAGTACTTTTCAACCAACGCTTGATGGTCAGGTTGCTTTTTGGGAGGCGAGATCTAGTGGTGTCCCCACTCCTTTCCCGACTATGACTTCTAGAGCTATCCTTTGGAGTTAAGACTCCTATGTGGTCTTCTATGGGGACTGTAGCTCCACATAGTTGTCCTACTTTGACCGAAATTTGATGAACGAGAGCCTTTAGACCTGTGGGATATCAGAGAGACAGGCACAGGGGCTGTTGAAGTGCAAGTATGGCTCAAGTGGCAAGCATGCAAGGATGCCATGGAGCAGTAGGGCTCGGGCGACAGGCACGAGAGGATGCCGTAGAGCAAGTAGGGCTCGGGCGACAAACACGAGAGAATATAGTAGAACAAGTAGGGCTCGGACGACAGGCACGAGAGGATGCCGCAGAGCAAGTTGGGCTCGGGCGACAGACACGAGAGAATGTCGCGGAGTAAGTAGGGCTCATGTGGCAGGCACGAGGGGATGCCACGGAGCAGTAGGGCTCGGGCGACAGACACGAGAGAATGTCACGGAGCAAGTAGGGCTCAGGTGGCAGGCACGAGAGGATGTCACGAAGCAGTTGGGCTCGGGAGGCAGACACGAGAGGATGCCGCAGAGGAAGTTGGGCTCGGGCGATAGACACGAGAGAATGCCGCGGAACAATTGGGGTTGGCTCATGAATAAGACGCTAAGCTAGTGATTGAGGCTGCTCGAGAGTAGAGGTAGAACTACGTATAGCTCAGAAGAGGGCTGTCATGGCAGAGACTCATTTCATTTAGATGGAGATGAAGAGGGCTCTGTGGAGTAGGGCGCCTAAGACTCATTCCACTGAGACGGAAATGAGGAGAGTGTTGAGGAGCTGGGCGCCTGAGGTTCATTCCATTGAGATGGAGATAATGAGGGTGCTGATGAGCTTGACGCTTGGTGAGAGGGGGCGAAACCCATCATGGGGGCACCCAAGGTGGAGATGGTGAGACCCCTCGTTTGGGCACCTAGTGAGAGGGGGTGAGACCCATCGTCTAGGCCGCCTGGTGAGAGGGGGTGAGACCCATCGTCTAGGCCCGCCTGGTAAGAAGGTGTAAGACACATCATCTAGGCCGCCTGGTGAGAAGGGGTGAGACCCATCGTCTAGGTGACATCTAAGGAAGCGCCATGGTGGAGAAGGCGAGACCGTCATGGGGGCACCTAAGGTGGAGAGGGCGATACCCCTCATCTGGACGTCTTTTGACTTTTTGTCTACCTTGTTGTTGATAGGTCGTAGGCTGTTTGAGATGAAAATAAGACAATTATGAAAACCTTAATCTTGCAAAATTTATAAAATAATGAATAACAAAATAAATCAATTGAAATTGTAGAAGATAAATAAAATCTTCAAGCGTGTCCCATAGGTGGGCCGATGTTTCCTTGACGGAGTTGTAGCCCTCAAGAGATTGTCTGAATTTCTCCGAGGGGTAGTTGACGTTCTCTGTCGTCTTGGTAACGATCAAGTGGCAGGGCTTGTCCTCTGTCAACAACGTATTGGCTTAACTGACCACGTTGTATGAGCTCCTCTATCAGCCTCTTGAGCTCATTGCTGTCATCTGTGTCGTGGCCATGGTCGCGGTGAAAGCGACAGTACCTGTTGTGATTTCTACGGTTTGGGGCAGACTTCATTTTTCCTGGCCAATGGAGCGTGGGGTCATCATGTATCTGGAATAAGTTGTGTTCCACCGAGGCATTGAGTGGCGTGAAAGGTTGTCGGTCTCTTGGGGGGTACGGACTGAGACGGTCCTTCACAGAAACTCTTTCGGTTCTCTTTCTCTTGTTTTCTGCCTCCCACTTGTCTTCACGGGTGTCTTTCCTCTTCTCCCCTCCTTGGGAGGACTCACCTCGCCGGGCCTTGGTGACGTCCTCAGCATTCATGTATTTCTATGCCCTTGACAGCAACTCGAGCATGTTGGAGGGCGGCTTTTTGAGGACAGAGAACATGAAACTAGAGGTGCGGAGGTCGGCGATAAAGGCGGCAAGAGATACCTTATCATCTGGCTCCTCCATCTAGAGACCCTCCTCGTTGAAGCGGGCGAGGTAGTCTCACAGGCTTTCATCCCTGTCCTGCTTAATGGTGAACATGTGGGTCACTGGTCTCTGATGTCGGCGTCCCCCAATGAAGTGGGAGACGAAGGACCTGCTGAGTTCTACGAAGAAGTGGATGGAGGAGGGCTTGATCTTTGCAAACCATTGACGTGCGGGCCCCTTGAGGGTGGTAGGGAATGCTCTACACATAATCTCCTCAAGCATGTTGTGTAGTTGCATGAGGGATTTGTAGGTGTCCAAGTGGTCGAGGGGGTCTTTGGTGCCATCGAAGATCTCGATGGTGGGCATCTTAAACTTCGAAGGCAATGGGTAATCAACAATGTCAGTAACAAAAGGAGTATCAGTGCATCTTACCAGATAGTCCATGATTTCAGGCGCCTGCACCTTGATAGCGTTGAGGGCATTACCAAGCTGGTCCTGCACTTCCCTGATCTTCTCGTCCCACTGGTTGGGGACATTTTCGATTGGGTGATGGTATTGGCTCTCGTGGTCTCCCCATATTGACTTTCTCCTTCGTCCTCCTGCGCAGGCACGTGTGAAAGGGGAACATGTGTGCTCCTTGCGCATTGAGGAGGGATCGCTTGACGAGGGGCTCCCTGACGTGGCCTTGGAACATTCTGGCGAAAGACCTGGCGCCTAGAAAGGACAGGTAGTGGCTCCTTTCCTGTTGGAGGGAGTGGGACTCCTCCTGCGGGATGATGGGGAACGCCTCCTTGGGAGAGCATGAGTTGGATGATTTGCTGGTTTTGGTTCACCAGCAGTTTCATGGTCTGGAGGAGTTGTTGCTGCTGTCCAGCGGCAGGAATGGTAGTAGTGGGAGGTTCCATAGGGGCAGTGGGAGGCAAAGCCTCCTCCCGGTGAGCTGGGTTGTTGTCTTCCGGTTGATGAGACCTTGCTCGGGTCGTGATTGCCATGGATTGCAAGAAAGTTGAAAGGTAGTAGAAACTTTATTGTTTTCCACAGA
>CAUOFW020003092.1:42500-186905 GCA_963454935.2 Ilex paraguariensis
AGAAATCCAAATAACCATGATGTCATAGATATGATTCTCCACATTTTGTGGTTGTTCCACCATGCCCAGATTGACAAGTCTGCCCGTAAGTACTCCGATGCAGAGTATATATTGTAGATGATAAAGAGGACAAAGGGTATGAGTATGGCCGGTTCTTGGACCTGCATGTACAAAATGCTAAACAGTAATGCATACATGGCATGGGTAGCACGAGACAGTAAAACAAGAGGGTTATGATTTGTCATCACCTTGGGTAAGAAGTGTGAGTTGGTGAGAATACAGTAAGCCGGCAGAGTAGCGTAACATAGCTCTGGAATGGATCGTAAACCCCACACCAGAAGCCACATGTAACCTAGGAATTGGCGGAAGTGAAGCTTGCCTTTGGAGAGAAAAAGTATTGGGCTTTTTGGGCTTAAAACAATTTCCAGAAGCCCAGTGGACCATCTCTTCTGCTGGATCAATGTGGTGGGCCCACTCGAGGGAGCGCTTCCAAGAAAAGCAGGAGGATCGGGTGTTAAATACGTAGATTTCCAACCCCTCCCATGGATAGTAAGCCCAGTTAGGACATCTTCTGTTGCCGATCCATATATCAAACCAATCTGTAATATGCCAGAAACCACTTACTTATTAAGAAAGGAGAAGGATCGTGGACTCAAAGTTCATCTTTCCTTTTTATTTGGTTTCATTGTCAGCGGTGTTGGAATTAATTTCCACACGTCTCGACTAATTTTCGATCTAATCAAAGATAGATTATTCACATCAGAAGTAGGGTATTTATACCTCTACTAATCTCCGGTCTAGTTAAAGATAGACCATCCATGTTGAATATAGCGGTCTGGTCAAAGATAGATTATCCATGTCGAAAGTATGGTATTCATAGCTCGACTAATCTCCGATCCGGTCAAAAATAGACCATCCACGTCGAAAGTAGAATATTCATGAATGATAGATCCCTCATGGCTTGATCACAAGGTGTTGTTAAAATTCAAACTCATGACATCTGCGTTTAAGACTCGTCTTTATTACAACTTGAGCTATCCCTTGGAGTTAATTCAAAGTTCATCACGAATAATAAAAATTCCATATATAGCTAGGTTTTTCATGTGGACGAGAAAAGTAGAATAGAAAATTCTTGATATGAATAGTCAATCAGACACAAAATCAATACGAAATTAATAGTTAAGAGCCTGGATCATGGTCGAGTTGAAATGGTAGACTCATTCAATAACGGATTTACAAGAATCCAATCGTAGACACATAACATGAATCAGATATGACACCGGCACCAACCTATGTATAGACATGATAAATTAACTTGGCATAAAGACAAAATACAAATTTAATATGATACGATTTATTAATGGTAATTGAGGGGGAGATAAAAAAAAATGTCTAATCACCTTTTCACCCCAGCTGGTACCATGTTCATAGCCACAACTTGCAACTTGGTATGCTGCCTCAATAGAACTTGAAATACCACCTCTATTCTCAGGATTTATGACATTGTATCCTGATATAACCTGAGCTGCTGATTTGGAGAATTTCATTGACTTTCCAAATGTTTTCTGCAAATTCTCATCACCCAATTCTCCTGATAAGAAGAAAACAACACTCTAATCTTCAATCACGTTACTATCTCGGTTATTCCAGTACTAGCAATAATCCTATGCCCGAAGACAATACTAAAAATTGAGCATTAACTATACACACTAAGAAGTTGGATCAATTGCCGTGACAAGTGTTCATCATCTGAAATATTCTGTTGTATAATTGAGTATGGGAATTGGTCTTTCCAAAATATGAATAATTTTTTTCTACCAATTGAAGGAACCAACATGTTTGAGAGGCAAAAGCTATTCCACATCGACTGGAGAAAAAAAAAAGGGTTTAATATACAAAGTTTGAAACAAACAATTTTAGCTTGAACTAAAGTTTTTGGTTCAAGTTTGAATCCAACTTAAACCACGTAAAACACGAGAAAAAAACGTAAAAAAGTTTAATATACAAAATTTGAAACAAACAATTTTAGCTTGAACTAAAATTAAGGTAGCTAGCGAATGATATACGAGAAAAAACCGTAAAAAGTACTTTCAGACTGTGGTCACATAGTTGACGATGATTCACATACCGTTGGTTACAGTTCTATTTGGTGATAAACCATATATAACTTTTCTTCTGTGAAAACACCCTGTTCCTGAATAAAAAGGTCCTTGTATCCCCGCAATTCCACTCACCATATACTGGATTAGACGCAACAAAAAAGGTGGTTTAATAAGTTAATCAAACAGAAAGTTTCCACATTAACAACTAGTATCAGTTGGACTGAACTGATATTAAGCCAAAAGTTAGAGGGCAAAGTTGCTAAATGAAAATTAGAATGGAAGAAGCAGAAAATGAAACTTCAAGGATAAAGGTGCAATTAATCACAAAATTAATTTATAGAGTGAAGGTTAAATTACATTTTATCCCTTGGACTTTAACCAAGGAATACTTTATACCCCCTTACAATTTTTTTCACAATTTTATAGTTACACTAACTTTTATACTTTAATACAATTTTTTTTTGTTCTCTCTCTAAAATACTCCAATGATCGTCTCTCTTCTCTCTTTCATCCATTAAGTATACGTTTCAATCAGTAAATCAAAATGTTAGAGATAAAAAATTAGAAAAATAAAAAAGATGAAGAGTACTATTGTGCCTTTTATTCTCTGAACTCGCTAGCTACACTATCCAAAATTTTTAAGGTGAAAATCGTAATTTTTATAAAAAAAGAAAAAGGTATATAAAATAATTTTAACGTAAACCAGGTAATGTATTTGAGAATAGAATTAAAACGAAAAGGTTACTAAATTTCACTCACTTTAAGTAAAACCACGAACTGATTTCCAAATGGGTCATCCTTGAGTCCATCATAGAAGCATTGTGGATATTGAACAAAGCCACTGTCCATTTCATTCTTGACACCAAGCAGCATGCACATTGCATGAAGAACAATCTTGGGATTGTTGGCATACATATCGCAGTCTACATTCAGCATGAAAGGAGCATTTGTCATCACTCCTGACACTCTGATCTGTTCACAAGCGCAAACAATCATAAAATTAATTTATTAGGGACGAGGTTGACTCCATAATACCATATTTAATCTTGTATTCGGATCTCAAGTTATGACTCAAACAGATCATTACTACAACTCAACAAGGTTCGGTTCAGTAAAGTCAAATTGTTCTCAACTTCTGTTTAAGTCATAACCCGATCAGTTTAATTATAACTTTTTTATAGTGTGAAAAAATCAACTATAACATTTATAGGATTTCCATGCATAGAGAATAAAATATTCTGGGTTAATTAGACTTTATTTTCTGTGATATAGGAATCTCTGACCAGAACATTCATGGCACCAGCTTTGAAATGATGTGGATGCTTTGGGAGCTTCTCTCTGGAGATGTAGACCAGATGAGGCAAACCATTGGGAAGATCTTCCTTGTTCTCCAATATAACCTAAAAAAAACATTATTTCAAATAAGTCCACAATAAATTAGAATAAATAATATTAAACGGGTTGTTAAGTTTGAATAACGTATGAAAACAAATTTGTATTTAATGTACAAGATTATCATTTATTATGATGTTTAAGAGAAATAAGTGACAGGCAATTCAATTTTTATTTAAAAAAAAAAAAACTAATTTCTAAAATTAAATTGGAGATGTCTCTTTCTTCTTCCTCTTTTTTTCCCAATTGGGTACGGCATCTTATTCTGACCGATGATCTCTTTCTTCACTAAGCGCAATAGTTTATCATAAGATTTGTCCTAATTCCCATATTACTTTGTTTTAATTTGAAATAGTTAGAATATAGCTCAGCAATTCTTTTTTTTTTTTGATTCAAAAGTCAAAGGTGTCCAGACTAATTTATACATATTTCGACTAATGTCCTCCTCGGTCCGTAGGTCATTCCGGCACGCCGGGATTAGAGAATTCGTGAAAAATAAATTCCTCATAGTCTGATTTCAAAGAATTGTCAAAATTCAAATTTTGGACGTCTGAATTTTTAACTTATTTTTATTACATAGCTCAGCAATTCAGACAAGTAAATTAAACTTTAATTATTGAAATTTTTTTCTTGTACTTATTTGACTTTTGTGTAGCTGAAATCCATTTATTAATATTATTATGATTCACCATATTTTCCAGAAAGTGACATCCAAAAATTAAAAACAAAATGTAAACGACAATCAATGAGTGTTTCAATTTATGTACTTATATTCTTGTCCAGGTGTGTTCCTACTTCCTAGAATACCATTTCCCATTTCAATCTTATTGGAAAAATAATTAGATTCTATCCGACCTCAGCTCAACAAAATCTTGTTCTAATATTTTTGAGGTCAACAACATAAATCTTGCTTTATCATTGTGTCATTTTAAGGCTAATATTTTATGTTAAACTATAATGTCATCATATCATTTTATTTTATTTTTTATTATTTATTTATTTATTATTTTTTTTTCTTTTACTCTTTTGATTATCGTCAAAGGGGTAGATGATGGCCCGTCAACAGATCGGATTTTAACGGATTGGTAATTTGACAAATTATATTTTCATGGTTCATATCCGAATCCATTAACATTCCAAAAATTTGATCTAATCCGAATAATTTAATTAACTAAATTTTAACGAATTATACCTAAATTTCATTAATAATTACGAAACTTTTTTAATATTTATATAAAAACATATAAATAATTTAGATCGGATACAAGTATATCCAAATTTAAATCAGTGAAATATAAAATATCGGATTCAGTTAATGTAAATATGTGTCTAGTAAATAATGGATTACCTTTATTATAGTAGGATGGTTCCTGCGCTCTACATGTGAAAATGCTGCAAATTCCCCTGTAAAGTCCCATGGCTCAGATCTTTGCGTTGCTTCTTCAATCTTTTGGCAAAGCAGTTCGTATTCATCCTACAAAAAAGATGAAAACAATCGTTTCCATACGGAATACGTCAAATTTGTTAAAATATAAATACTTAAGTTAAACTCATCTTTAACGGTTTAACTTGGTAGAATAAGAAGTCATGTATTCAAATCTTATCGTCACCCTAATTATTGTACGTGAGAATGTATAAATACTTAAGTTACACCGTCTTTTATCAGGTGTGCACGTCACATGACACTATGTGCTGTATTAAACGCACTCTAACTTGTTTCGTGCATAACCCTCTACTTTCTACAATGTAACGCCTGCCAATTATGTCCACAAAGGGAATTGATTACCTTAATCTTTTTCCACTCTTGTTGGAACTCCAATGAACTGTCTTTGGACGACGATAAGGGCTCACCATTAAAGTATCGAAATGGAGCTCTAACAGGAATGTTATGCTTCTTACAAAATGGAACCCAAATCTTAGCAAACTTAGATGCTTCAATGAGAGCGAAGAAGGTGAGAGGAGAACAACCATCGTCGGATACGTAGCAAGCTAGCTTGTTGGCTGGGTAATCGACGGCTAACAAGGAGAGTACAGTGTTCACAGTGATAATCGGCGGTTCTAGGTCGGCATCGGCCGTGGTAACGAACATGTCCACCGGGGGAAGCTCATGAGCAGGTTTCCTAGTTGGAATAAGAACAAAGAAAAAGGACCATACGAATTGTTAAATTCATGAATGTTTTCTTACAAATGAATTGAACTAAGATCGGACTTGAATCAGAGTATACAACTTATTAATGGTTGTTCATATAATAAAAAAATCAAGCTTGACCTCAAGCTTAATCTCAATTTTAAAGTTGTTTTAATAAGCGAATTGAGCTTAAATAATGATTTGTTCGGCTAGGGATCCGAATCCTTTACTATTGTTAGTTTTTTAATAGTAGGGATACTGTTCCTCAAAATTACGTCGTTTCACAATAAAACGATATCATTTTATTAAATAAAACAACATCGTTTTAATGTAAAACGATGTCATTTTGAAAAACAAAGTAGAGTAGAGGATCCGGACTTTTCAGCTGGTGAACATATTTATACTTGAGTTTAAGCTAGAACACAAGTCAGAAGCTTGGTGAGTTTAATTAGAAAAGGTAAGCTAAGTGGTGCTCGAACTTGGAGAAAAAATTCAAAGAGCCAAGTCATCGTAATCCCGAGCAGTTCCTGAATATTTTTACTTCATTCATTTGAACCCCTAGATGCAATACATATGGTAAACAAGTAACAAGCTTAGATAAGGGTTGCAAAGTGGAGAGAGAGAGAGAGAGAGAGAGAGAAGTTATCTGATACCACTGCAAGAGGCGTTCTGGGTATGTTTTGATATATATTTGATTCCATTTGTTGTTCATTGTAAGAATCCAGATGAAAGTGAACCATGACTCGCAGCAAAACGCAAGAACCCAAGCCCAGCCATGGTCTCTGAGATGGAGGTGACGATAAACAAGGAGTGAGAGGAGAAGAAAGAAAATGATGATTTCCACAGCTCGTGGTGTGGTATTTTTACGAGGGTTTTGTTCTTGAAGAGGGAGAGGGGCTGGTTTCGCCATTAGTACAAAGTGTGAGTTTATGCCTTCTTGTCGCGGATATTTATAGCAGATTTCGTCACCTAAGGTTGGCAATTTTTGATACGATACGATAATTTGATATAAACATAACACAAATAAATGAGTTTGAGTTGATTATTTTTTGGTAAAAATCCATATGATATGACTTGTCAACACGAAATGTTAATGAGTTGTGTTTGAGTTTGACCCATTTAACATAAATTGACTCAATTGACCCGTGTATTTAATCAGGTTGACACGAACATGCCTGATCTGTTTTGACCCGAATTGACCCACCACTATATAATGATGTGTGGAGATTTATATTTGTTTTGGGATATTTATGATATTTTTAATGCCTTTGTTTTATGTAAGTGGAAATTTGTATTTGTTTTGGAATATTTGAGATGTTTTTAATGTCTTTGTTTTATGTAAAATAGGTCTAAATTTTTCTTTTTTTTGTTAGGTCATGTCGGGTTGGGTCTAGGGATGGCAGTGGACTGGAAAAAAATGGGTATTAATCCAAATTCGTCCCGTTTGGATCGGGGATAGACTATACGTATTGGACGGTGAACGTATACAAAAATACCCGTACAGGAATGATGGCGGGAATAGACTTACCCTTACCCCTGCCTTGTTCCTATCCCCGTTATCTGTTATATATATATATATATCCCTTTTGTTCTATGTTCTTCCATATTCCTCTTTTCTCCTCTTCCACATGTATCAAGCAAAAGTGTATGTACTGGAGTTAACTAAAAATGTTGTTATGTGCCATTTCAAATATCACTTTTGTTCTATGTTATTTTTTCATGCAAGTATATCCCTTTTATTCTATGTTCTTCCATATTCCTCTTTTCTCCTCCTCCACATGTATCAAGCAAGAGTGTACGTACTAGAGTTAACTAAAAATGTTGTTATGTGGCATTTCAAATATCACTTTTTTATATAATCCTGTTTTCCTACCTATTTTTGTGAGTAGCACGAGTAATTCAATACTTAATGCGTCAATGGCTGTGATATTAGTGGTTGCAATATAGGGGAAACAATGATTTTGGAGCCTTGGGAGAATTGAAAGAGCACTAGAACAATAACTATGAGTTTGAACCACATTTCATATATGAATCTGTTTGGCTCCTAGAAGGCAGCCTTTGTGACAGGATTATTGGCTCCTAAGAGGCTGCCTTTGTGACAAGATAATAGCTATGAGATCTCTTTCACAAGCACTTTGTTACCCAAAAGACTTAATTTTTTGCTAGCCTAAGGTTTTTGTGAGTGGCTGTAGTAGACCTCTAGTTTTTTAGATATTTGTTGTTTGTGTTGTGTTGGAATATGTTATGCTACATTATGTTGTGTTAAATTATTTAGATGTTATTGGATTATTTAAAATATTGAATTTATTTAGAATTTTGGATTATGTTGACTTGAAGTTGGACTTGGGCTTGGGCGGGTACAGGGGAAGCGGGGATGGGGACGGGGATTAAAAATTTACCCGTGAACGGAGATGGGGATGGAGATTGGGATGAAAATAATACTCGTTAACGGGAGTGGACCAGAGATGGACGGAGATTTTTTAAGCGGATACGGAGATGAAGACTAGACCCCCCTCCCCTGCTTCGGTCCATTGACATCCCTAGTCGTGTCGGTTGGGTCGTGTTTACTCGAACCCGACTTGTGTAAATTTCAAGTCACAGGTCGTGTTCATGTCCAAATGACCTAACATGTTTAACTCGCAAGTCGTATTTGGGTTGATGTATTTTTAACCCGAACTCGACATGATACGACACGATATGAATGATCTATTTTTAACTGAATTTAATAAAAAATTAATCGAAATACACATAAATTGACTAAGACACCGTGAATGTGGGCATTCGGGGTGTCCAGAAAGTGGCTCCAATTATGTCATGCATTACGTCAGGTGTCAAAAAAAAAACATGAATGTGGTCAAAAAGGACCTTTCCTTCACTAATCAACATATATATATATATATATATATATATATATTGATTGTTATTTATTACGCTTTAACCCATAGATAAATACATATAATCGAAGAGTAAACCAAAAACATAAACTAATAAAAAACAACAAACAATAAGACACACAGATTTTACGTGGTTTAAAAATTTGCCTACGTTCACGAAATTGCAGGAATTTCACTATTAAAAGAGAGGAATACAGAGGACGTCTATACAGTTCTAACAAAAACCTTAAAAGTAGCGATTTTTATATGTCTTACGCACCGGACTACAAAATTGGCTCAAGTCTTCACTCCATGGACCAAGCCTCGGAAAAATTTTCTATTAAAAATCACGTAACATTATTTTGGGTCGGATCATCATCTGAATCAACACACAAACTAGACTTTACAAAGGCACAACATATATATATACACACACGCTAGCTTTCGATTACATATGACGCACGGGTTATCCNATCATCATCTGAATCAACACACAAACTAGACTTTACAAAGGCACAACATATATATATACACACACGCTAGCTTTCGATTACATATGACGCACGGGTTATCCCCTTCTCCCGCAATTCTGATCTTCACTACCCATTTTTTTTATAAGTTAGCAACAATATTGTAGGAATTAATAGATTACAAAATTTAATACTTAAAAAAACTAAACAAATTGTAATTGGAGTGCTTCGTCAGACTGTATTACAATATTAAACCCGTCACGTTTCCTTTCCCCATCAAATCTTAAAGTTCACGTGAACAATCTAAAATTTGCTAGCTAAAAATACATGATGGGGCTCCACTGACATTTGTAAATATTATCAATACTAATATTTAAATATAAAAAACATCTCACTTTGGATTTTAGTCTAAGATAAGATCTGAAATCACACTAAGCCGCCATTCGTTTGCAGTCAAAATAAAATACTTTCATTAATCCATCCATCTGGTCGTCATTGTGCGTTTTTAAATCGTATGATTGTATTGCGTTAAAATTTATTCAATTTATAGTCTCTATTATTTGCATCTTCAACACTAACCCTCCGTAAGTTGACACTATTGCTTTGATAAATCCATCATTTGTGACGGGTCGCCATCTTACATTTTTAAATCGTATAAATTGTATTGTGTTAAAATTTAATCAATTTATAGCCGACATTGTTTGCATCTCCAACATTGTTATTAAGAAACATAATTGAAAAGGAAGAAAATTGAATTGATTGTATTACAATACATGTGTTGTATATATACATGATTGTCCCATAATGAGTGGGATTGAGAGGAGGAATTAACGGGATATAAATCCCATACAACAAGATATATGCAGTAAATTAAAACAGATTCAATACATCAAGATTTAAGGAAGAAATCATGTGAGAATCAATCCAGTATAATGTTAATACTCCCCCTCAAATTGGAGTGTGAGGATTAAGAACGCCCAACTTGGACTTTAGTGCCATAAACTGATCTCAGCCCAATGATTTGGTGAAGATATTTGCAATTTGATTGGAGCTGGACACATAGGACGTATGCAACAAACCACTTTGAATTTTATCTCGCATAATGTGACAATCAATCTCTTTATGTTTGGTGCGCTCATAAAAGACTGGGTTGGCTGCAATATGTAGTGCCGCTTGATTATCGCAAAAAAGAGGTATAGGTTTAGATTGATGTACACCGAAATCACACAATAAGGATGTGAGCCATGTGAGTTCACAGGTGGCCATTGCCATGGCTCGATATTCTGCTTTAGCTGAGGAGCATGAAACCATATGTTGTTTTTTTGTTTTCCATGATATAGGACTAGAACTAAGAAATATGCAATAGCCTGTGGTAGATCTGCGAGTCATAGGGCAACTTTCCCAATCTGAATCACACTAAGTTTGCAATTGGATAGAGGAATTAGTGGACAAAAGA
This sequence comes from Ilex paraguariensis, assembly GCA_963454935.2. NCBI lineage: Eukaryota > Viridiplantae > Streptophyta > Magnoliopsida > Aquifoliales > Aquifoliaceae > Ilex > Ilex paraguariensis. Next base: position 52,922 of record CAUOFW020003092.1, read on the forward strand.
ATTCCTTGCCCTAGTGTCCCCTTTAAATAAAGTAATAGGCGATTGACAGCATCCATATGTGGTTTATGAGGTTGATGCAAAAATTGATTCAAAATATTAACAACATAACCAATATCAGGCCAGGTAACAATCAAATATATCAAACGACCAACCAATCGACGATAAAGTGAAGGATCAAGCAAGAGTTCACCATCTGTGTCATTCAACTTGAGATGTTGTTCCATAGGAACAGGTGAAGGTCGTGCGCCTGATGTGCCAATATCATGAAAAATGTCAATAGCGTATTTTCGTTGACTAAAAAATAAGCCTTGATGAGAATGTGAGACCTCGATACCAAGAAAATATTTCAATGCACCAAGATATTTTATGTGAAATCGTTGATGAAGAAAATGTTTCAAGGTGGAAATTTCCATGGAATTATTACTTGTGATAACAATATCATCGACATAAACCAAGACAAATATGGATGAACTAGATTTATGTCGAACAAACAGAGAATAGCCAGCTTTGGATTGGGTAAACCCAGCATCAATAAGTGTATTAGAAAATTTGGCAAACCAATTGCGAGAGGCTTGTTTGAGTCTGTATAAAGATTTGTTTAAACGACAAACTAGTTTCTCCCCCTTACTAGGATAACCGGGTGGAAGAGTCATATACACTTCTTCTTGCAAGTTTCCATGTAAAAAAGCATTGTGTACATCCAGTTGATGTATTTGCCAATTTCTTGTGGCAGCAATAGAAAGAAGAACACGGAGTGTGACAAGTTTGGCAACCGGTGCAAAAGTCTCATGAAAATCAATTCCTTCAGTTTGGGTGTAACCCTCTGCCACACGTCGGGCTTTATAAGGCTCTATAGTCCCATCCGAGTGACGCTTTATTTTATAAACTCACTTGCAACCAATAGGATGTTTTCCCACATGACAGAGAACCAAGGTCCAAGTATTGTTTGTCTCCAAGGCTTGAATTTATGTTTGCATGGCAGTACGCCATTCGGATGAGTGGATAGCTTGTTCAAATGTTTTAGGCTCATGCATAGAAGACAAATANGTGAAATCGTTGATGAAGAAAATGTTTCAAGGTGGAAATTTCCATGGAATTATTACCTGTGATAACAATATCATCGACATAAACCAAGACAAATATGGATGAACTAGATTTATGTCGAACAAACAGAGAATAGTCNGTGAAATCGTTGATGAAGAAAATGTTTCAAGGTGGAAATTTCCATGGAATTATTACTTGTGATAACAATATCATCGACATAAACCAAGACAAATATGGATGAACTAGATTTATGTCGAACAAACAGAGAATAGCCAGCTTTGGATTGGGTAAACCCAGCATCAATAAGTGTATTAGAAAATTTGGCAAACCAATTGCGAGAGGCTTGTTTGAGTCTGTATAAAGATTTGTTTAAGCGACAAACTAGTTTCTCCCCCTTACTAGGATAATCGGGTGGAAGAGTCATATACACTTCTTCTTGCAAGTTTCCATGTAAAAAAGTATTGTGTACATCCAGTTGATGTATTTGCCAATTTCTTGTGGCAGCAATAGAAAGAAGAACACGGAGTGTGACAAGTTTGGCAACCGGTGCAAAAGTCTCATGAAAATCAATTCCTTCAGTTTGGGTGTAACCCTCTGCCACACGTCGGGCTTTATAAGGCTCTATAGTCCCATCCGAGTGACGCTTTATTTTATAAACTCACTTGCAACCAATAGGATGTTTTCCCACATGACAGAGAACCAAGGTCCAAGTATTGTTTGTCTCCAAGGCTTGAATTTATGTTTGCATGGCAGTACGCCATTCGGATGAGTGGATAGCTTGTTCAAATGTTTTAGGCTCATGCATAGAAGACAAATATGATAAAAAAGCTCTGTGGGAATGAGAAAATTTATCATAAGATAAATATTTAGTAAGAGGAAAAGGTGTACCTGATGACCTTGTAGTTGGCGAAGAAGATTGGACTTGAGTATTAGAAAAAATATAATCTTTGAGATGTGCTGGTTGTTGAGTATCCCGTTGGGAACGACGTAGAGTAGGTGATCCAGGTGACGTATTGGGCAAATTTGAATGATTGGGTGGATTTGAGATAAGAGATNGGAAAAGGTGTACTTGATGACCTTGTAGTTGGCGAAGAAGATTGGACTTGAGTATTAGAAAAAATATAATCTTTGAGATGTGCTGGTTGTTGAGTATCCTGTTGGGAACGACGTAGAGTAGGTGATCCAGGTGACGTATTGGGCAAATTTGAATGATTGGGTGGATTTGAGATAAGAGGTAACTCTGTTGTAGATGGTTGAGAAAGAGTGGGGGTTTGGTCACCAAAGTCTGGTATGGGCAAAGGAAGAACTGGCATNTGCAAAAGTCTCATGAAAATCAATTCCTTCAGTTTGGGTGTAACCCTCTGCCACACGTCGGGCTTTATAAGGCTCTATAGTCCCATCCGAGTGACGCTTTATTTTATAAACTCACTTGCAACCAATAGGATGTTTTCCCACATGACAGAGAACCAAGGTCCAAGTATTGTTTGTCTCCAAGGCTTGAATTTATGTTTGCATGGCAGTACACCATTCGGATGAGTGGATAGCTTGTTCAAATGTTTTAGGCTCATGCATAGAAGACAAAGATGATAAAAAAGCTCTGTGGGAATGAGAAAATTTATCATAAGATAAATATTTAGTAAGAGGAAAAGGTGTACTTGATGACCTTGTAGTTGGCGAAGAAGATTGGACTTGAGTATTAGAAAAAATATAATCTTTGAGATGTGCTGGTTGTTGAGTATCCCGTTGGGAACGACGTAGAGTAGGTGATCCAGGTGACGTATTGGGCAAATTTGAATGATTGGGTGGATTTGAGATAAGAGATAACTCTGTTGTAGATGGTTGAGAAAGAGTGGGGGTTTGGTCACCAAAGTCTGGTATGGGCAAAGGAAGAACTGGCATTGTGGAAATAGATGGAGATGAGTTTTGAAAAGGGAATGTTTTCTCGAAAAAGGTAACATCACGACTAGTAAATATTTTTTTAGAATCAAGATCACAAACTTTGTAAGCCTTTTGAGCATGTGGGTAGCCAAGGAAAATGCCAGGACGAGCACGCTTGTAAACCCGAACATGCATGTGGACGAAAACAAATATAGGCATATATTTATAGTGCATATTTTAATAGGTTTATAATTAAAAAAAAAACAAAATTAAGTTATTTACGAAAATGTCATTGCATGACATTTGTTTCCAAGTTGTTGCCTAGCAGCACAAGAGGAGTTCTCCTCAGCCTTCTCCATGATTCCAAATGTGTTTGAGGGGGTGTTAAATACTTCAGCAAGTCTCTGGATAATGGAGAACCGCCAAGAGAGAAGAGAGGGAGAAGAGAGAAGCTAGAGAGAGAAAATTAAATTTGGAATTTCGGATTTGTGGAAGAAGCTACTTCGAACGATTAAAGGTATGATACTAGGCTAATTTGAGGATTAGGAATCTCCTGATATCATTAGAATTTCATATGGTGTACTACAATTGCTCGAATTTATGTTTTAAATTTTTGAATTTTAGGTTTTTATAAAATGAGTTTTGAGTTTGAGGTCATTTTGGTTAACTTGGTTGGCATGGCTGTGTTGTGGGGAGGTAGAGGAGGATTTTGGTGGTTATTTCAAGGCTTGTCATGGTTGGAGGTAATGGGGTGGTGGTGATGAAGTTTTGGCCATGGTGGGTTTTTGATCTCTTGGTTTTGGGGGTTAAGCTTTGGAGGGAAGGTTGTTCCTATCTAAACTGGACCTTAGGAATCCATTGATGACCTTATAAATGGATTTAGAAGTTGTTAAGATAATTAAAATGCAAGTTGCAGGTCTGACCATAAACTAAAAATCTTATTTTTGGATTACTTTGACCAATTTTTCTTATGGGTTTAAGCTTAATTCGAAACTTGAGAATTATGGGGTTTTTAGAGTGATGTGTGGTGAGTGTTTAGGATCCAAAATTAGGTAAAAATGTGTATTGAGGAGGGATACAAAAGGGTGAGAAATATGGGAGTTAGTGCTGATGGAAGGAGTCTAGGATTTTGGTCAAAGTGACCAAGGAAGAAGATGGAGTACACTAGTGCACCCCGATGGCGAGTGAGGACGTGTCTGAACTTTGATTGACCTCTAGTTGGTGTCAAAAGTTCTGTAACGTCCGTGCGGAGGTCCCGGTAAAATTTCAAATCGATCCAATGGCCGGATCAAAATGAAGATTAAAATAACTATTTTTGACCTCTGGGGCCAATTTGACCCAGTTTTTGGGTGATTTTTGGAAAATAAATCTTATATTCATTCCTAGGTAGGTTATTTGAGTATGTGTATGAAAATTCATTGAAAAATAACATCGTTTTATTTTTGGCTATTCTGGATCGAAAATCAGCGTAGAATAGAATTTCTCAATTCTGGATCAGTCGAAGTTTTTCAAATTCATTGTGAAATCATGTATTACATTCCTTATGAATTATTAATATATTTTAAAACTTATGATTGATGATCTTGAATTTAAACTGAAAATCATAGATCCGAATTAGGATTTTGAGTGCAGTAACGCACAGTGGTCTAAAACGATGCAATTATGGTTAATACAAAACGTTAAGAAATACATTCTTGTGCATTGATTTTCATTAGTTAAGCTATATTTGATTTGATACTCGTTTTCATTAATTAATGTGTTAACTGTTAGGGTTGGAGGGTACTATCTCGATTACGCATAGGGATTGACTATAAAGAAATGAAGTGTATCTGTCAGTGGTAAAGGTGAAGTGTACTGCTTCATAATACTTGGAAGTAAAAGTATATGATATACCAATTTTATTCTCTTATATGTGAGAAATCAATTTTGCTGAATTGATTTGAGTTGAGTTGCTTAAGCTATGGATCAAATATGTTTTGTTGAAAAGCATNTTCATAATACTTGGAAGTAAAAGTATATGATATACCAATTTTATTCTCTTATATGTGAGAAATCAATTTTGCTGAATTGATTTGAGTTGAGTTGCATAAGCTATGGATCAAATATGTTTTGTTGAGAAGCTTGTGGTTTGTTGAAAAGCTTGTGATTTGAGTAGTATCCACTGCTAGAGTTGTTGATAGCTTGACATAGCTTACATGTTATTGATTTGGACGCTGCGCAGTTGTCGTGAAATAGATTGACATTGCTTAAATGTTGTAGATAGCTCGACATTGCTTAAATGTTGTTGATATCTTGACATTACTTAAATGTTGTTGTTGACTCATAGCACATGTTGACTATTTATTATGTTGTTATATTGGCAGAAATTATGGGATTTCAAAGTGGGTTGAAAACACTTTGATTTTGACATTCTCCTCAGATTGTGAACATATTTGGTGAACATATTTTGATATTTGATCTATATTTTTAATATCTCCATTTATTATGATACGTAGTACACTCAAGAAAATTATTGGTTTTAGGATGCTAAAGTCTAGAATGAGGTCCACTACTGCACTTGCATGGTANGCGCAGTTGTCGTGAAATAGATTGACATTGCTTAAATGTTGTAGATAGCTCGACATTGCTTAAATGTTGTAGATAGCTCGACATTGCTTAAATGTTGTTGATATCTTGACATTACTTAAATGTTGTTGTTGACTCATAGCACATGTTGACTATTTATTATGTTGTTATATTGGCAGAAATTATGGGATTTCAAAGTGGGTTGAAAACACTTTGATTTTGACATTCTCCTCAGATTGTGAACATATTTGGTGAACATATTTTGATATTTGATCTATATTTTTAATATCTCCATTTATTATGATACGTAGTACACTCAAGAAAATTATTGGTTTTAGGATGCTAAAGTCTAGAATGAGGTCCACTACTGCACTTGCATGGTAGAGATGGGGAAAAATTAAGGAAATCTGGTTATGTACATACTGTACAAGAGTGTCTGTTTTTCTGTTGTTTGTTGTAAAGGGATGGAATCCTTATCTTTTATTTTGGCAAAAACGACACTGCTGTGTATCCTGTTACATAGTTCTCTATTTTGATGGTGGCATTGTATNTCTCCTCAGATTGTGAACATATTTGGTGAACATATTTTGATATTTGATCCATATTTTTAATATCTCCATTTATTATGATACGCAGTACACTCAAAAAAATTATTGGTTTTAGGATGCTGAAGTCTAGAGTGAGGTCCACTACTGCACTAGCATGGGAGAGATGGGGAAAAATTAAGGAAATCTGGTTATGTACATACTGTACAAGAGTGTCTGTTTTCCTGTTGTTTGTTGTAAAGGGATGGAATCCTTATCTTTTATTTTGGCAAAAACGACACTACTGTGTACCCTGTTACATAGTTCTCTATTTTGATGGTGGCATTATGTGGCATTATTGATTTTTTTTTTTTACAATGCATTACTACATTACAAATGCAGGTATTGCCACGTGTTGAGTTACACTTCCATCTCTGAAAAACCAAAAAGGNTTATGTACATACTGTACAAGAGTGTCTGTTTTCCTGTTGTTTGTTGTAAAGGGATGGAATCCTTATCTTTTATTTTGGCAAAAACGACACTACTGTGTACCCTGTTACATAGTTCTCTATTTTGATGGTGGCATTATGTGGCATTATTGATTTTTTTTTTTTACAATGCATTACTACATTACAAATGCAGGTATTGCCACGTGTTGAGTTACACTTCCATCTCTAAAAAATCAAAGAAGNAAACCAAAAAGGGTCTCTCGGGATGGGGTGTGACAACGCTTGTCAAATTTGTGAGGAATATTGGAGTTATGAGCATAACATAAACAACCAAATACACGTAAATGGTCGAAGGTAGCTCTTTTGTGGAAAAGTAACTCATAAGGAGTTTTTCCATGCAAAACTTTGGTAGNATTGGAGTTATGAGCATAACATAAACAACCAAATACACGTAAATGGTCGAAGGTAGGTCTTTTGTGGAAAAGTAACTCATAAGGAGTTTTTCCATGCAAAACTTTGGTGGGTAACCGATTAATTAAATGTGCAGCGGCGAGTATACAATCACCCCAAAATTCTAAAGGCAAGTTTGCTTGAAAACGAAGAGCACGGGCGATATTAAGATGGTGTCTATGCTTTTTTTCAACCGCCCCATTTTGTTGGGGTGTATCAACACAACTAGTTTGGTGAATGACCCCACTAGCTTTCAAGAATTCTTGAAATTCAGCTTTAAAAAATTCTTTACCATTTTCGCTACGCATTTGTTTGACCGAACAATTGAATTGTTTATGAACCATAGCAAAAAAATCATGTAAATGGGTGTATGATTCAGAGTTAAATTTCATCAAATATACCCAAGTACTTTGAGAGTAATCATCGACAATGGTTAAGAAATATGATGCACCACAAATTGCAGGAATATGGTAAGGACTCCAAACATCACAATGTATAAGATCAAAACATGAACTTGTAGAAATCATGCTTAACGACATTAGTAATCGGCAATGTTTTGCCAGAGGACAAACGGTACAAGGACATTTATTTGTAATGGAAATGAGAGAATCCAAAGAGGATAACACAATGTGTGGGAAAAAAAGTTACACAACAATTGAGAGATTTGGTGAGTTTGCTAACGAATAACAAATTTAAATGAAAAGAAGGGACAAGAAGAACATCTTCTTATTTGATATTTGAAGTTGGACAAGCAGAGCCAACATGAGTGGCATGAGCACTTTGATCATTAGGTAATTTAATTGGGAAAGGAGAAGTCATAACATGGTATTTAGTTAATAAAGATGGGCGAGAAGCCATGTAGTCCGTATCAACCGTGTCAGTAATCCATGAATGATTGGATAACTGAGTGGATAAGCTAGAGAAACTACCTGCAACGTTTGCTAGAGGAGTCATATTACCGGCAGGTACAAGAGAAAGCAGCTGGTCAAATTGTTCCTTTGTGAACATAGGTGTATCAAAAGATTTTTCGACAATGGCAACAGAGGGACTAAAGTCAACATTTGCTGCTGTTGGACGAGTGTCGCGAGAGTGCTGGGCATCACGAGGTTGATTGGATTCGAAAGCCTTCCGAGGTGGATAACCATGCTTTTTAAAGCAACGTGACTCACTGTGACCGGCGGTGTTACAGTAAGTGCAATGATAAAAGAGTTATTTTCCCATTGTAGGAACATCATTAATGGAACGATGTCGTTCTTCTTGTAGGAGAAAGGAATAGGCACGCTTGACAGAGGGTAAAGGTTCCATTAATAATATTTGGCTACGAATGGAACTATAAGAATCATTCGGCCCCATGAGAAATTCCATAAGTCTATCGGTTTATTGAAGTTCTGGAATAGAATTGAGTGCACCACGAGTACAAGGAGGATATGAATTATAAGACGATAATTCATCCCATAGCCCTTTAAGAATGTAAAATAAACAGCAACAGAAGTTGTTTTCTGGGTATGAATAGAAATAGCACGACGAATCTCGAAAATACGAGGAGCATTCTTTTGGGAAAATCGATCACACAGATCGATCCAAACTTCGGAGGCTGTAGAATTATATATGACACTGTTAGCAATATCACGAGAAAGGGAGTTTACAATCCATCATAATACCATGCTATTGCAACGAATCCATTGTTGACGGTTCGGTGATGCTTCATCAGGTTTTGGAATAGATTTATCAATGAAGCCAAGTTTATTCTTGGCTTCAAGAGCCTTGCGCATAGCCCTATTCCAAGTTGGGTAGTTGTCTCCTTGTAGAGGCTGAGACACAAGGACAGCACCAGGATTATTGGAGTGATGAAGGTAGAACGGAGAGGACATTTCATACTCTATTGTCGTGCTTGAGTTTGAAGAAACAGTAGGAGAAGTTGATGAGATATTGGCAGCCATGGCAAAAGCTTTGATAGATATCGGAGCTAACAGAGGAAAAGAAATTTTGTTGGTATGAATTACAAAGGCTCTGATACCATATTAAGAAACTGAATTGGAAAGGAAGAAAATTGAATTGATTGTATTACAGTACATGTGTTCTATAGGTACATGATTGTCCCATAATGAGTGGGATTGAGAGGAGGAATTAACGGGATATAAATCCTATACAGCAAGATATATGCAGTAAATCAAGACATATTCAATACATCAAGATTTAAGGAGGAAATCATGCGAGAATCAATCTAGTATAATGTTAATAAAACCTCAAAACTAGAGTTTCGTAACATCTTGACGAAGAATTTCAAACTGAAGGTTCGGTCAATAGAAGGGGCGACTTTGTCTCCCAGGAAGAAGAATAGTCTCGCGATCTAGCTGACTAATCACGTTGATCATTTAATTGGGGGGAACGTGTCACATTAGTGGTGAATGATCAACGATGTCCTCTAATCACCACGACGAGGCTAGTCCCATTTTTAGTAGACTCAACTATAAATATTCATGAAAAAATGAATATCGGGCTCTTTCTTTCACAACTAACCCCAAGAAGTTTTTTAATGTCAATACTTTCTATTTCATCGAGCTCCAAACTTGTGGTAAGTTTACATTAATGCTTTAATAAATCCATCCTTTATACTATTCTCTGTAACAGGTTGTCATCTTGTAATTTTAAATTATATCGTGTTAAAATTTATTTAACTTAATTACAATCGCTACTGTTTGCATCTCTAGCATTACAAAACCCCGTAAGTTGATATTAATGCTTTTTAATAAATCCATCATCTATACTATCTTTTGTAACGGGTCATTATCTTGCATTTTTAAGTTGTATAAATTGAATCGTATCAAAATTTATTCAACTTATACCCGATCTATTGAAATCATGTAGAGTTAGATTCGTGTCATCTAGTTTTGTGTCGTGTCAGAGTCATCTCATATATATAATTTGTGTTTATCTTGATTTGTTTAACAAAACTTATATCAATCCATGTACTTGACGGGTCACCCATTTACTACCCGATCCAACAAAGGCAAAATCAAAACTCACCAACTCCATCGATCTTGCATCAAGTTCGAGGGTAATATAGAGATTTTTCAGGCTTACTGTGTACATCCCTTTTCACATACAACCGCGCACCTTGACACAATAATAAAAATTTTCATTATAATCTAAACATCATGAATTAAAGTTATGAAAACAATCTCTCTAAATGACGAAAACCTCATGTACATTGTACTTCTATTTTACATGCCATGTTGTATATGATTACTTCTCCTATGGTTATCTTTCTCACTACTCTACTGACACTTTTTTCCCTTCTGTTTCTTTCTTGCTATGAATTTCATTCAACAAACTTACTATTAATTAATCGATAATAGACTTTGAATCTTGAAGCAAATTTCAAAACGTCAAAAATTTTTATTCAAATTTACTAATATTTTTTATGGATGAAGACAAACGGTGCATTGAGTACAGGGGTACAATTTTCTTTTGAAGCAGTGGTTGTATGATAAGTCAAATAAGGAATAATTTTCTTTTACTCCAGTGATTTGCCTTATAATCACTTTACCTCTATAATTTTTGAAGGGTTAATTACAAAATATCCCCTTCAACTTTGGATAGTTTGCAACTCACTCCTTTAGGTTTTAATTTTAACAAATAGCTTCCTTTAAGTTTTAATATTTTGCAATTAACTCCAATAATAAAAGTTAAACATGTCAAATTCATGTGAGTAATAATTTGTTGAATATAGACAATTACACTTACACTTATTTTTTTTTCCCCCGATAACAAATTTCCATGCCAAATATTATATTTTCTCTTTTACCCTTATACCCTTTCATCCTCCCCTACCTCGGATGGTTAACTTTCATTCCCTCCCCTTTTTGGTAGAAATCCTCACTTCCTTATGATGAGGCGGAAGTGAAGGTTTCTATATTTTTTAGTCTTGACTTTTTTGTTTCCTTATTTTTTTGGGACAAAATTGGTATCTTAAGAAAAAGAAATATGAAAAATAATGTACAACATGGAGGGTGTAATGGTTCTTTCAGGTTTTCGGCCACTGTTGTTAGTCAATTTAATTCACCTGAAACTTGGTGAGGCAAATTACAACATTTCAAATCACAACGAATTGGTTATAACAAGGAACATAGTTGGAGGGAACGGATTGTAATTAACCCATTTTAAATTATGCTCATAAATTTGGACCAAGTAAAAAGAAATATGACCATTAGAGCCACCAATAACATTACTCGTTCTGAAATATACTTTGGATCAAGTTATTCTGTATAAAGTAACTTTTCATCAAAATAATCATATGGTTAAAATGTTTATTGTAATTAATATGTAAATAGACAATTAAAATGTTTATTATGGTTCAAATGTAAATACAAATAGAAAAGAGTTAGTGTAGTTAAAAGATTAAAATATGCCGTAAGATAAATCGTGAAATCTAAACGATGTAAGTCATGTTTTTTTCATAAAAGCAAGACACTCTTGCACGAAAGGGTCTTTGAAGAAAACAATATAGAAGAGATGAACAAACTCACGAAGCTATATTATAATTTAAATAAATCAAGGGTTGATTTGAACANGTTCAAATGTAAATACAAATAGAAAAGAGTTAGTGTAGTTAAAAGATTAAAATATGTCGTAAGATAAATCGTGAAATCTAAACGATGTAAGTCATGTTTTTTTCATAAAAGCAAGACACTCTTGCACGAAAGTGTCTTTGAAGAAAACAATATAGAAGAGATGAACAAACTCACGAAGCTATATTATAATTAAAATAAATCAAGGGTCGATTTGAAAATTTATATTTTTTAAAAATAATAACGAGAACTATCATTTAGAATTATGACTGCTACCTACGTTCGAAAAGCACACAATAACCCTTTGGATCATTTAGTATTATGATTGCTACGTAAGTTCGAAATGTATACAACAACCCATTTATCAAATGCTACTATGTAAGTTTAGCATTTCTTATGAGGCTCGAATTTAGAACCATGAACCATCAACTACTAAAACCTTGTCATCCAAGCTGTTTTGATAATAGTGATGTCTTTTTTGGAAACATGATCTTGCGATTGCACATATCTGGGCAATCAGCTGCTGTCGGTCTTCATTCTTGTTTTATTTCTACGTAAATCAGATAACGAAACAAATTTTCTCTTTAAAGCTAACTGAAGGACTCTCAAGTAACACAAAAAAACTCGATCTGCTTGTGTCCTGCTATGAGCTATCCCAAAGGGCATCCAATTAATCATCAAATGAATCAGTCCTAGTTACTTCACCTAATTTAGCAGTAGTACTTACAGAGAGAATATAAAAACTACAGAATAATGGTTTTCTTAAGAATTTTTTCATAATTACCAGTTGATGTATACACTTTTGAGTCATAGTTTTGGTTGTTTTTTTTTTAATATTTTCTTCACATTAAGAGGAATAAAACATAGAGAAATAGTTATTCTACAATTTCATAACTGATTTATCCGACTGTTGCAGTGTCATATTTTTTTTTTTTTTTTGATAAAAAAAAAAAGCGTCATATTTGACAATACCATAGTTTGCACAGAAAACATTAACAGAAAAGACATATATACAATAATTTAGGGTAAATTACACTGACACTCCCTATAAATTGATCTAATTATAGAGATATACCGTATATTTTTTGAAATTATACTAATACCTCTTACTGTTTACCTATCCATTTCACAAAATACCTCTATGGTTAGCATCATTATTGGCAAGGTCAAAAAAGTGATTACATCATCAACTTTTTACACTTTAATACTCATATAACCCCTGCACAAAATTAGACTGATTTGTTTATTTTTGTGTCGTATTCATATTATTATTATTTTTTTTTAGATAACGTGAAACCTCTCTAAGGTAGAGCCACTTTGGATCTATCCCTGCGAGAGTAAACCCCGGATATTGGCAATCACCCACAAACCACAGGTATTGGTTAAGTTCGAGAGATATCAGTGAAAGTCAAGCCCTGACATCTGGGTCTACGGTTCCTTTGGGTTCAACTCCACACTACTGGGCTTCTTATGCGGGTGTGTTTGTATTCATATTGACCCATTTAAACTTTGAACAAAACAATTTAATCCTAAGATTAAAGTCTAAAACTCTATTATCACTTAATTGAATTCATGCTTATACTTTTTCTATAAATTAAAAATTAACTTAATAAACATAGCAATAATAATGAGTAAATTTTTTTTTATACAATAATTATGTCAATACTTAATAAATAACAACAAATAATTAATATTTTATTTTTATAATATTAGTTAAACATATTGATTGTGTCAATTTCTTCTTGTTTGTGTTAACACACAAACAAGAAGATAGAAGAAGTTCGACACGATTAAATAAATGGGTTGATCGTGTCAATTTCGAATATAGAGGGTTGAACTCGAAAATGACACATTTAATAGGATTTAAATATATGATAGAATAATAAGTATAAAATAATGTAAGGTAAGGTTAATTATGAAAAATCGCATTTTTTGTTATATTTGTTAAGGGACAAGACCTGAATGGGGGGTGTCAATGTAATTTCAGAAAATTGAGAGAGTGTCTTTGTAATTAGACCAATTTATAGGGGTGTCAGTGTAATTAACCCAATAATTTATCATTATAGCAACAATGAATCAGATGATTACAATACACATACCAATGTCACCACTCCTCAGGTCGCTATCTCCTGGAGCACGACAAAAGAAATCTTGGTCAAACTTATTCATCATATGCGACAATAGACTTACTATTAATTAAACGACAATAGACTTTGAATCTTGAAACAAATTTGGAATCGTTAAAATTTTTTATTCAAATCTTCTATATGATAAAGTAACCTATAATTTAAATTTAAAAGGAAAATAAAATAAATTTTACTATTCGCGATTGATATCACTTAAAATTTTATTTTAAAATTAATGTAACGGCTAGTATTAACACTTTAAATTTAATAAAAAAAATAGGTTCCTACGAGTGTGTTTGGAGTGACTTTTTAAAAATATTTTAAAAAATAATTTCTCATAAATATTTTAAAAACATAGTGTTTGAAACTGCCCTACCACTACCTCTACCACTACCACTGTCATCACCACCGCCACCGTCGCCACCGTCGCCACCGTCGTCGCCACCACCACCACCGCCACCCTCATCATCGCCGTCACCACCACCATCACCACCGCAACCACCACCTTCACCATCGTCGCCGTCGTCACCACCCCCACCATCACCGCCACCGCATCCACCACTACTATGCCCACCAACACCACCGCAATCACCACCATCGCCGCCGTCGTTGCTGTCATCACGGTCATTGTCACCCACCAAACCCCCACCGCTGCTGCCCCATCACCTCTCATCCCCATTACAAGTCGATGCTTAAATTTTTTTATCTCTTCTCTCTATATGTGATTTGATTTTAGATATGAATATAAATATTTTTATTATTTACTATTTTTTATTATTTTGTACCTTCCGGCACAGACAATAACTAATTTACTAATATTTTCTATAAATGAAGACAAACCAGTGCATTGAGTACAAGTGTACAATTTTCTTTTGAAGCTGTCATTGTATGATAAGTAAAATAAGGAATAATTCTCTTTTACTCCAATGATTTTACTTATAATCACTTTACCTCTATAGTTTTTAAAGAGTTACAAAATGTCTCTTTCAACTTTGGATAATTTGTAACTCAATCATTTAGATTTTAAGTTTTGATATTTTGTAATTAACTTCAATAGTTATTTTTAGACAATAAAAATTGATAAAAGTAAGACACGTCAAATTAATGTGATCCTTAGTTAGAGGGGCTTATTTACCCGTTTTAAAATATGCTCATAACATTACTCGTTCAGAAATGTACTTTGGATCAGGGTACTCTATATAAAGTAGTTTCTCCATGAAAAAATAACAGAATGGTTAAAATGTTTAATGTAATTAATATGTAAATAGACAATTAAAATGTTTACGGTGGCTCAAATGTAAATATAAATAGATACGAGTTATTGTAGTTAAAAAATTAAAAAAAAAATTGGATTAGGAGGTACTTGAACCCGACAAAGCCTTCACAAGACAAGAAGTACTATTGGATCAAACAGTGTATATCATTTTATTTTCATAAAGCAAGAAACTCTGTTTTATTATATAAATTTGTTTCACCATCACTATTATTTTGGCAGCCTTCAAATCTTGCACGAAAGGCTCTTTTAAGAAAACAATATAGAAGAGATGACATAAGGAATGATGTCTCCACTTTCCTGGATAATATTTCTACAATATCATAGGTTAAGTAAAGAGCTGCTATTCTTTCTTTTTTCTTTTTCTTTTTCTTTTTCCTTTTTCTTTTTTTTGTTTAGACACTATTACATGGAGGGGACGACAAGCTCGAATCCGCAATCTCAAGGACCAACAATGCGGCGAATGACTATTAAACCAACCTCTATCCTCAAGTAAAACGCTGTTCAAAGATATGTTTTACTAGAGTTTGCCACATGGGTATTAATTTCTCAATTTCAGGTTCAACTTAAAGTATCAGAAGTGAACAAACTCGTGAAGCTATATTGTTAGACTTTGGCTGAGGCTAGCTTTTAATCATTACTAGTTCATGTGTGTGTGTTGGGAAAATTAGCATAATTATACATTATTTTACTTAACAAAAAAATATTTAGATCACAAACTAACAAGAATATGCAAATAAATATAAAATAACAATCAATTTAGAATAGAATAAAATAGATTCTATAAATTTAAAAGAGCTGGCTTGCGAGTTCGAGAGTCGTGTGAACACTGTCCTAAAGTAGCTGAGCCTCCATGCGTGAGGGTACTGACGGACACCAGCGACTCTAAGATCAAACTCAGACACTCGCAGCACCACCTCCTCCAAATATAAAAGAATTGAAATAAGCAATTGGAAGGTGTCTAGAGTTTTATTTTTTTACTAACCAAAAACTATCTCAAAGCCACTTATATAAGCATCAGGTTAGTAACTTACACACATAGCCTTTAAAACTATTTTCAATATGATTAATTTTTATTTTTTAATATACACAATAAATTAAATAAAAATATGTAACTGAAAATTCAAAATTCAATTAAAGTAAATATTCAATGAAAAGTTTTAAAAACTTAATTTTATTTTTACAATCTTCCACAAGTTTTTGAAACTTCAATGTATCTCAAATATTTTGAATATACTTTAATATAGAAAATATGAACAACTATTATACTGTGCAATAGGTGTAGGTGTCTTCTGAATTTGAACCACACTTAGTGTTGATAGTTTTCCTCTGAAGGATCATAGTGACCAAAGGCTTGAACTAGACCCTTTGAACCAGAGTTCAACATGTCACACACACAGTACCGATATTGGTCAAGATTTGCGGGTCAGTGTTGTTAATGACCTTGCACTTGATCTTGATTTTCATGAGAGTTTCTAGAGAATTGCCCAATTCTCATAGTCGCAGCCTCACGACTACTCTCATTTAGGTGAACCCTCCAAGGATACTGCTTCCACTTTAATATTGTAAACTCAAGCACAGGTTGAGCGAAATAATATATTTCTTGGAAGATCAAGGTTGAACCCTTAAGGAATTGTAACAAGAAAGCAATCACACAAATATTAAAACAAACTTAAAAATAACTGTTTTGTTTAGAAAATTGTTGAGCAAAAGAAAGTTGATTTAAATAATTAAAACAGTAATAAAAATACTAGAACATTAGGTACTCCCTTTCAATTTCATACAATAATGAATAAATACTCAAATCTTAATTTGAGACAAGAATCAGATGTCGGTTAATTCAAGTAACAAATCAAGTAAGAAATCCTAAATTTATAGTCAAAAGATTATTCAGAACCTGAATAATCAACTAATTATATTATTATGTGAAATAATGATAATCAACTTAAATATGAAATAATCAGTTATTTATTTGCAGGGAAATTCAAGTAATCAATATACATGGCACAATGACTCAAAGACTTTTACAGAGCAAAAACTTTGCTAAGAAATTAACAATTGAATTAACAAAATATCACATATCATTAAGCTCAAAAGTCAATAACATTACTGTACTTTATTGAGAGGTCCTCCCCTAATCCTAGCTAAACCTTTTAGTCAGACATGACGAACTAAAATCAAAATAAAAAGATGGAAAAAAGAATAATAATTTCTAAATGAGAACCCCTATTTGTACTAAAAATAAATCCTAAGTATAGATAATAGATATAAGGTTGGCTTGGAAAGAATTCTTTTCCCAAAATAGAAGTCTTGTAAGGTTAAATCCCGTGCATAAAATTTTTGGGGCGCGGGTACAAAATATGTCCAGACTTTGATCTTGGATTTCGCATATTTAGAGGTTGATTCACGAAAATTTCGTAAAATACACTTTTGTAGCCCATGAAGTCTTCTTTCCAACCCCCAAAAATCAAATAAATCGGATATCGGAGTCAAAAGTTATGGTCAAAATACTGGAGACGTTTCAAATCCTTATCTTTTAGGATACTTTCCTAATCCAACTCTAAATGAGTTTTCTTCTAACTTAGACTCTTATAAGGATTAAATTGCTGTCATATCTTCAATTCTTCCTATTTCAATCTTGACTCTTCAATCCTTATCAATTGTGATTCTTTCTCTAGTGATTGGTTCACTTATATTATCAATTATTGTTTTAAATCAACCAATTTACTTGCAAAATAAACCAAACAACTAGAAAAAGTATCAAACTAAAAAATTAAGGAATTTAAAATATTTTAATCACAAATAATATGAAATTAACCAATCATTAAATATAATAAAATAACAATTTTGATAGTTAATTAGGTACATGTGCACAATACCTTGCAGGAGTGTTTTTGTCTCGGTCTCATTCAAGACAAAATTCTTCCTTACCATTACATTACATATGCACCTCTGCCCTAAGGATGAGCATGGAAATATCTCTTTTTAAAATATTTTCTCAACAACAGTGCTAATGAGTCACGCAGTATGGGTTGTTTCTATCCATTGAACTTCCTTCATGGGGTCTCCAATCACAAAAGTTGGGTTACCTCCCTAGGTGACTCCCTTGCGGGCTTAGGCCCATCCCCCTCGACAGTTTGTCAGACTGTTTTTCTTAAAAGCATGGCTTTTCTCGAAAACTCAATGATAAAATTAATCATCTTTTATATATTCATGTCTTGTGACTTTCCTCGAAAACTGTATAATTATTCGTCAGCTTTGTTTGGCTGAAATTTATAATTTTTTTTTTTTTTGTAAAATGATATCATTCTTCACAAATGAAAATCTCGCTCGAGCGTACACGCTTCTATTCCTTCTTATTGATATTAATCTAACTTGTCTCAAACATTACAGATCAATACCACATCATTAAATATTTGAATAAAAATTTGAGTCTCTCTTGATTTGAGTAAAAAAAATAAATTTCTCTTGATTTGGTATATGTTTGAGTTAAGGGTTAGAGTAAGTTTTTTAGACTTTTTTACTCAAATTTAAATTTAAATCTAAATTTGAATAAGGGTTGGAGATGTCCTAATAGAGTAGATTATGATTATACGAATTATTTGGTGACTAATACGCAGTGCTAATAGGTTTTATTAGATTTCAATTAAGTTGGTAGATGAAGTCAAAGGAAAGGAAGAACAATATATCTATCATCTATAATATAAAACAGAATAGGTTTAAAGAAGTCTATCCAATGGTTTCAAATAAATTCATCTGACGATCACCAACATCTTTCTCAAAATCATTTACATTATACTGCACTTTTAGATATGGGTTACCTACATATTGAAATAACAAACATATATAGCTTAAAGTGGTGTGTACTGGTGTGTTTAATGGTCAGCTTCATAAGGGAAAGACAAGTGGGTGGAGGGGTGGCATTAATCGGTGGAGGCATGTGCTTTACATGCATGAGTTTTTATATGATGTGTTGTGTGAATAACAAACGGGCAAAAACATAGGAAAACAAAAGGGAGTGCAGACAAAAGTCAAGGAAAGAATAAGAGGGGTGGTTTGGCAAGGGACGAGCGACGGGAAAAAAAGAAAAGAAAGAATCTTGGATGATGGATTTTAGATTTTAAATAGTCTCTTGCAATTGTCTTGAAAAATTGCACGAGTAAGTGACTTAGATTACAAGATAATAGAAAGTAGATGGTGATTCCTAGTTTTGAAGAGACAAACGATAGAAAAACGACGATAGTTTTCTTTAGAAATCTCATATTTGTGTATCATTTGAAGTGTAGGAAACCAGATTCAAAACTCATTCTAATGGTATAAGTTAGAACACCAAATTATTATTGTGTCGATACAGGTTTCTGTTTGTAAATGACTAAAAATACAGAAACAATTTGCATGGACAGATTTGATACCCAGCGAAAGAAACGATTGTAATGCGTTCATCGGGATACCATTTAAAGCCCATGACCAGTCCTTTGAAAGCTTAAGATGTCTATTTTCTAATTAATTTAGATTTTTGATAATTTATTGAGGATTGAAGCCAACTTTAGTTAATCGGGCAATTGGTTCCTATAATACTTTAGCGTATGTTAAGTGTTAAAAGAAATGTTTAAGTAAAGAAAATGATTGGAAATAGGGTTAAAGTGACTCAATTGAATTGTATTGAGCATAATATAAAATAAAGGTAACAAGTTAACGAAGTTATCGATAATTATTTACTTATTGTGAATTCGCCTAGTCGTGACTACAACCATATTCCATTGACCGTTTAGAAGGAATGAGTTGTCTAGTTGTTTTATTAATAGTTTAGAGTTTCTTTCATTATTCTACATTTGAATATTTTTTTTTGGTAGTTTTTACGATTAAAATGATCCTTGGGGTGTATAAGACAATAATCGAAAGAATGAGATAATTTGTGGAATATTCCAAAATTTCATTTAATAATGAATACGAACCCAATTCAACCAGTTTAGAGTTGAGTCGTGAGAACGAGACCCGAGGTGCCTGTTTGAGCCCATATAGTGCCATATTCAATTTACACATGATTTGACTCTTTTGGATGAACAAAATCAGGCGGTTGTTTCACGTAAACTTCTTTAGACAAATATTTTTTGGAGAAAGACATTCTGGATATCAATTTGATTAACAGGGCAAGCATGAGAAATAGCCAACTAGATATAAGGCAGAACGAATGGTGGTGGGCTTTACCGTTAGGCTAAATGTATCATCATAATCCACCCCGAGTTGTTGGATAAAGCCTTTGGCCAACATACGATGGAGGATGCGTCCCTATTATCCTTGAGGGTTTGGCTTATCCTACTATCCTTGAGGATTTGGATTATCTTTTACTGTCGGAAATGAAGTGCTCACCTTTGCTCAAGCATCACTGGATATTTATAGTATTGCGTGAAAACTTCTCTAGCAAGATTTGCGCTATTGGCTATACTAGGCGGCACATTAAATTTTCAGCCGGATTCTTTTAGATGCTAAGATTTCTCTCGAACTTCTTTCTTGTTTGCCTATTTATTAGAACATGTTGATAACGTTCACTTATAATTTAGACAACCTTCTTATTAGTTCAACTCTACTCCTGATTTCTTGAGATAATCTAGCTATCTCATTCATTGAAGGATCTCCGTACAAAAGACTACTTGCAAGCTCTGCTTGGCCTCATTTCCAATTCAGTCATATTAACAGCTCGACATATTCAGCCAAACACTTGAGTCATTTGTTTGGTTGATTGGGAAACGTGACTTCTTTAGGTGCCTCAATTATACACAATTGTTTTATGCCCCCGAGGTCTTTTTCAAAAACATTCAACTTGAGATGGCCCATATCATATCCGGACAAGCATATACCGCTTCTTCATTCAACTTGAGGGAAATGTTAATAGCCGTTGAATGAGTTTAATTGAAATCGTTGGATGGACTTAAGAGTATTTACATGTAAGTAAAATTACTTTTTTGTTTAAAACAATTACGTAAAACAAAATTAATATTTTACTAAAAGTTATTGTCTTTTGAGGTGAACGATAAAGTTATAATTGTTTAAGATCAAATTAACCCAAATTCGCCAATGTCGACGGTGAAGCCCAACGTCAAAAACTCAAAGGAATTCTTAAAACCGAAAGGTACTGTCAATGCTTACAACCAACTAATGTTAATTCTAATCCTAATCCTAATGCTAAGGATTCCTTATGGGCTACAATCCCATACCTCTAAACCAACTAAAACTTTAATAACAAAATAAGTAATGAATAGGAAATTAGGAAAGTTTTTGATCAAATTCTAACATATTCAATATTATGATAATGTCAAATGATCATTATTATATTATCAAATAACAAATCACCAGATATGCGCACATATGTATACCGGACACAATCTAATACGTGTATGATACGGACGAAATTCAAGGTCAGGGCCTTCCTGGCCCAGAAGTCTAACTAGCCCAAAAGGTCCAGAACAAAAAAGAAGAACCTAGCATCAGCAGAAGACTTATAATCCAATAATCCAGGCCCAGTCCAAACCATAAGCAGTCCAAAGGTTGAAAGTCTAGTCCAAATGCTATTTTTGGATCACCAGTTGGGACCACGCACCCTAAGGATCCAGGGAAACACTCCTGACACCTACGATAATCTTAGAGAAAGTGGAGCGCTAAACCACCAGAGATCGTGGCAATGGCAGCGCCGGATGAATAGTGATTATGATGGTAGAAGAAGCAGGAAGGTGCAGAGAGAAGGACTGGAAGGATCAGTACTAAGGAAAAGACAACTGAAGACCCTAGGAGAGACCCTAATATAAATAGAAAACGATAGCCCGGCGAGGGGGAATCTCTTCTTGGACCCATAAGCATTCAAGAGCCAAAAAAAAGGATATCAAGAGAGAATAGCTAGATACTCACTCCTTGTAAGAGAACTTCGGGTCCCCAGTTTTAGGGGGCACATCTCCGACCGATTAATATACAAATCCAGGAAGCAAGAGACTCCATTGATAGTGGACGTAGCCTTAGTCTATCGGCTAAAGTGAACCACTTACATTCCCTGCCTAACTGGTCACGAAAGATTAATCCATAATCTGCAAAACCTACTCAAAACATCGCCCCATCCTCGTTGGGCTTGGGCCGTAAGATCCGAGCACCATCAGTTGGCGCTGTCTGTGGGAAACATTTTCATCGTTCTTCTGAACTTTTCATCTACTTGATGAATTCAACTCGGAACATGAGTAAAGCTCCAGCCAATCCCCAGGTCAAGCAAAACTAGCTAGTAAACTTTCTTGTCCCAGAAATGGACACTGAGGATCATCCTCCAGCGGCAAACCTCCCACCGCTCAACGAACGAGAAACCTACCATCGAACTACGATACAACTAATGAAGTAGAACCAGGAGCCGATGGAATGGATACAGACACATCAGCTCCTTGGGTTCCCACCAGCTCGACAAGAACCTCCTCCACCCCAAGCCGAACATGACGCCCCTCCTCAGGAGCGCCAAGCTCCCCCAAATGGAATAACATAACTCCATAAGCACAACCATTCTGGGGACAACCACCGGAGAGGTTGTCCGGAAAAGGGCGGCGAAGACGAGGCCCACAATAGGGCCAAAGCCATTTATCGGAGGATAGAGCCCCTCCTTCAGGATGCCGTGGATCCTTTGCTAGAACAAAAACTCTACAAGCTCCAGCGAGAAGTGGGCCATATGAAAGAGGCAGTCAAGGGAAGGACCCCCAACACTATGGATGCCCTGGTCTAGCAAACTGAGTCGTCATTTGCCCCCGAGGTCCTCCATTTTTCCCTTCCCCAAAAGTTCTGAATGTTGTTGGTAGAAGCGTTCGACGGAACCAAGGACCCTGTCGATCACCTGAACTCCTACAAAAACCAGATGGCACTTCAGGGTCATCTAGATCCAATCCGCTGTCAGGCTTTTAACAGGCTGCAGCCCGCATCAATTTCCTCCTTCAGGGAATCATCCATACAGTTTGTATCCCACTTTATAGGGGCAAGACTGTACAAAAAGCCGTCCTACCATTTATTAAGTGTCAAACAGGGACCCACTGAGTCCCTCCGGAGCTACATTCAACGCTTCAACCAGGAATGTCTCAAAGTGAAAAACGTGGATGACAAATTTACGTTAACCAACTTCATGTCTGGGCTCGGGATTCAATCCAAGGATCTCTTCTTTTTGATAGCAAAGAACCCTCAGGCAACCATGGCCGAAGTGTTGGCGAAAGCCGAGATATATATCAATGACGAAGAGGCTCTCAGCTTGAAAGGGAGCTCAACGCCAGTAAAAGGTGACAAAAAGAAGAGGGACCACAGTCTCATAAAAGAAAGGAAGTATGGGCGATCCCCGGGAAGCGACCGGTCCCCGAGGAGGGAAGAAAATCTCCCCCTAAGAGGAAAGGCAACATCCGGGACCACCTGGGGCCACCTCCACAGGAGCTGCAGCCCTGATTTGTCCCAGCACGGCTATCGCCATTGGTCATGTCCATTGCACAGGTCCTCCACGAGGTTCAGAACGAAAAGTTCATACAGTGGCCGCCTAGAATGAAATCAGACCCGAGAAGGAGAGACTTCTCCAAATACTGTGAATACCATAAGGACACAGGCCATGAAACGAATGATTGTATCCAACTTAAGAAGGAGATCGAGTTCCTAATCCCGAAGGGACACCTACGCCACTATGTGGCAAATGAAAGAAGAGCCCAGAACGACCAAGGATAGGGGGCCAGAGCGGCTGCCAAGCCCCCCTCCCCCAACAACACCAACAAGTGCTCGGTGAGATTTGAGTAATCTCAGGTGGATTTACCGGAGGAGGTGAATCCAACTTGGCATGAAGAACATATGCTCAGAAGGCACGTTCAGAAGATCACCTTGAAGTCCACGCCGTACGAAAGATACCCTGTCGAGAAATAGAGACCACCTTCTCGGATGCAAACCTCGGAGGATGCCAATACCTACATGACGACCCCCTGGTCATAAAGGCAATCGTCGCCAACAAAACCATACACCTGGTGCTCGTCGTCAACGGAAGCTCCGCAGATATCATCTTCTTATCGACTTTCGACCAACTGGGTACAGAAAGGTCGAAACTTGAACCCGTGAAATCCCACCTACTAGGTTTCTCGAGTGAGAATGTCCTGTCAATTGGATCCATCCAACTCATCCTCACCATCGGGGAACAACCCTGTCAGGCTACAACCACTGTTTGATTCCTGGTAGTAGACGCTCCATCCACTTATAACATTCTGTTGGGAGTGCCATCTCTCAACTCTATCAAAGCAGTACCTTTGGCGTATCATTTGGTGATGAAGTTTCCCATGGAGAATGGGGTCGGCATGGTCAGGGGTGACTAACGCTTGGCCAAAGAATGCTATGTTGCGTCAATGAGACAAAGGGAGATGGAATTGGTCCAGCTAGAGGACCTGGACATGAAAGACAAATTAGACACTAGGCCTACCCCTATGGAGAATTTGGAGCCCGTATAGTTGGACAAAGATCCATGGCACGTGGTTTTCATAGGTTCAATGTTGCTCCCGCCCATCAAGGAAAATCTCATCTTATTCCTAAAGGAAAACGCTGATGCTTTCGCCTGGAAATAAGATGATATGGAAGGGATAGACCTCGCAGTAATTGTACACTGGTTGAGTGTTGATCCAAGCTGCAAGCCCATCAGACAAAAAAAAAAGGAGCTTCGCACCAAAAAGGCAAGAAGTCATTAACGAGGAGGTGGCCAAACTGCTGTGGGCCAAAGCCATCAGGGAAGTTGATTACCCAACTTGGCTGGCGAATGTCGTGCTCGTAAGAAAGGTGAACGAAAAATGGTGACTCTGTATCGACTTTACCGACCTAAATCGGGCGTGCCCCAAGGACAATTTCCCCTTAGCTCGAATAGATCTGATTGTCGATGCCATTGCTGGCCATGAGCTCCTCAACTTCATGGACGCCTTTTCAGGCTACAATCAAATCAAAATGGACCCCAACGACCAAGAGAAGACATCGTTCTTTACAGAACAGGGGGTATATTGCTACCAAGTGATGTCTTTTGGCTTAAAGAACGCTGGAGCTACCTATTAGAAGTTAGTCAACAGAATATTTTGCGAGAAGCTCGGCCTGACCATGGAAGTCTATATAGACGACATGCTGGTAAAATCACTTTAGGCCAAATCCCATATCCACCATCTCGGGGAGTCTTTTGAGGTTATGTGCCGATACAGAATGAAGTTGAACCAAGCAAAATGCGCCTTTGGGGTATTGACAGGAAAATTCCTAGGTTTTATAGTCAATAGCAAATGTATCAAAGTAAACCCCGAAAAGGTTAAGGTCGTCCTCGAAATGAAACCCCCATAACACCAGTGAAACACAATGTTTAACTGGGAGAATAGCGGCATCTCAACCGTTTCGTCTCACGATCAAGTGATAAATGCCAACCTTTCTTCAAGGTCCTGAAGGCAGTCTTCTAGTGGGATGAGAAATGCGACGAGGCCTTCTGAGCCCTTAAGGATTACTTGGCCTCCTTACCCGTGCTAGTGAGTCCTAAAGAAGGAGAAGTTCTAACCCTCTACTAAGCTGTATCAGAATTCTTGATCAGTGCTGCCCTGGTAAAGGACAAAGAAAGGGTCCAATAGCCAGTCTATTTCTGCAACAAGACCCTCTGAGGAGCTAAAGAGAGGTACCCAAAGATGGAAAAGCTCGTGCTAGCTCTCCTGATGGTGACCCGAAGACTAAGGCCATACTTCCAAGCGCTCACCATTGAGGTCCCTATGGACCAGCCGATGAGGTAGGTTCTGCATAAACTAAAGGCCTCAGGAAGACTTGTCAAATGGGTGATAGAGCTTAGCAAATTTGACATCAAGTTCAAGCCTAGAACCACGATCAAAGGGCAAGTCCTAACTGACTTTCTGGCCAAGTTTACCGCACCGCCTACAGAGAGCATTAAAGACCGTGACGGCTTCCCCGACATACCGACTTGGAAGCTGTATGTAGATGGGGGCCTCAAATGCCCAAGGATGTGGATCAGGCCTCATCTTCATTTCCCCAGAAGGTTATGACCAAGAGTACGCCCTGAGATTCAATTTCTAGGCGTCCAACAACGAGGTAGAATATGAAGCATTCATAGTCGGCTTAAACCTGGTCCTATCAATGGAAACATAGCAGATCATAATCTACAATGAGTTGCAACTAGTGGTAAGACCAGTTGAGGAAAAGTACGCTGCCAGAGACGAGAAAATGGCGCTCTACATGACCAAAGTGAGGAGGCTCCTAAGAAATTTTGTGTCAGCCGAGCTGGTTCAAGTTCCCTGGGAGGCCAACTGTCGAGTTAACGCCCTAGACAAACTAGCCACTACCGGAGAACATGGCTTACCTGGGCAGACGCCCGTTGAGACATTGACCCAGCCCAGCGTACGGCTCGGCGTCAAACTAAATGGAGAAACTCAAGCCCTCCCAGTTGAAGAAGACACTTCTTGGATGGACCCCATTAGGTCATTCATGCTAGATGAAGTACTACCCGGTGACCCAAAGGAAGTTGCGAAGCTGAGATCCAAGGCGGCAAGGTTCACGTTGATCAGAGGTAACTTGTACAAAAGAGGTTTTTCGTTTCTAGTAATGAATTGCGTATCTGAGCCAGAAGCAGATTATATCCTGAGAGAAATATACGAAGGGATGTGCGAAAATCATATTGGAGCAAAGACATTGACAAATAAGGCACTACGACAAGGTTACTTTTGGTCAACCATGTCCAAGGAAGCCAAGGAGATAGTAAAGAAATGCCAAACTTAATTTGCCGCACTACNGGGTATTGACAGGAAAATTCCTAGGTTTTATAGTCAATAGCAAATGTATCAAAGTAAACCCCGAAAAGGTTAAGGTCGTCCTCGAAATGAAACCCCCATAACACCAGTGAAACACAATGTTTAACTGGGAGAATAGCGGCATCTCAACCGTTTCGTCTCACGATCAAGTGATAAATGCCAACCTTTCTTCAAGGTCCTGAAGGCAGTCTTCTAGTGGGATGAGAAATGCGACGAGGCCTTCTGAGCCCTTAAGGATTACTTGGCCTCCTTACCCGTGCTAGTGAGTCCTAAAGAAGGAGAAGTTCTAACCCTCTACTAAGCTGTATCAGAATTCTTGATCAGTGCTGCCCTGGTAAAGGACAAAGAAAGGGTCCAATAGCCAGTCTATTTCTGCAACAAGACCCTCTGAGGAGCTAAAGAGAGGTACCCAAAGATGGAAAAGCTCGTGCTAGCTCTCCTGATGGTGACCCGAAGACTAAGGCCATACTTCCAAGCGCTCACCATTGAGGTCCCTATGGACCAGCCGATGAGGTAGGTTCTGCATAAACTAAAGGCCTCAGGAAGACTTGTCAAATGGGTGATAGAGCTTAGCAAATTTGACATCAAGTTCAAGCCTAGAACCACGATCAAAGGGCAAGTCCTAACTGACTTTCTGGCCAAGTTTACCGCACCGCCTACAGAGAGCATTAAAGACCGTGACGGCTTCCCCGACATACCGACTTGGAAGCTGTATGTAGATGGGGGCCTCAAATGCCCAAGGATGTGGATCAGGCCTCATCTTCATTTCCCCAGAAGGTTATGACCAAGAGTACGCCCTGAGATTCAATTTCTAGGCGTCCAACAACGAGGTAGAATATGAAGCATTCATAGTCGGCTTAAACCTGGTCCTATCAATGGAAACATAGCAGATCATAATCTACAATGAGTTGCAACTAGTGGTAAGACCAGTTGAGGAAAAGTACGCTGCCAGAGACGAGAAAATGGCGCTCTACATGACCAAAGTGAGGAGGCTCCTAAGAAATTTTGTGTCAGCCGAGCTGGTTCAAGTTCCCTGGGAGGCCAACTGTCGAGTTAACGCCCTAGACAAACTAGCCACTACCGGAGAACATGGCTTACCTGGGCAGACGCCCGTTGAGACATTGACCCAGCCCAGCGTACGGCTCGGCGTCAAACTAAATGGAGAAACTCAAGCCCTCCCAGTTGAAGAAGACACTTCTTGGATGGACCCCATTAGGTCATTCATGCTAGATGAAGTACTACCCGGTGACCCAAAGGAAGTTGCGAAGCTGAGATCCAAGGCGGCAAGGTTCACGTTGATCAGAGGTAACTTGTACAAAAGAGGTTTTTCGTTTCTAGTAATGAATTGCGTATCTGAGCCAGAAGCAGATTATATCCTGAGAGAAATATACGAAGGGATGTGCGAAAATCATATTGGAGCAAAGACATTGACAAATAAGGCACTACGACAAGGTTACTTTTGGTCAACCATGTCCAAGGAAGCCAAGGAGATAGTAAAGAAATGCCAAACTTAATTTGCCGCACTACCCACCAGAGCAACTCACCCCCGTGGTCAGCCCTTGGCCCTTCCAGCAATGGGGGTTAGATATTCTGGCCCCCCTACCAACCGTGGCCGAACAATGCAAGTTCGTCGTGGTTACAGTAAACTACTTTACAAAATGGGTTGAAGCGTAGCCTCTGGCCAAGATTATGGCACAGAAGGTCAAAAACTTTATTTGAAAATCCATCATATATCGTTTTGGTGTCCTTAGAGCATTCGTCTCGGATAATGGGAAGCAGTTCGATAATCCCACATTCACAGGCTTTTGCGAGGGACTGGGGATCAAGAATTATTTCTCAGCTCCTACGCACCCGCAGTCCAATGGACAAGTCGAAGTAACCATCAGAACAATCAAGCTGGCGTTGAAAACCAAGTTGGAAGCTTCCAAGTCACAATGGGTATTGAACAACAATGAGGACAGCGACTGGCGAGACACCATTCAACCTTGCGTACGGGACAGAAACAATGGTGCCAGTCAAAGTCGGTGTGCCTTTGGCGAGGGCCGAACTCTTCGACCCCGAGCAAAACGAGAGATCTTTACTAATGAACCTCGACCTCCTTGACGAAAGAAAGGACGAAGCACTACAACGAATATTTTCCTACCAGAGGAACATGGCCAAATTTTACAACAAACGAGTAAGAAGAAGAAGCTTCAAACGGGGTGACTTGGTGCTGAAAAAGCTTCTCCTGGCCAGGAAAGACCCCTCCCACAGCAAGCTCGGCTACAACTGGGAAGGACCCTACATCATAAAAAGGATAATCTGACCTAGAAACTACGAGCTACAAACAGAAGAGGGGTGTGACTTGTAGCACTCGTGGAACGCAGATCATCTGAAGCGCTACTACCAATAATTTCATGAGAAACTTTTGTAATAGAGAAGAAGAATTATTATAAAATCTTTCTTTTGGAAATCAACAAAAGTTTTAAAATCTTCATAAGGGGAGAAAGTCCGAAATAAGATGTGGCCAACACGAGCCCCGATCAGGTTCTATAACCTAAGAGCTCGTAAGCTCGAAAAAGGCAGACTTTTTAGCCTAAGAGGGGCTCATAAGCTCGGAACGACTAGACTTTTTAGCCTAAGTGTTTAAGAACTCGTAAGCTCGAAAAAGACAAAATTTTCAGTCTAAGAGGGCTCGTAAACTCGGAGCTACTAGGCTTTTCAGCCTAGGTGTTTAAGAGCTCATAAGCTCGAAAAAGGCAGGCTTTTCAACCTAAGAGAGCTAGTAAGCTCGGAACGATCAAGCTTTTCAACCTAAGTGTTTAAGAGCTCGTAAGCTCAGAAAAGACAGGTTTTTCAGCCTAAGAAGGCTCGTAAATTCAGAGCGACTAGGCTTTTCAGCCTAAATGTTTAAGCGCTCGTAAGCTCGAAAAAGACAGGTTTTTCAGCCTAAGAGAGCTCGTAAGCTTGGAACGACTAGGTTTTTTAGCCTAAGTGTTTAAGAGCTCATAAGCTCAGAAAAGGCAGACTTTTCAGCTTAAAAGAGCTCGTAAGCTCAGAAAATGCAGGCTTTTCAACCTAAGAGGGCTCGTAAGCTCGGAACGACCAGACTTTTCAGCCTAAGTGTTTAAGAGCTCGTAAGCTTGGAAAAGGTAGGTTGTTCAGCCTAAGAGGGCTCGTAAGCTCAGAGTGACCAGGCTTTTTAGCCTAAATGTTTAAGAACTCGTAAATTCAGAAAAGACAGGCGTTCAGCCTAAGTGTTTAAGAGCTCGTAAGCTCAAAAAAGGTAGGCTTTTCAGCCTAAGAGGGCTCGTAAGCTCGAAACGACCAAGCTTTTTTAGTCTAAGTGTTTAAAAGCTCGTAAGCTTGGAAAAGGCAGGCTTTTCAGCCTAAAAGGGCTCGTAAGCTCAGAACGACCAGGCTTTTCAGCCTAAGTGTTTAAGAGCTCGTAAACTCAGAAAAGGTAGGATTTTCAACCTAAGAGGGCTCGTAAGCTCGGAACGACTAGGTTTTTCAGCCTAAGTGTTCAAGAGCTCGTAAGCTCGGAAAAAATAGGCCTTTCAGCCTGAGAGCTCGTAAGCTCAGGACTAATTGACGTACTAGTGCAAGGCGCAAAAAACACAAGCTCAATAACCAAAAGACTGTTTTCCGTTAAGCACTAGAAGGTTCACATTTCAACAGGCGGATACTACTCAAAAAATAAACACACAACAACATCATCATTCAAGGACATAGAAACAACACCATCCAAGACCAATAAGAAACATCATCACAGACTCCCCCCTTCTTTGGGTCTTCTCCGGCAACGCTCTTCAATTTGCGATCTCCCTTCTCTAGCTATGCATTCACCACCTTCAGCTGGGTATTATCTTCCTTCAGAGCATCCCTCTCTCGCTCCACTACCACCAATTTTCTCTTAAGAGTTTCCACCTTTACCTCCCTCTCGATGGACGAATCTGCCTCCAAGCCACTCGGAGGAACATCTGAATCATAGAAAATGGGAGGAGGGACCTGGATTCGAGTAAAAATTCCCTCTATCCCATAACAGACAAGGTTCTGAGGGGTAACAAGGGCAGAGTAGGAAAAGGGAGAAACATTCTCGACCATGCAGACATTGAACGCTTCTAACGAAGTTAAGCCTAGGATACCTGCACAACACGATTACAACAAAGACAAGGGTAAGCATGTCACCTACCATTGAAGTTTGGCTAGTCAGAAATCAACAAGAAAAGCTTACCTTTCTCCCAAAAGCTTCCCCAAGAGCAGGGGATCTAGACAGCACAGTTTTCATCCACAGCAGGCTCCCAGAAGTCTCCGAAGATGAAGAAGAAGTGCTGGGTCCATTCCTCAGGGAAAATTTCAGCAACCAGCAGTGGATGAAAATACCATTTAAAAGGGAGGGAGCTAAAGAAAGGAGAAAAAATCGAAAGACAGGTCAAGGAAATAGAAGAGCTCAGAAACAGTTGGGAAGGTCTCAAAGCCTTGTATACGCTAGAAAATTAAGAAGCTAACCAAGATAGCCCACCCCTCAGGAGAAACCTTAAAGGGGCACATGCCATGATGCGAAAGAACCCGAACGAAGTCTCGATGGAGGGGGAGCCAAAGTCCACTCTCAAATGCCCCCTCAAAGAAGGCAACTTCACCAGGGGATGGCATGCTACAAGTTTTATCAAGGGTGGGAGCTCTAACCCCTAGACCCGTAGGGAGATCGAATTGATTCTTTATGCCATCAACATCTGCTGCAGTAAGCGTAGACAAAAAAAGGAAAATGGAGTACCACTCGCCCTTCAGAGACTTTCGGGCGCGATGTTTGAAAGGTGGGGAGGGAGCCATTAATCCAAAGGTTTGAGGGGACAAGCGCCAAAGGGAGTCAAAGAATTGGAGAAAGAAAATCTTTGTGAGGCAGTGAGAGTGCTATGGCTTGAAGTATTTAGGAATATATAGCCCTGAAGAATGACTGTTAGAATCCCGCAAACAAAATAGCAATAAATAAGGGTGCAGGATTCGGAGAGGTGGTTGAGCCACCTAAGAGCTAACTTAAATGAACAGCCGCTTCACACACTGCCAGAAGGAAAAAGAACACGAACAGTCGCCAACACCATTTTTCGAAAATCACGCGGGTGCGTGTAGCCAAACGAACAACCAACCCAGAAAATAACATTACTCCAAACAGGTCAAGGCCTTTTTGGAGCAAAGGGTAAGGGAGCATAGCACCAGCACCAGCAAATATATCAAACACACAAGAAAAAAAAAAGAAAAGAGAGAAAGTGGCAGAGGAGCCAAAGGAGCAGCGTCAAAGGCACCACCACCCGGGGGAGCGTTAAACCACGACTAAAATTGCTCGAGATCCAAGTCAGAAAACTCCTCAATTGCTTGGTCGACAAAATTGAAAAATACATCTACAAAGACCTTGGCCGCCTCCAATATGGACTTCTCGATCTCTTTTCACTGACTCTCGACCAGCTGACGTTCAACTGCCAAAGAGTTGGTCAGCTTGGCATTTGCAACCTGCGATTCCTTCACTTGGTCCTCCAGCAAAGACTGAGCGATAGCAGAACAGAGCAAGTCCTTGGTCTGGGCATCACAATCTTCTCTAGAACGAGCCAATTCTTCTCGAAGAGACACCTCGGCAGAAGTACTGACAATTAACTACTTAAACATCTAAGCTCGTTGATCGAGAACCCGCTCCAACTCCTTCTCGGTGGCCAGACCCAAATTCAGGAGCTCGAAATTCCGTTGACATACCTCCCAAAGCTCATTTCTCAATGTGTAAATCTCTATCCCAAGTGCGTAGATGTGTGTTGCCGATTGAGAACAAAGGGAAAAGTCATAACATTACAAAAGTAAAGGCAAGAAACAGCACAACAAAAGGCAGAATTACCTCAAGAAGGGCGTGAAATGCTTCTCGGCTACGAGTCCGAAAAGGAAGATCCACAGAATGCCTCAAGTCAGCTTGAGGGGTTCAATCCCATCAGTGCACGGCTGCTCATACTCGTATTCCTCAGTAGACTACCCTCGGGATCGATCGTCAGAATAGGCAAAATACGCATTGAGCTGGAACCAGCAATTCGGACAGAGTTGGAACCTCGCTGAACCGGTCCCGTTACCGCACTGACCACAACTCGGCCCACCGTCGTGACAGATCTCAGCTCGGGTATCACCGCCTCTACGGCAACAGATAGGGGCTCGAAAGTCGGTAGCAAAATCGTGACTTCACCACCAACGCCTAGATCCAGGTCTATATTGTCTCCCCCCTGCCTAGCTCTCTTTGCGGGAGGCTCGGAACTCTTGACTTGTCTCCTTTGACCCACTTGCTCTATGATCGCCCCCTGTTGAGTAACCAGGTACGAAGGAACTACATAAACAGACCAAAAAAAGAAATGAGGGCCCCAGCGAATTGTGAATAGGAATAGGAGGTCAGATACTCACGGCTACTTGACGACAAGGCTGGGACAGGACACATCAGCTCCGTGAAAGAAAATGGAGGGCGAGCTCGGGCATATCTAAACCTGGTCAGCTCCTCGCCAGACAAAGATGGCAACTCGCCTACAGCAACATAGGCAAACAAAGTCGTCAGCAACCAAAGAAGATATAATAATATGTGCTTACCTAGATTCCTTCATGTTAACAAATGCACCAGAAGAAAATCGACAGATATGGGCTTACCCAGATTCTTGCGCTACCCCCACTCAGTAGAGACCCTGGCTGACGCTAGAAAATGGGCCCCGTATTCCTAACCAACTCTAGAAATGAAGAAATACCTCCTCCTCCGCCTTTCAGGCCCTGGAGGAAGGTTCAAGATAAGAACTTCTCTTCTTCGCTTGAGGATGAAGTGATAAAATTCAGACACCTCCTCGGGCCGAAAAAAATGAAGGAACTCCGGCACATTAGCCCTAGATTGGGGGAACAACCTTCCCCACATCATCGCAAAACCCAGCAGGACCACCCAGGCCATAGGAAGAAGCATGGCAGGACAGAAACCGAAGAAGTGCAAAACCTCTTTGATAAATGAGGGAAGGAAAAACCGTAGCCCCAACAAGAAAGGAGCCTCAAAGAAACAGGCCTTATCCCTGACCAAGCAGTGAAATCGACGTATATCAGCATTATGCACAATCACACCAAGCAGAAATGTCAAAACGCCTAGCAAGAGAATGAGCCTCTTCCTCCCCGATCTCACTAATCTCAACATCAGGAAAAAGACGTTCCATAACATCACGAGGGAAGAAAGGGGCCCTGGCCATGAAAACAGAAGAAAAATATTTTCCCTTGAAAGCACCGAAGAAGAAGAAGTGTCACAACAACAGAAAAAGCAAAAAGTTTTGGCGCCCAAGGCAAGACAATCATTCTCCGGAAATGCTCGTTTATAACTTCAGCTAACATGCATCCATCATCTCCGCCAGAAGCAATTAATGCACATCTCTCGCATTTAAGAAAGGAACACGTGGAGTCATGGGGGTCACCGAAGCATCACGATCGATGAGCCACTAGCGGCACACGTTCTTAAACAGACGAAACCGTCATGTCTGGAGTACGAAAAAAGAATTTTGAAAAGACCAAGATAGCCCTAGGGTTAATAGGAAAACGCTCGAAGGGGCAAACACGGGAATATAGGTTGAGTTTGCCATCTCGCCTGGTTTACGATTAACCCACCTTAGAAAAGAAACGAAGTTAACTCAGCTTTGCTAAGGGGGTTGTTGCAAACAGCCTAAGTCTCGCCTTTATCACGACCACCCAAAAAATGACTTAAGAACCATAGTTGGGAGCCTCAAAGTCAACAAACAACATCATCATTTCCATGCGACAGAGCCAAAGACGAACATGTCATTCATAGGGAAAGAGAAACCAACAACAACATCCCTATTTGAAAAATCATGCTAAGATTTAATCCGAAAGTTACATCAGCATTTAGAAGAAAATAAAGTGCTACAAAGGTTTTCAGCGAATCACAGAAAAACAAAAAAAAAAAAAAAAAGGAAAGAATCGACCACGGGTCCACCTCAGGAAGCTGTCTCGTCGCCACCACTAGCTCCTTCGTTAGCTGTTTCAGCTAGGACATTGGGCACCTCAAACTTAGTCACCTGGGAAACGACAACCCCCTTAGCACCCGGTGCCTCAACCTGTTCAGCTGTCACAGTTCCCTTCTTGTACTCAAGCCGCGGCGCAAAGGAATGCAAGTCGAGGTTTGGGTGAGCATCCTCAATCTGGTCCCTACAGTTCAGGAACCCTTTCACAAAGACAGAGGCGCCCTCTCTTAACAACTCAGACACCTGGGCCCGTAAAGACGACAACTCGGAATCCTTAACCTTCAGGTCGACATCTTTAGCTTTGATTTCATTCTCCTTGGCCACAAGGTCTGCATCTATAGCCTCAAGCCTGGCCTCCAAGCCCCCTATCTACGACTCTTTGAGCGTAATATGGTCCTGATAGTAGGAGTCCAACTCATTGTTGATCCTCTTCAGCTTCGCGACCTCGAAAACCAGAACCTTCAGCTTCCCCTCAGCAATAGCCTTGCTAACTATCATGACATCGAGAGCATCCTTGGCCTTCTAGAGATCCTGCTCATGGTGAAAATCCAGCATCTTCATGCAGGCGAGCGACTATGAAAAGAAAAAGAAGATTGGTCAACACAAGAAATAGGAAAGGGATTAAAGAACGACTAAGAGCATAGATGGAGCAAGAAAGTACCTTGGCCAGGCCTTGGATGGTGTGCTGGATTTTCCTTTTAAAATGAACCTCCATGGCCAAATGAGGATCTGACGTGGAGATTAGCTCAGATAAGGTAGCCACCGCGGCCTCAAGATCGCGAAGAAAGCCACCCCCATGCACTTTAGACTTGGAAGGGGCAAACTTCCCCTTTCCACCCTTCGGAGAAACAACTTTAGATGAGACAGGATGGGGTGCCGAAAGGCCGAGCTTGTCCGCTGAAGCCCCCTCAGAACGGGTGTCACCCTTGGGAAGTTCAGAAGAAGGCAGAGGCACGACAACATCCCCTCGAGAGGAAAGGTCCTCACGTTTCTGTTCCGAGGAAGTGGGCGTGGGCCCAGAGACCGATGCCTCCTTGGATGGCAACTGAGATTCCTTCACCAATTTCCTCCTCTTTCTCGATTGCTCGGTATCCGAGAACAGCGGCATGATCAAATCCTAGTCCATGTTATCCGAATGGGAGGCAAAAGATGGTACAATCTCTAGAACTCGGATAATGGGCGATCCCAACCCATATTTAGCAAGGTTTTTGTCGGTCGCCAATTCGAAGAAAGACCTCAACCCAAAGGTCTCTATTCTAGCAACTCGGGCTGCCTCCTCCATGCTAAGTGTCGGGCAGAATTCTGTAAACTAGATTAAAAGTTAAAAACAATAAAAAGGGGGTAAAACAACAAAGGGAAACGCGGCCAGTAGATTAGCCTTACAAGTATTCCTTGGAACCCTCCAAGATCTGGGGACACATGGAGCGTCGCCAGGCTCCCCTGACAGCTCCCAGGAATCGCCCCTAGCAAAAAAGAACCTCAGTTTAAGCCCAAAGATTAGAGTATTTGTCTTTACCCTTTTGGCAAAATACAAGAAACCCAAGGAGGGAGAGGACTTCAGTTGAAAAAAGGGAAGCAAATTCTCAAATAGAGAGAAGAGAGGGGTTCCCACTCTCAAACCAATGGACAAGGAAACAAATCAGGAGGCCCCAACCCTTGGGAGACAGATGGGCTAGGTAGACATTATAGAACCCAAGAACATTCCGGATAATAGGATGGATAGAAAATCGAAGACCAGCCCAGAATGTGAACTCGAAGAAACAAGTGAGTCTAGGGAGAGTAGAGTTACACCTTTTTGTGCTTCTCGGGGGAGTGCAATTTCACGAAGTCAGGGAAGCAATACTCATGCCTCAATTCCCCCAAATCCTCATCACCAAGATAGCTGGAGGTCCCCTCCGCACAACAGGTCAGGTCAGATGACTCACGACGAATTCTCTTCTTAGGAATGGGGAGCGAAACTGGCCCGATTTTCCTCTTCTTCGGTTAAGTGGGAAAATCAGGAAGCAGAGCAAAAAAGGGCCCAACTTTGACTAGAGGCACTGAGGATAAAACTGAAGGAATAGATTCAGGAGCCTCACCGCCAGTGGAAAGAGAACGACCACTAAAGGAAGCCGTGGTGGTCTCCTCGGCCTCCCTATCAACAAACTCCGACTCGAAAGAAGAAATGACAAACTTCCCCATCAAAAGGTCGGATCTTGCACCAGAGTGAAGGGAAGGTAAATGCAAGGCATAATCCGCCAAAAACAAAGGTTTCAAGCACCAAGTCCTAAGAAAGGATGCCCTCCCCACTAAAGAATGGCCTACAAATTGCGAAAGAGAAGAAAGGTCGTTGGAGTGTTCTCTAAAATGACTAAACCTCTAGATCAGGAAGCGGAATCCAAAACCCCACCAAGGAGGGTTGAACGGATCCAGGTCGAAATAATAAAAAAGAAGAGAAGAAAGTCGTACCTAGTAAAACGCTAGAGGTAGAGGAGAACCAGAGACGAGAATGTCCTAAGTCACCAAAAAGTCTAGAGCAAGACACTTCGAAAGCGTAGAGAAAGAGAGGGGCATGAAGGAAGATGGGACTTGAAACCACAGAACGAAAAAGGCCAAGGGACCTTCCCCCTAGAGGAACATATATGTATGTGTGAAGCATTAAATTCATGACAGGCAAATAACAGGACACGCCACACAAGTCGTACCCACGAGCTCAACCGATGATGACATGTGTGCATTATTATCCCATCATCGCCGGCAAACAGAGGCGTGGCCCAATCTTGATCAGGACCAATAGCCGAGCACAGTTGTCACTTAAAAAACCTATAACGAGCCCAGAAAAATCATTTTTAACCCCAGACCAGAGATGGTAACATCTTCATAACCTGGGGCTGGGGGGCAACTGATACGGCCGAAATTCAAGGCCAAGGCCTTCATGGCCCAGAAGCCTAACCAGCCCAAAAGGTCCGGAGTAAAGAAGAAGAACCTAGCATCAGCAGAAGGCTTATAACCCAACAATCCAGGCCCAGTCCAAACCATAAACAATCCAAAGGTTGAAAGTCTAGTCTAAATGCTACTTCTGGATCGCCAGTGGGGACCACGCACCCTAAGGATCCAAGAGACCACTCTTGACACCTACGATAATATTAGAGAAAGTGGAGCGCCAAGCCACCAGAGATCGTGGCAACGGCAGCGCCGGATGAACAGATGTGCCAGATGAACAGTGATCGTAGTGATAAAAGAAGTGAGAAGGTGCAGAGAGAAGGGCTTGAAGGATCAGTACTAAGGGAAAGACAGCTAAAGACCCTTGGAGATACCCTAATATAAATAGAAAACGATAACCTGGCGAGGGGGAATATCTTCTTGGACCCGTAAGTATTCTAGAGCCAAAAAAAAGGATACCAAGAGAGAATAGCTAGATACTCACTCCTTGTAAAAGGACTTCGGATCCCCAGTTTTAGGGGGCACACCTCTAATCCATTAATATACAAACCCAGGGAGCAAGAGACTCCATTGATAGTGGACGTAGCCTTAGTCTATCGGCTAAAGTGAACCACTTACATTCCCTGCCTAACTGTTCACGAAAGATTAATCCATAATTTGCAAAACCTACTCAGAAAATCGCCCCATCCTCGTTGGGCTTGGGCCATAAGATCCGAGCACCATCAGTGTATATGTGGAATATATTGATCCATTTACTTCCTCCATGACATCGAATGCTCTGAATTTAGTTAAATTGGTCGGACAAAGAGTACATTTTAGTATGCTTCATCTCAATACTTTGACCATGAGGCTTCATAACAATATCCCACAAAAGTTCAATGCTAATAACAAAGTGTTCATCAATACAAATAGAAATATTCTTAATTTTATGACCCAATTCTCAACCCATTGAGGTCCATTTGCAGAACTGTACAAACAATAGTGCTAGAGTCCCTGACTTATATATAACAGATAACGGAATTCCATATTTTCCTCTCCCAAACAATCCTTTAAAAAATGACCAGAAGCATAGTACCACCCACACACTGCATATGATCTCCCCTACCCCTGAACCATCTCCACCACGAGTCGTCAATCGGAACCTTAACAACATGAGGGCCAACGCGGCCAAGTTCACCAACAAAATGGCAGTGCCGGGCACAAAAACCGGGGACTCATCAAATGTGAACCTTCCTGCATTAGCATTGGTGTCATCGGCACCAATGGTTTGGTCTTTCTTTGTAACCTCAAACATAGTCTCGAATAATCCTAGAAGTTTGAGTATAACACTTAGAAATCCAAATAACCATGATGTCATAGATATGATTCTCCACATTTTGTGGTTGTTCCACCATGCCCAGATTGACAAGTCTGCCCGTAAGTACTCCGATGCAGAGTATATATTGTAGATGATAAAGAGGACAAAGGGTATGAGTATGGCCGGTTCTTGGACCTGCATGTACAAAATGCTAAACAGTAATGCATACATGGCATGGGTAGCACGAGACAGTAAAACAAGAGGGTTATGATTTGTCATCACCTTGGGTAAGAAGTGTGAGTTGGTGAGAATACAGTAAGCCGGCAGAGTAGCGTAACATAGCTCTGGAATGGATCGTAAACCCCACACCAGAAGCCACATGTAACCTAGGAATTGGCGGAAGTGAAGCTTGCCTTTGGAGAGAAAAAGTATTGGGCTTTTTGGGCTTAAAACAATTTCCAGAAGCCCAGTGGACCATCTCTTCTGCTGGATCAATGTGGTGGGCCCACTCGAGGGAGCGCTTCCAAGAAAAGCAGGAGGATCGGGTGTTAAATACGTAGATTTCCAACCCCTCCCATGGATAGTAAGCCCAGTTAGGACATCTTCTGTTGCCGATCCATATATCAAACCAATCTGTAATATGCCAGAAACCACTTACTTATTAAGAAAGGAGAAGGATCGTGGACTCAAAGTTCATCTTTCCTTTTTATTTGGTTTCATTGTCAGCGGTGTTGGAATTAATTTCCACACGTCTCGACTAATTTTCAATCTAATCAAAGATAGATTATTCACATCAGAAGTAGGGTATTTATACCTCTACTAATCTCCGGTCTAGTTAAAGATAGACCATCCATGTTGAATATAGCGGTCTGGTCAAAGATAGATTATCCATGTCGAAAGTATGGTATTCATAGCTCGACTAATCTCCGATCCGGTCAAAAATAGACCATCCACGTCGAAAGTAGGATATTCATGAATGATAGATCCCTCATGGCTTGATCACAAGGTGTTGTTAAAATTCAAACTCATGACATCTGCGTTTAAGACTCGTCTTTATTACAACTTGAGCTATCCCTTGGAGTTAATTCAAAGTTCATCACGAATAATAAAAATTCCATATATAGCTAGGTTTTTCATGTGGACGAGAAAAGTAGAATAGAAAATTCTTGATATGAATAGTCAATCAGACACAAAATCAATACGAAATTAATAGTTAAGAGCCTGGATCATGGTCGAGTTGAAATGGTAGACTCATTCAATAACGGATTTACAAGAATCCAATCGTAGACACATAACATGAATCTGATATGACACCGGCACCAACCTATGTATATACATGATAAATTAACTTGGCATAAAGACACAATACAAATTTAATATGATACGATTTATTAATGGTAATTGAGGGGGAGATAAAAAAAAATGTCTAATCACCTTTTCACCCCAGCTGGTACCATGTTCATAGCCACAACTTGCAACTTGGTATG
The DNA here is from genome assembly GCA_963454935.2 of Ilex paraguariensis. NCBI lineage: Eukaryota > Viridiplantae > Streptophyta > Magnoliopsida > Aquifoliales > Aquifoliaceae > Ilex > Ilex paraguariensis. Next base: position 93,321 of record CAUOFW020003092.1, read on the forward strand.
CTGCCTCAATAGAACTTGAAATACCACCTCTATTCTCAGGATTTATGACATTGTATCCTGATATAACCTGAGCTGCTGATTTGGAGAATTTCATTGACTTTCCAAATGTTTTCTGCAAATTCTCATCACCCAATTCTCCTGATAAGAAGAAAACAACACTCTAATCTTCAATCACGTTACTATCTCGGTTATTCCAGTACTAGCAATAATCCTATGCCCGAAGACAATACTAAAAATTGAGCATTAACTATACACACTAAGAGGTTGGATCAATTGCCGTGACAAGTGTTCATCATCTGAAATATTCTGTTGTATAATTGAGTATGGGAATTGATCTTTCCAAAATATGAATAATTTTTTTCTACCAATTGAAGGAACCAACATGTTTGAGAGGCAAAAGCTATTCCACATCGACTGGAAAAAAAAAAAAGGGTTTAATATACAAAGTTTGAAACAAACAATTTTAGCTTGAACTAAAGTTTTTGGTTCAAGTTTGAATCCAACTTAAACCACGTAAAACACGAGAAAAAAACGTAAAAAAGTTTAATATACAAAATTTGAAACAAACAATTTTAGCTTGAACTAAAATTAGGGTAGCTAGCGAATGATATACGAGGCAAAACCGTAAAAAGTACTTTTAGAATTTGGTCACATAGTTGACGATGATTCACATACCGTTGGTTACAGTTCTATTTGGTGATAAACCATATATAACTTTTCTTCTGTGAAAACACCCTGTTCCTGAATAAAAAGGTCCTTGTATCCCCGCAATTCCACTCACCATATACTGGATTAGACGCAACAAAAAAGGTGGTTTAATAAGTTAATCAAACAGAAAGTTTCCACATTAACAANTCCCTTGGAGTTAATTCAAAGTTCATCACGAATAATAAAAATTCCATATATAGCTAGGTTTTTCATGTGGACGAGAAAAGTAGAATAGAAAATTCTTGATATGAATAGTCAATCAGACACAAAATCAATACGAAATTAATAGTTAAGAGCCTGGATCATGGTCAAGTTGAAATGGTAGACTCATTCAATAACGGATTTACAAGAATCCAATCGTAGACAAANGCTAAATGAAAATTAGAATGGAAGAAGCAGAAAATGAAACTTCAAGGATAAAGGTGCAATTAATCACAAAATTAATTTATAGAGTGAAGGTTAAATTACATTTTATCCCTTGGACTTTAACCAAGGAATACTTTATACCCCCTTACAATTTTTTTCACAATTTTATAGTTACACTAACTTTTATACTTTAATACAATTTTTTTTTGTTCTCTCTCTAAAATACTCCAATGATCGTCTCTCTTCTCTCTTTCATCCATTAAGTATACGTTTCAATCAGTAAATCAAAATGTTAGAGATAAAAAATTAGAAAAATAAAAAAGATGAAGAGTACTATTGTGCCTTTTATTCTCTGAACTCGCTAGCTACACTATCCAAAATTTTTAAGGTGAAAATCGTAATTTTTATAAAAAAAGAAAAAGGTATATAAAATAATTTTAACGTAAACCAGGTAATGTATTTGAGAATAGAATTAAAACGAAAAGGTTACTAAATTTCACTCACTTTAAATAAAACCACCAACTGATTTCCAAATGGGTCATCCTTGAGTCCATCATAGAAGCATTGTGGATATTGAACAAAGCCACTGTCCATTTCATTCTTGACACCAAGCAGCATGCACATTGCATGAAGAACAATCTTGGGATTGTTGGCATACATATCGCAGTCTACATTCAGCATGAAAGGAGCATTTGTCATCACTCCTGACACTCTGATCTGTTCACAAGCACAAACAATCGTAAAATTAATTTATTAGGGACGAGGTTGACTCTATAATACCATATTTAATCTTGTATTCGGATCTCAAGTTATGACTCAAACATATCATTACTGCAACTCAACAAGGTTCGGTTCAGTAAAGTCAAATTGTTCTCAACTTCTGTTTAAGTCATAACCCGACCAGTTTAATTATAACTTTTTTATAGTGCGAAAAAATCAACTATAACATTTATAGTATTTCCATGCATAGAGAATAAAATATTATGGGTTAATTAGACTTTATCTTCTGTGATATAGGAATCTCTGACCAGAACATTCATGGCACCAGCTTTGAAATGATGTGGATGCTTTGGAAGCTTCTCTCTGGAGATGTAGACCAGATGAGGCAAACCATTGGGAAGATCTTCCTTGTTCTCCCATATAACCTAAAAAAAACATTACTTCAAATAAGTCCACAATAAATTAGAATAAATAATATTAAACGGGATTGTTAAGTTTGAATAACGTATGAAAACAAATTTGTATTTAATGTACAAGATTATCATTTATTATGATGTTTAAGAAAAATAGGTGACAAACAATTCTATTCTTATTTAAAAAAAAAAACTAATTTCTAAAATTAAATCGGAGATGCCTCTTTCTTCTTCTTCTTTTTTTCCCAATAGGGTACGGCATCTTATTCTGACCGATGATCTCTTTCTTCACTAAGCTCAATAGTTTATCATAAGATTTGTCCTAATTCCCATATTACTTTGTTTTAATTTGAAATAGTTAGTATATAGCTCAGCAATTCTTTTTTTTTTTGTTTAAAAGTCAAAGGTATCCAGATTAATTTATACATATTTCGACTAATGTCCTTTTCGGTCCAATCAAAAGTAGGTCATTCCGGCACGCCGGGATTAGAGAATTCGTGAGAGATAAATTCTTCATGGTCTGACTCCAAAAAATTATCAAAATTTAAATTCAGGACATTTAAATTTTTAACTCATTTTTATTACATAGCTCAGCAATTCAGACAAGTAAATTAAACTATAATTATTGAAAAAAAATTTCTAGTACTTATTTGACTTTTGTGTAGCTGAAATCCATTTATTAATATTATTATGATTCACCATATTTTCCAGAAAGTGACATCCAAAAATTAAAAACAAAATGTAAACGACAATCAATGAGTGTTTCAATTTATGTACTTATATTCTTGTCCAGGTGTGTTCCTACTTCCTAGAATACCATTTCCCATTTCAATCTTATTGGAAAAATAGTTAGATTCTATCCGACCTCAACTCAACAAAATCTTGTTCTAATATTTTTGAGGTCAACAGCATAAATCTTGCTTTGTCNAGAGAATAAAATATTATGGGTTAATTAGACTTTATCTTCTGTGATATAGGAATCTCTGACCAGAACATTCATGGCACCAGCTTTGAAATGATGTGGATGCTTTGGAAGCTTCTCTCTGGAGATGTAGACCAGATGAGGCAAACCATTGGGAAGATCTTCCTTGTTCTCCCATATAACCTAAAAAAAACATTACTTCAAATAAGTCCACAATAAATTAGAATAAATAATATTAAACGGGATTGTTAAGTTTGAATAACGTATGAAAACAAATTTGTATTTAATGTACAAGATTATCATTTATTATGATGTTTAAGAAAAATAGGTGACAAACAATTCTATTCTTATTTAAAAAAAAAAACTAATTTCTAAAATTAAATCGGAGATGCCTCTTTCTTCTTCTTCTTTTTTTCCCAATAGGGNGGTTTAATATACAAAGTTTGAAACAAACAATTTTAGCTTGAACTAAAGTTTTTGGTTCAAGTTTGAATCCAACTTAAACCACGTAAAACACGAGAAAAAAACGTAAAAAAGTTTAATATACAAAATTTGAAACAAACAATTTTAGCTTGAACTAAAATTAGGGTAGCTAGCGAATGATATACGAGGCAAAACCGTAAAAAGTACTTTTAGAATTTGGTCACATAGTTGACGATGATTCACATACCGTTGGTTACANCTTTTTTTTTTTGTTTAAAAGTCAAAGGTATCCAGATTAATTTATACATATTTCGACTAATGTCCTTTTCGGTCCAATCAAAAGTAGGTCATTCCGGCACGCCGGGATTAGAGAATTCGTGAGAGATAAATTCTTCATGGTCTGACTCCAAAAAATTATCAAAATTTAAATTCAGGACATTTAAATTTTTAACTCATTTTTATTACATAGCTCAGCAATTCAGACAAGTAAATTAAACTATAATTATTGAAAAAAAATTTCTAGTACTTATTTGACTTTTGTGTAGCTGAAATCCATTTATTAATATTATTATGATTCACCATATTTTCCAGAAAGTGACATCCAAAAATTAAAAACAAAATGTAAACGACAATCAATGAGTGTTTCAATTTATGTACTTATATTCTTGTCCAGGTGTGTTCCTACTTCCTAGAATACCATTTCCCATTTCAATCTTATTGGAAAAATAGTTAGATTCTATCCGACCTCAACTCAACAAAATCTTGTTCTAATATTTTTGAGGTCAACAGCATAAATCTTGCTTTGTCATTGTGTCATTTTAAGGCTAATATTTTATGTTAAACTATAATGTCATCATATCATTTTATTTTATTTTTTATTATTTATTTATTTATTATTTTTTTTTCTTTTACTCTTTTGATTATCGTCAAAGGGGTAGATGATGGCCCGTCAACAGATCGGATTTTAACGGATTGGTAATTTGACAAATTATATTTTCATGGTTCATATCCGAATCCATTAACATTCCAAAAATTTGATCTAATCCGAATAATTTAATTAACTAAATTTTAACGAATTATACCTAAATTTCATTAATAATTACGAAACTTTTTTAATATTTATATAAAAACATATAAATAATTTAGATCGGATACAAGTATATCCAAATTTAAATCAGTGAAATATAAAATATCGGATTCAGTTAATGTAAATATGTGTCTAGTAAATAATGGATTACCTTTATTATAGTAGGATGGTTCCTGCGCTCTACATGTGAAAATGCTGCAAATTCCCCTGTAAAGTCCCATGGCTCAGATCTTTGCGTTGCTTCTTCAATCTTTTGGCAAAGCAGTTCGTATTCATCCTACAAAAAAGATGAAAACAATCGTTTCCATACGGAATACGTCAAATTTGTTAAAATATAAATACTTAAGTTGAACTCATCTTTAACGGTTTAACTTGGTAGAATAAGAAGTCATGTATTCAAATCTTATCGTCACCCTAATTATTGCACGTGAGAGTGTATAAATACTTAAGTTACACCGTCTTTTATCAGGTGTGCACGTCACATGACACTATGTGCTGTATTAAACGCACTCTAACTTGTTTCGTGCATAACCCTCTACTTTCTACAATGTAACGCCTGCCAATTATGTCCACAAAGGGAATTGATTACCTTAATCTTTTTCCACTCTTGTTGGAACTCCAATGAACTGTCTTTGGACGATGATAAGGGCTCACCATTAAAGTATCGAAATGGAGCTCTAACAGGAATGTTATGCTTCTTACAAAATGGAACCCAAAGCTTAGCAAACTTAGATGCTTCAATGAGAGCGAAGAAGGTGAGAGGAGAACAACCATCGTCGGATACGTAGCAAGCTAGCTTGTTGGCTGGGTAATCGACGGCTAACAAGGAGACTACAGTGTTCACAGTGATAATCGGCGGTTCTAGGTCGGCATCGGCCGTGGTAACGAACATGTCCACCGGGGGAAGCTCATGAGCGGGTTTCCTAGTTGGAATAAGAACAAAGAAAAAAGACCATACGATTTGTTAAATTCATGAATGTTATCTTACAAATGAATTGAACTAAGATCGGAGTTGAATCAGAGTATAACTTATTAATTATTGTTCATATAATAAATAAATCGAGCTTGACTTCAAGCTTAATCTCAATTTTAAAGTTGTTTTAATAAGCGAATCAATTTTAAATAATGACTTGTTCGGCTATGGATCCGAATCCTTTGCTGCTGCTGTTAATTTTTTTATAACAATGAAACGATACCATTTGATTAAATAAAACAACATCGTTTTAATGTAAAACGACATCATTTTAAAGAACAAAGTACAGTAGAGGATCCGGACTCTTCAGCTGGTGAACATATTTATACTTGAGTTTAAGGCTAGAACACAAGTCAGAAGCTTGGTGAGTTTAATTAGAAAAGGTAAGCTAAGTGGTGCTCGAACTTGGAGAAAAAATTCAAAGACCCAATCCCGAGCAGTTCCTGAATATTCTTCATTTCATTCATTTGAACCCCTAGATGTTATACATATGGTAAACAAGTAACAAGCTTAGATAAGGGTGGCAGAGTGGAGAGAGAGAGAGAGAGAAGTTATCTGATACCACTGCAAGAGGCGTTCTGGGTATGTTTTGATATATATTTGATTCCATTTGTTGTTCAATGTAAGAATCCAGATGAAAGTGAACCATGACTCGCAGCAAAACGCAAGAACCCAAGCCCAGCCATGGTCTCTGAAATGGAGGTGACGATAAACAAGGAGTGAGAGGAGAAGAAAAAGAATGATGAGTTCCACAGCTCGTGGTATGGTATTTTTACGAGGGTTTTGTTCTTGAAGAGGGAGAGGGGCTGGTTTCGCCATTTGTACAAAGTGTGAGTTTATGCCTTCTTGTCGTGGATATTTATAGCAGATTTGGTCATATAAGCGTGACAATTTTTGACACCACACAATAATTAGGTACGAACACGACATGAATAAATAGATTTGAATTAATTATTTTTTTGTACAAATCCGTATGACATGACCCATCAACACAAAGTGTTAATGAGTCATGTATGAGTTCAACCCGTTTAACACGAATTGACCCAATTGACCCGTGTATTTAATCGGGTTGACAAGAACCCATCTGACCTGTTTTGACCCGAATTGACCCACCACTATATAATGACTTGTGGAGATTTGTATTTGTTTTGAAATATTTGTAATGTTTTTAATGCCTTTGTTTTATGCAAGTGGAGATTTGTATTTGTTTTAAAATATTTGTGATGTTTTTAGTGTCTTTGTTTTATGTAAAATAGGTCTAAATTTTTTCTTTTTTTATTAGGTCATGTCGGGTTAGGTCATGTTAGGCGGATTGAGTCAAGTTTACCCGAACACGACTTGTGTAAATCTCGTATCACAGGTCATGTCGGGTTAGTCGTGTTTCAAATTAGATCGTGTTCGTGTCCAAATGATCAAACCCGTTTAACTCACAAGTAGTGTTTGGGTTGATGTGTTTTCAACCCGAACTCGACATGATATGATCCAAACATAACACGACACGATACGATTGTCACCACTATGATTATGGTTATTATTATTATTTTTTTCAGCCATTCGGTATTATAAGAAACAAATGACAAAGTTAAAATTCATAACCTCAAGATTGAACAACGAAGACAATGATCCATTTGACCAATCACTAACCTCTTGTCATTATAATTCATCGTACAAAACTACCTATGAATATTTTATTAAGTGGTTCTTGTGTGACCAAATATTTACATCATAGTTATAGTTCAAATGATACCAAAATCTCAACAAACAAGAGAGCCCAACACTATCTCATTTTTTATTTGAATTTTGCCACATATTTGAGATACAGATTTGTTCTCAAATTTGGTCAATCTAGGGTATTTTACTAATTTGGTGATGTACTCGTACTCAAGGCAATTCAATCTACTCTACTTGGTCTCTCTCAATTCTCTTGAAATTTCTGCTAACTAAGAGCTCAACAGATAAGGATGAATTATAAATTTAGGTGTTTGAAATTTAAATATTGACAATCTTTTACGGTCAGATCATAAGAGATAAATCTCTCATAAATACCTTAGTCTTGACGTGGATGATCTACTTTTAACCAAATCTAAGAGGAAATTAGTCGAAATGCATATAAGCTGAATAAGACACTCTTCACGGTTGAAAAAAAAAAACAGTTTGACGTGCCTCACAAGTCAGAGCCTTTTGAGAGGCATGTTGAACGTGGGCATTAGGGGAGTCAAGAAAATGGCTCCAATTATCTCATGCAACTTGTCGAACGTTGGTATATTTATATATGTACTAACAATTGTCCGTACCTGAAAACACTATATAACAAATAAAAAAAATGACAATTAGAAGGCACACCAATTAGAAGACCGATAAGTTAGATGAAAGTATAAATCCTAGTGATTAGCTCAAGAATGTACTCTTCCTTACATCAGTATCCACTATTGCAACATTCAATCAATTTATCTTCAACTCTTGGATCAAAAAAAAAAATTTATCTTCATCTCCAACCACCTATTTACCAACACTATTACTAACAACATATTTTAAATATGAATATCCAAAAATAATAAAAAAGTAACACAATATATATTATTTTAAAACAATGACAAAATATTAAGAGAATACAACCTATTGTAAAATATATTGGATAGTCATTACTATCAATTACCTATTATCTACAACTCTATTTTTGCATGTATTCATCATAAACCATACCCCTTCAATATCAATTCAAACCTAATAAGTTCAAAACTTCAATACCAATTCGATCGGCCTAAAATGCACTCTCAACCAAGTCTTCACACGTCCATACAACTACAACCAGAAAAAAATTTAATTAACCAAGTGTATAACCAAGCAAAGATCATATACACAATTTAAACTTAAAGTTGATGAATAACAAAGAAATGAAGTGGAGCTGCAGATCCAGTAAGTAGGAAAAGCCAATACCATGAGAAAAGGACCCCCCCTGAAAATTTCCTTAAAAAATGATGTCATGCCACAAGATGTAAATTATTGCTTAACTCTAGTCACAAATGGGCAGCCAAAGAAAATTTATATTGCAAGCAGTCATATCCATATTGTACATGAACACGAATTGTATTGTCATATCATTGACAAACTAAGCATTATCAATTGTAAGTGGGACTATGAATGTACCCATTTCATTAATTTGGTCATTTAAGCAATAATAATATGATTCCAAACTCCTTAAGCAATCATGCTAAGAGTTTATATAAATATATTTTTTAAATTTTTTCCGGTCTTAAATGAAACTTAATTCATTTAAAATGCTTGGCCATAACAAAATACATCTATTGGTTGGACCAATGACAAAAAAAGTATTGTCGAGATACATACACACATTCTGATTAAAAAAAAAAAAGAAGAAGAAAATACATATGCACATGACTTCAAGATTGATCGAGATGTGGACCAACTGCATTCCACAAATAGCCATAACTACACCTAACAGAGAATATACCTACGCATATTCATTCGCATTCACTTAAAATCATCAGATCGGTTCATGGCAGTACAACGTTTATGAGTTTATAGTTTGATCAAAGAAATGAAACAATCAAACATACATTAAAATACAATCTAACACTTGAGACATTTCATCAAACAAACTATGTGCGTAGTGGGTGTGGACAACCAAAAATCCTCCATGTTACTTTACCTGGACAACATCAATTGCATAAATCTCAACTACCAACAAAGCATTGACACTTGCTTACGCATAGAAATAACTATCCAAAAATGCAAGAACTTAGAGGCAAAACTATCATCTAAGAATAAACACCCATACGATAGAAAGCATTTAGATGCCACACACACCTCAAACAAAAAGTGACACAATAAAACTACAAACTTATACAATAATATCCAAGATCCAATAAAAAAATTAAACCTCTTGATCAAAGATTTAATTTTAAGTATAACATAAAAATCAGATGGCGTCAAGGAATTTGGATGGTGTGCACTAACAAAATGGTTTTACTTAATAAAACTGTTATAGGGTGAACTGGAGTAACAAAATTTAACAAGCAATACCTGCGGTCTAGGGACATTGCTAATGGGTGGGAGTGAGAGATAGCATTGACGTGGCTGTTGTTATACACACGTCCTCGATAGACTACTTTTGTACCCACAAAAATAATTGATTACTAAAAGGTCAGAACATCATCACCATCAAACAACAAAGAAAAGGTAATAATTTTTTTTTTTTTTGGCCTAAAATAGAAAAGAAAAGTAAAAGGTTTGGGATGTTGCTAATGGGTTGTTGTCGTCTAGCGGTGGTTTTGCTTCATAGAAAAGAGTAGCGATGGAGCTTTGGATGTGAGAGAGAATTGGGCATGAGAGAAAGCTGGGCGTGTTGAGCAATGGATGGCGATGGCAGTTGTTTGGCGGTGGTTTTGCTTCGCAGAAGAGGGCAGTGATAGGGAGGTGGATGTGACAGAGAGATGGGCGTGAGAGATAGGGGGATGAGTTTGGGGTGAATATTGAGAAGGATCCATGAGAGAGATTTTGGGGATGAGTTTGGAAGGCAGTGGTTTCGGGGAATAGAAAGGGTGAGCGTAATAGAGATAGAGGCGTGAGATTGGCAGAAGATTTGAGATTGGCAGAGAGAGGCAGAAGTGAAATTGGGAAATATTTGAGAAATTTCAGAGAAGAGAGAAAGGTGTAGTCAGGCAAACAGATTAAAATTGGCCTTGATCGGTGGCGATAAAGGAATGAGAAAGAGAAATTTGAGGAAAGTTAAAAGAGAAAAGTTAAAAGCCCTGATAATTAAAAAAGGAAACATTGTTTGGCAGGAAAATAAAATTCAGTACTCACTGTAAACCGTCGGATGAGTATTTATGAGATAATCTGAACCGTTTTTTATGTTGAGATTACGTTGTTCGTTGGATGTGTTTATGTTTTGTCTCAAAACGATCTGGACCTCTCTTTATCTACAAAATTCAAACTCATTTCTACTTTATTATATAGATATGTAATCTATTTACAAATTTTATATTTTACTCATTTTTTGCTATATATTCCATAATTTTTTAACCAAAGAGAATTTCAACAAATCATACCAATACTCTAAGGAATCAATTTAGTTTGCTAATTATAAGAGATTTGGCATAGACTTTTTTTTTTTGGTTTTACTATCCAACTTGTTTGACCTAATTAATTTTCTTTTTCATAAATCATTACAGCGGGCCCAATTAAAAATATCTAAAAAAATATATAAAACATATATAACTAAAAAAAATAAAAAATTTAGGATGGTCCTAGACTCATCCTCTATCCGCCACTACCATAGAGAGAGAGAGACTGAAGAGTGAGAAGAGCAATGTAAAATTCAATCTAAATGATTTTCAGAAAGAGGTTGATGGTCGTTGAATGAGTTTATTTGAAACCGTCGGATGAACTTATTGAAGTCTTTCTTGTTTTATAGTATAGATAAATCCACGAAATATGATAGAATTGACTTAAAAAAATTAATTTATATACATGTAATTAAAATCGAACATTAATTTATATACATGTAATCAAAATCAAGTCAAATCTAATATAAATTAAAAATCTAATTTATCAAAAAGTATATCACTAAATATGTTCTATAAAAAAAAGTTCTACAAATATCATTTAGAAAATATTATTTTTTTAATTAGTACAAGTTAATACAAAATTATTAATTTATAAGAATATATTAGCGTTGAATTTTCTTAAGAGATAAAAAAAATAGTCTTAAACTTTTGATTCAAGATATGTGTAAGATATGTTAGTTTAAGATAATTAATTAAATAAATAAAATTAAAATTAATTATATTCAATATAAATGTGTTAAGTAGCGCCCTTGTTTTTTTATTTGTTAAATTAATGAGTTTTTTTTAATTAAAATGTTATTATTGTATCTTGTAAAAATTCAAAATATTACACTACACAGATGATATTAATGGCAAATTTGACTCATTTAATTATTATATTAAAAAAAATCATGTATTTCAAGATCAGTCGTAATCATTGACCGATTGGGGAAAAATATTAAGGAAAAAATAGTAATTTCTTGATCGTTGAATGAATTAATTTGAAATTATAAGTTGTGTCCAAAATCAGTTGTAATCGTTGACTGATTGGAAGGAAAATATTAAGGGAAAAAAGGTAATTTCTTGACTGTTATTTGAATGAATATAAGACTTTAGGATGAATTTGTTGAAGCCGCCCTGTTTTATGTAAATGGAGATTTTGAATTTGTTTTGGGATATTTGTAATTTTTTTAATGCCTTTGTTTTATGTAAGTGGAGATTTTTATTTGTTTTGAAATATTTGTGATGTTTTTAATGTCTTTGTTTTATATAAAACAGGTCTAAATTTTTCTTTTTTTTTTAGGTCATGTCAGGTTGGGTTGTGTTAGGCGAGTTGGGTCGTGTTTACCCGAACACGACCTGTGTATATCTCAGGTCACAGGTCATGTCGGATTAATCGTGTTCGTGTCCAAATGATCTAACTCATTTAACTCGTAGGTCGTGTTTAGATTGATGTGTTTTCAATCCGAACTCAACATGGCACAACCCAGACACGACCCGAACACGAGATGACATAACATGATTGCCACCGGTCATGGTTATTATTATTATTATTATTTTCAACCACTCGTTATTATAAGAAACGGGTGACAAAGTTAATATTCACAACCTTAAGATTCAACAACGAAGACGATGATCCATTGACCAACCACTATCCTCTTGTCATTATAATTCATTGGACAAAGCTACCTATGAATATTTTATTAAGTGGTTCTTGTGTGACCAAATATTTACATCAAAGTTATAGTTCAAATGATACCCCAATCTCAACAAACAAGAGAGCCCAACAATATCTCATTTTTTATTTGAATTTTGCCACATATTTGAGGTACAGATTTGTTCTTAAATTTGGTCAATCTAGTGTATTTTACTACTTTGGTGATGTACTCGTACTCAAGACAATTCAGTCTACTCTACTTGGTCTCTCTCGATTCTCTTGAAATTTCTGCTAACTAAGAACTCAAAGAATAAGGATGAATTGTAAATTTAGATATTTTAAATTTAAATATTAACAATCACTTAGGGTCAGACCATGAGAAATAAATCTCTCAATCTCAGCGTGAATAATCTATTTTTAACTAAATCTAAGAGAGCATCGGTTGAAACGGTTAAAAAAAATACAGTTTTGACGTGCCTCACAAGTCATAGCCTTTTGGGAGGCATGGTGAATGTGGGCATTCGGGAAGTCAAGAAAATGGCTCCAATTATCTCATGCATTACGTCAGGTGTCAAAAAAAAAAACATGTATGTGGTCAAAATGGACCTTTCCTTCACTAATTAACATATATATATATATATTAGTTATTGCTATAACTGAAAATACAGAGTAATAAAAAATAAAAAATAATAATTATATTTGTATTTATATTCAAAATCAAATCACAAACATAAAGAAGAGATAAAAGTATTTAGGCATCGGTTTATAGTGGGGGGTGAGATGTGGTGAGCGACAGTGGTGGTGGTAAAAGACGATGATGGTTGTGGTGGGTGGTAATGATTGTGGTGGCTACGAAAATGACGGTGATGGTGGTTGTGGCGACAGCGGTGGTGTTGGTGGCGGCAACGGTGGTAGCAGCGGTGGTCATGGCGATGGTGGTGGTGGTGGTGGCTGCGGCGGTGGCAATAGAGGTGATGGTAATGATGAGACGGTTTCAAACACTATTGGTTAAAAAAAAATATTTATGAGAAATAATTTATATAAATATTTTTAAAAAACTACTTCAAACACACCCTTAAGGGCCTATTTTTCCTATTAAATTTAGGATATTAATATTAGCCATTAGATTAATTTTAAAATAAAATTTAAAACGATCTCAATCATGAATAGTAAAAGTCATTTTATTTATTTTTTTAAATTTAAATTATATCCTACTTTATTATATAGATATATACCAGTGTTCGAAAACTTGCGTGGAATGGTCATCTCCTTCTGTTTCCGTTCTTTTCTTCAATTTTAATTTTTTACCACCCATTTTTTTTATAAGTTAGCAACAATATTATAGGAATTATTAAATTACAAAATTTAATATATAAAAAAATTTAAATAAATTGTAATTAGAGTGCTTCGTCAGACTGTATTACAATATTAAAACCTGTCACGCCTTCCTTTCCCCATCAAATCTTAAAATTCACGAGAAAAATCTAAAATTTGATAGCTAAAAATACTTGGTGGGGCTCCACTGACATTTGTAAATATTATCTATACTAATATTTAAATATAACAAACATCTCACTTTGGATTATAGTCTAAGATAAGATCTGAAATCACACTAAGCCGCCATTGTCTTCATCTCCAACATTTGCGGTCAAAATAAAATACTTTAATAAATCCATCCACCTGGTCGTCATCATGCGTTTTTAAATCGTATGATTGTATATTGTTAAAATTTATTCAATTTATAGTCTCCATTATTTGCATCTTCAACACTAACGCTCCCTAAGTTGACACTATTGCTCTAATAAATCCATCATTTATAACAGATCGTCATCTTATATTTTTAAATCGTATAAATTGTATCATGTTAAAATTTATTGAATTTATAGCCACCATTGTTTGCATCTCCAACATTACTGAAAATTTGGTCAATAAAAAGGGCGATTTTGTCTTATCGGAAAAAGAATAGCCCCACTCTCTAGTCAAATTGATCTCGTTGATCATATAATTGGGGGGAACGTGTCACATTAGTGATGAACAATCATAGGTGTCCTCTAATCACCACGATGAGGTTGGTCCCTCTTTTAATAAACTCAACTACAAATATTCATGAAAAAATAAATGACAGACTCTTTCTTTCACTGTTAACCCTGCGAAATTTCTTAATGTCGATACTTTCTATTTCGTCGGGCCCTAAGGTTATGGTAAGTTGACATTAATGCTTTAATAAATTCATCCACTATACTATCCGTTGTAACGGGTTGTCATCTTGTATTTTTAAATTGTATCGTGTTACAATTTATTCAACTTAATTACAATCGCTATTGTTTACATCTCCAGCATTACAAAACCCCGTAAGTTGATATTAATGCTTTTTAATAAATCCATCATCTATACTATCCTTTGTAACGGGTCGTCATCTTGCTATTTTAAATCGTATAAATTGTGTCATATTAAAATTTATTCAACTTACAACCAATCTATTGAAATCATGTAGAGTTAGATTCATGTCATCTAATTTTGTGTCATGACAGATTCGTCTCGTATATATAAATTGTGTTTATTTTGGTTCGTACGTATTTAACACAACTTATATCGATCCATGTACTTGACACAATAATAAAATTTTTCATTATAATCTAAACATCATGAATTAAAATTATGAAAACAATCTCTCTATATGTGAATAAAACTATGAGTATTATCTCTAAATGATGAAAATCTCATGCATTGTACTTCCTTTTTACATGCCATGTCGTATATGAAAACTTCTCCTATGGTTATCTTCCTTTTTTTTTATGGTTATCTTCCTCACTACTCTACTAACACTATTGTCCCTTCTGTTTCTTTTTGAATTTCATTCAACAAACTTACTATTAATTAAACGACAATAGACATTGAATCTTGAAACAAATTTGAAAACGTCAAAATTTTTTATTCAAATTTGCTAATATTTTCTATGAATGAAGACAAACCAGTGCATTGAGTACAAGTGTACAACTTTCTTTTGAAGCAGTCATTGTATGATAAGTAAAATAAGGAATAATTCTCTTTTACTTCAATGATTTGCCTTATAATCACTTTACCTTTATAATTTTTAAAGGGTTAATTACAAAATGTCTCTTGTAACTTTGGATAGTTTGCAACTCAATTCCTTAGGTTTTAAGTTTTGATATTTTGTAATTAACTTTAATTGTTATTTTTAGACAATAAAAATTGACAAAAGTAAAACACGTCAAATTTATGTGATATCCCTAGTTGGAGGGGCTAATTAACCCGTTTTAAAATATGCTCATAACATTACTCGTTCAGAAATATACTTTGGATCAGGATACTACTCTGTATGAAGTAGTTTCTCAATGAAAAAATAACCAAATGGTTAAAATGTTTATTGTAATTAATATGTAAATAGACAATTAAAATGTTTATAGTGGTTCAAATGTAAATATAAATAGATACGTGTTATTGTAGTTAAAAAAAATTTAAAAAAAAAATTGGGGGAGGAGGTACTTGAACCCGGCAAAGCCTTCACAAGACGAGAAGTATAATTATACCAAACAATCTATATCATTTTATTTTCATAAAGCAAGAAACTATGTTTTATTATATAAAGTTGTTGCACCGTCACTATTATTTTGGCAGCCTTCAAATCTTGCACGAAAGGCTCTTTCAAGAAAACAATATAGAAGAGATGACATAAGGAATGATGTCTCCACTTTCCTGGATAACATTTGTACAATATCATAGGTTAAGTAAAGAGCTGCTCTGTTTTTTTTGGTTAGACACTATTACATGGAGGGGACGACGAGTTCAAATCCGCAATCTCAAGGACCAACAATGGGGCAATGACTATTAAACCAATCGCTACCCTCAAGTAAAAAGCTGTTCAAAGATGTGTTGTACTAGAGTTTGCCACATGGGTATTAATTTCTCAATTGCAGGTTCATCTTC
This sequence comes from Ilex paraguariensis, assembly GCA_963454935.2. Taxonomy (NCBI): domain Eukaryota; kingdom Viridiplantae; phylum Streptophyta; class Magnoliopsida; order Aquifoliales; family Aquifoliaceae; genus Ilex; species Ilex paraguariensis. The sequence goes on from CAUOFW020003092.1 coordinate 109,607, forward strand.
AAGTATCAGAAGTGAACAAACTCATGAAGCTATATTGTTAGACTTTGGCTGAGGCTAGCTTTTAATCATTACTAGTTGATGTATGCACTTTTGAGTCATAGTTTTGGTATTGTTTTTCTTAACATGTTGTGCACATTAGGGGGAACAAAACATAGAGAAATAATTATTCTACAATTTCATAACTGATTTATCTGTGTTGCAGTGACAATACCATAGTTTGCACAGAAAACATTGAGAAAAGAGGTATAATCAGACAAATGTACAATAATTTATCATTGTAGCAACCAATCAGATGATTACGAGGCACATACCAATGTCACTATTCCTCAGGTCGCTATCTCCTGGAGCAAGACAAAAGAGTAAATCTCGATCAAACTTGTTCATCACATGCTCAATTACCTAACCTTTGGCTGAGTGACTGGAACTCTTTCCAAAAGCAGTACACTTTCATAGGAAGCATGTAACTGGTCTGATTCCATTTGTTTTTTTCTCGGCAAGTCTGATTCCATTTGTTTGCTAAAAAGACTGATTAAAAAAATCCTTATCACTAAAAAACTGAAGTTTTTGAAAGAATCCATGTGAGTCGGTAATACATCCAATCCTAAACCGCTCAAAGCACCTAAGCCAGACAGCAATAATTGCGACCAAAAATAGAAAAATGTATATGAAAACAAATACACACTATATTGCAAGAAAGAGAGTGTGTGTGTGTGTGAGAGAGAGAGAGAGAGCACCTGATTCTCAAATTGAGCTGCAATAGCCTTGGCAAGAACTAAAGTAGAACACTAGAGAGACGGCTTCGAAGGGATCTTTAAGGTTCTATAGTTCAGCATGACAGTCCAACCATTACCTTCATCGGCCTCTCTTGTAGTCACTTGCTTTTAGAATCTCTAGCTTATGGTCGATCAAGCCATGAAAGACATGGGCATGGTCACCTGTGAAGACGACAATGACATTATTGTGTGGGTTCTAACACAGATATTCTTGTCCTTGTCCTTAACTCCTTTATTTACTGCCAAGTGGGTAAACTGAGTTTAGGGTTTTTTTCTGGTGAGCATTGTGGGCATTCAGTTTTTGGCATATGTTATTGTGTTGGTTCCTGATTTTACAAATGTGAAGAATGTAGTGGTGTGGTATCTGAGAGCAAAGGGTCTGTCATGAGATTTGCTATACGGATCTTTTAAGGGGAGTGCTTACGATGCTGAAATTTTGAAGGGGAGGCAGAAGGAGAAAGGTGGTGAGTTGAGGAATAATTACGAAAACACAAGAGTTCTACAGTGTAACTCCCGGGTCTAGTGTTTCACATGTGTTGCATCTAGAAATAGTATAGACAGAGAGAGTGGTCAAGTCACTTTACTTGTACAGATGCCCGAGCAGGAGAGCATAAGTCCCCGGAACTCCACGTAGTATTTCGATTAAATCTAATTCATCAACAACAAAAGTATCCCCGATAAAAAAAAAAAAACAAATGTATCCCTAAAAGCAACTTAATTGTTGCTTAATGTATTATAACAATTATTGAAGAAGCAACCAAAACTGAAGATAGGTTCAGTGAGTGTTTACGACACTACAAGAAAAGGGGTTTTTTGTATCGACAATTTGCCGACTCAAAAAATCACATTGCCGTCGTAAATACTATTTGCGATGGCAATGTGATCTTTTGAGTCGGCAAATTGGGAGTGACAAACAATAGACGATGCAAAAGGTTTTGCATTGGCAATTAACCGTCACAAAAGTTTCTGCATCAGCAAAACCCGATGAAAATGTGTCGTCACAAAAAAATCTTAGATCTGACATTTTTTGTTTGCATCAGCAATTTTTCGTGGCAAAAAAACCCATTTACGATGGTTTAAATTCGTCGCAAAAGGTATTATCAGTCACAGTTGGGGACCGTCGCAAAAAACCCCATTTGCAACGATTAGAATCTATCACAAAAGATACAGTAGGTAACCGTTGCAGTAAACTCATTTACAACGGTTTTAATCCGTCGCAAAAGATATTATTAGCCACAATATGGGACAGTCTCAACAAACCTGTTTACAATGGTTTTTAACCGCTGCAAAAGATATTATTTGTCACAGCAGAAAGCCGACGCAAAAAAAATGATATTAATCTTTTGACGCTACTTGCGTCAGTAACTTGCTTTCATAAATAATTTTTTTTTTTAAAACCTAATTCTCTTTTTTCACATTTTGCTCTACACCTGTTTACATATCTAATACATTATCCATAACATCATTTGATTAAAATAATAAAGCACATCTCTCAAAACAAAAACATCTAAATTTAAAATTAAAAATATGTTCAACATAAGTAAATAGCATCCGAAATTTTAAAAACAAAATATTTCAAACTACGTAATGAAAATGTGAATGCATAATAAAAAAGTTTAGTCTCCCAATGCACCATTTGCTCTGTAATCATGCACAATGTGTACTCTCTACCCATGCATCATCCATTCTCTACGCTATCTACTCATCTGATAGCATCTGCAAAAGATACGATTTGTGTTATTATTGTCAATAATATGTTTGGTTGCTAATTATATACATAGTAATTAAGATAAAACATACATCACTAAACGGCCAAGCAACACTTTTTCCCAATGCTTCCCCAACAGTAATTACACCAGGAAAAAGTCTTATAAAATAAGTATTAGGCACTATTGCTTCCTCAACATATACATTCGAAAACTCAGGTCTCAATGGTACTCCTTTTACTTCTTTCGATGGGTCCACACTAAGAAGGATCCCCTTCGCCACTAATTGCCTTGGTAAATGGGAATTAAGCAGGTCTACTTTTGTATGAATCTACAATCACAAGTGTTTACAATTTTTAGAAGCCAAAACAAATACAATTAAAAAAAAAATTACAATTGTAAATCTATGTACCACACATTATCATATACTATGTTTACCATATACATGCACTTACCTCAGTATTGTTCAAACCTAGTGCATGCTTTCTCTTTTCTACCCTAACAACACGTGTCTATAAAAAAAATCAGGCAACACTGCATTAGTCAGTATAAATAACAATGTCAAAACTACATTAATTAGTATTTTAGTTTTTAGTTGAATTTTTGACAAACCTCTTCAAAAGGTCGTGGGCATGGTGAGAGTGTTGGTAACTCGTGTTGCACCTGTGTAGATGGTTTATGTCCATCTTCGTGTGGCTCTCTGAGTGGCCTATGAGTACTAGATGTATCTGGGACCTACAACATTTTTAGGACATATTAAACCACACATATTAGAAATTGATAAGTTTTTGAAACAATAATATCAAATGTTCATTGTACTCCACCGGTCCAACCCCAGAGCATCTGCCCTCCTCCTGGCGAGAACGTATCAAATCAAGTTCTTGACGCATATCATTAATCTCCTCTCGAAACTCTTCTCTTAACTCCTCTCGTAACTCTTGACGCATCCTTTTTCTTTCTAAGTTTGCAGATACTTGAGATGAAGTGGAGACTTGGCCGTATACATCACTCCACACGACTCCTGAACCATAAGTCTGCACATAGCCATGACCATCCTCTCCAACTACGTCATGGAATACCCTATCTCAAATATCTGGAGTCTGCTCCATCTCAGGCACCTCAGAAAGTCGCTGTGTGAATTCCTCCTACCATGTTTCAACATGAGTATATCTAGTAAAGTTACAATATAATCGTACTAAAAATTTATACATACCATATAACCTGTCGTCTCCTCATCACATGGAGCACCATTCTTTGTACGTGTTTTGATGAACACACTCATTTTGTTTGTATTCTCTCCATTATTTTTCATCTGAATTCTCCATAAAAAATACATATTTTAATTGTAAGTTGAAATAGAAAAAACAGCAACATGTCAATAATTATTAATTTTCATAACAACTTACATCCATCCGAACATTGGCAAAGGGTGTTCGCCCTGTCCTATGTGTCCGTCCTTGCAATGCACGATTCTTAGAATTTCGCTTCGATATTACCTATAACATTAATAATGTAAAAATAAATTTTACTGTTTTAATATATGTCAATAATAAAAACTAATATGTGCACATACCTTTGCTTCATTAGTACCCCAATATTGCACAAGTGTACGTCATTGCTCAGGTACCACCCGATCAGGAACTCTTGACAAACGTTCCTCGTCTGTAGTAGCACTATCATAATACTGCGCTTTTAGCTTAGCTTTCCAATTCTTCCAAATCTTTCCACAAATCTTCAAGCAGACCTTTCTAAACTCTAGAGGTGCATTAGTGTTATCCTAGCATCACGATTTCACCCCAGGTTGGAACAAAATACAATGTCAAGTAACTTGTTTATAAGAGAGAAATTCTAAATAAAATATATGATACCAATTTACAATATGAAAGTCATTGCATGAAGCACATAATAGTTGATAATTTGGACAGTTACATACAACTAAAAAAATTCATTTAGCGGTGAAAGCACAATTCATTATACCTGCACCTCTTTCCAAAGCCAATCTTTTGTATCTTTAGATATATATATCTCCAAGAAAGATAGTTGAGTGGGAATCGATGGCCATTGCGAACCAAAATACCTAATTCTGACTTGAACTCGATAACTAATGGTCCAATTGGTTGTCGCTTATGATTAAATTGAAGTTCCATCTTTTTATTAGTACCCCAAGTCCTACCACCCACTGCTGGTCCTCTACACTTAGTGATTGCAGATGAGTCACTTGTGCCATTACCTATTTATAATTTGATGGGAACATAAAAAATAATAAGGTAATATCCATCCATTTAATGGAAATTTACAAATAAATAAATTGTAAACATACATTCCCCATTTGATTGGATAGGAGCATTATTAGCGGCCTGACCAGTAGGCTGTGATGAATGCTCTATGATGGGTGCTCTAACTCGTCTAAGCCGGGGGAGCTGCATTGGTGGGATAGGATTAACAAATGATGCAGACTGGGTGTCAGAGTTTTGCAACATGTCTGCCATGGTCATATGGCATACCTTCCTCTTTGATTGCATGGTAAATCTATCTTTATATAACATCATCATAGTTGTTGAATACAAAATAATCATAAGTAATTTTTGTGCAAAAAATTAATACGCAATAATAACATCTCAATAAAATACTAATATAAGTAAAAATATAAAAATATCCATCCATGCAAAATGGATAATGTATTTTGATAATATTCATATTACACCTTTTGCATAAATAAGAAACGCATAGCTCTCAATGGGGTACATCCATCTAAACTGCACTGATCCAGCTATTAATGCTTCCACAGCTAGATGTACAGGCAAGTGCTCCATTATGTTAAAAAATCCCGGTGGAAAAATTTTCTCTAGATGACAAAGTGATACCACAATCCGATCTTAAATATATTCTAAGCCAGCTGCAATATTCACCTTCGAACACAATTGTCTAAAGAAATCACTCATTTCGATCAATGGTTCAACCACATTCTTAGGCATGGATTTTTGAATTGCTAGAGGCAGTAGTTGTTGCATCAAAATATGACTATCATGACTCTTAAGACCCCAAATACTACGCTCTTTCATATGCACACATCGCGAAATATTAGACGCATATCCGTCAGGCACCTTGACTCTTTTCAGCACTTTACAAAATATTTGTTTGTCATCCTTACTCAGAGTAAATTTTGCTGGAGGTAAGTATTCTTTACCAGATCGTCTAGTTTGACGATGCAATGGTCTTCTAATGTTCATTTCTTGCAAGTCACGCCGAACATTCAGATTGTCCTTGGTTTTTTCAATGACCCCCAATAATATCCACAATATCTTATCGCAAAAATGCTTCTTTATATGCATTACGTCAAGATTGTGTCTAATTAGATTATGCTCCCAGTACGGCAATTCAAAAAAGATACTCTTTTTCTTCCAATTATGTTTTTTCGCCCCATTTTTTACCCTCTCTACCTCTCTCCTATTCATTTCCTTAAGGTCATGATACTTATATTCTGTCAAGATATCTTCCGATTGTATCTGTAACAATATCTGAGTTCCAGATAACGTAGTAGGCTTGCGACCATGTTCTCCTCTCCCATCAAAAGACACTTTATCCTTTCGAAATTTGTGTTGACTAGGTAAAAATCGGCGATGACCCATGTAACAAAACTTTCTACCATGAGTCAACCAATTAGATCGAGTATTCGTGTTGCAAATTGGACGAGCATATTCACCTTTTGTACTCCACCCCGACAAGTTAGCATATGCAGGAAAATCATTAATTATCCACTGTAAGGTCGCGTGTAGCTGAAACATGTTACCGCTTGAGGCATCAAATGTTTGCACACTGTCCTCCCACAACTCTTTTAATTCCTCAATCAGAGGTTGCAAGTAGACATCAATCTTATTATCAGGCCCTTTTGGTCCATCAATAACAACAGAAAGAATAAAAAATAGTTGTTTCATGCACATCCATGGCGGTAAGTTATAGGGCATCAATACAACAGGCCAAGTGCTATGAACTATATTCATCGACCTGAAAGGATTGAATCCATCGGATGCCAGTCCAAGCCTAACATTATGACTATCAGTAGCAAAAATTGGGTATCGTTTGTCAAAAGTCTTTCATGCAAAAGAGTCAGTCGGATGCCTGAGTACACCATCATCAGTCCGTCCTTCTAAATGTCATCTCATATGCGAAGCAATTTTTGATAACATGAAGAGCCTCTGTAACCTTGGCTTCAAAGGAAAATACCTCACTTGTTTTGCAGCTATTGGTTTACTACCATTAAAAGCATCATTTGTATCACCTTCATGTTGTTTCCATCTAGAAGTATTGCATATCGAACATTTATCCATCTTTTCCTCCTCATTTCTAAACAACATGGAACTATTTGGACATGCATCCCATGTCTTATACGTGAACCTCAAGTCGTCGATTACCTTTTTGGCTTCATAGTATGAACTTGTCAATTTCACCCCAATGGGAAAAGCCTCATTTAGTAACACAAGCAACATCGTAATAGACTTATCCATCCATCCACAGAGCGCTTTTATATGCAATAATCTCACAAGAAATAAAATGTCATGAATTTCTCACACCCCGGATATAATTCTCTTTCCGCATCTTGTAAAAGTTTGAACAACTTCGCGGTGGGTTCATTTGTGCCACGTCGGAGATCATTTGTAGGTAGTTCAAGATTTTTAACACTGACATCTACATTTTGAGCTCCAATAGCATCGTGTATCATTCCAATTATATCATCCCCAATATTTGAATTATAACCAAGAAACATAGGCTTCTCCATGTTTAGTCCAATTCTTGTACTTCCTTGAAAAGCCATTTATAATAAAATATTCTCACACAACCTCTCGTTTAACAAAATAACGATTTAAACATAACCTGCACGGGCAATAAATTGTTGCATCTTCCGCTTGATTAGTGTATGCAAACTTGAGAAATTCCTCAACCCCTCTAAAGTATGCAAGTCTTTCTGTTAAATCAATCCAACTCTTATTCATATTTCTATTATCCTCGACTGTTTCATACATCTACATGAAGATAACTTAGTTATCACGAAAACTAAATTTAATGAGCATCCAAAAACTAACATATTCATGTTAAGAGTGCAGTAGAATTAAAGATACTAAGATGCACATGTGACTAAAAAATGGATGAATTTATCAATAACTTAAAACAATCCCAATTGGAAATGAACCAATCTGTTGTTTTCTTTAACCCCCATTAATAAAAAAGTGAACTTTTCATATTATACCGAAAAAATGAACTTAAACTGCAAAATTTTAGTTTGAGTTATTTTAGGGGTGTCAAACATGTCGTGTCATATCAGTTTCGTGTCGTGTCACTTTTAATCGTATTATTTTCGTGTTGTATCACTTTCGGTACGTGTCGGGTTTGTGTCAATAAAAAATTATTTAATTTGACAACAACTAATATAAAAAATTATAAAATTCTTATTTTCTATCTAAAATAATCATTAAATAATTATTTTTTATCTACAGTACTCATTAATCGTGTTATTCATGTTGAACTTTAATTTGACACATTTATTTCTCATGTCAACGAATCGTGTTATTTTCGGGTTCGATTCGAGTCTGGTTCATGTTCGTGTTTGAGTCAAAAATTGACACCCCTAGGTTATTTACAACTTTATAGTAGAAATAGTAAAATAACATGAAATTGTTAATGAAACAATAAACCTTTCTCATGTTGTGATTTTATATATATAAAAAAAGAAAATATGATTGAGAAAAATGAATTTTTTAAAAATTATAATGAGTTTAGTACAATACTGATTTTCTTTGGGATAGTGGGGGCTTTTTTTAACTTTAGATGAATTAAAAGGTTAAAGTGAAGAATGAGCAAGGTAAAAGCAGATGGGAAAACCAAACTCCACCACAGATCCCAAAGAGATTGAAGCTATAAGAGAAGATATATCCGATTAGATTGATAATAGATTTCTCAAATCTATGATTAATTTGAGAGTGGAAATAAGTTTCATGAAACATCATTTCCCCATTGCAACTAATAAATAAACGACTTATTCTTGAATTAGTAACCAATGAGCAAGTACACAAAACACACACACACACACACACACAGAGGCTTTCACTTCATCTACAATATGTTGTTATTTCCACCATAAACAGCAACAGTTCTGCATCTTTGTAGGAACATGCAATGATGCAAAACAAATGATAAAACTCATCATCACCAATTACAATAACATCAGTAATTAGAACTGTCAATCACCATTTTGGTAAATAAATACCCAACAAGTAGCTAGGAAGCAAAAAATTACTTTCCCTCTTCCCAGCTTTTTCATCTACGCCATAGGGAAAAAAAAAAGCAAAGGATTTAAATACTGGTCTAGACTCTGGACAATTATGAAAATGGAGAGAAAGAAAAAGGTCTGCATAATTCCATCGTATATTCATATTTAAGTTTTCCTGTTTTTTTAGTTGAAAACTTAAAATCTACCTCTTCATATTACCCTCATGGCAATGAACTGTATTTCGAGTGTAAGAGCCCGCGAAACCATTATCGCCCAAATTGAATTGACGAATAACAGTTATCACCCAAATTGAATTGACGAATAAGTCAATTAAATATGAGAACAATTATACAACCCATATAGAGCAATCAATAAAAAGGATGAAGAAAACATACCTGAAAGATGATGAGGGACGATTGGAATCTACTACAATACAAAAAGTATGATGACCACAATGGAAGATTGATGCACGAAAAAGAGATAAAAATGTGCTGTCGTGACTCTAGTAAACGGTAGTGGCAGTAGCAATTTGGAGACCTAGGGTTTACTCAAATTTTAACAAAGAGAGACAGGAAGAGAGGAGAGTGGATAAGCTAAAGAAAAAAATGATAATCATAGTGTGGGAGACGTGTGAATACAAGGGAGAAATCGTGAAGAGTGCAGCTCCTCTTCTGTTACGAGAAAACAGTACCGTGTTGTGTTAGTCAAGAACGACACCGTTTTTTTAAGTTTACACAATAAAATATTTTTCTCAAAACAGACCCACCAAATGACGTCGTTTTAATGGGTTAACACTTTACACAGTGATTCCACAAAACAGAGCTCCAAACATTAGACAGAAAAACATCACTTGCAAAACCATCTTCACTATTTCCAAGTCCCAACGTTGAATCAATTGATAGAAACATCTTAACTCAAAAAAAATTTGGCAATGGCTTGCTCCGCTTCTTGAATCGCAATCCTATGTGCTCATTCAAGACTCTTTGACGTTAATGGCAGCTCTCAACTGAAGTCTTGCCTATGAATGATTCTTTCGGCAATACCGATGAATCCCTTACTCAATCCCATTTGATGATTTTCCTAGTCTCTTTTGGCAATACCTATGAATCCCTTACTCAAACATAGTTGATGATTTTCCTAGAAATTGTTACAGTTGAGAGCTGCCATTAACGTTAACGGTGCTCATTCATAGGCAACAAGAGCAGGTGGTGTGTTGAGGACGAAGAAGCCGGTCTCATCTTCATCATCGCTGCTTTTCTAAATCCCCTGCTCCTGCACACACGAATTGAGACCCAGAAGCTTTCAATAGAGGTTTGAGAGAGAGAGAGAGAGAGAGTAGGTAGGGGACGATTTCGAGATGTGAACAAAGAAGAAGGTGAACAAAAATTTGGATCTGTATTTAGGCGAGATTGAGAGGGTTTTACTTTTGTGAAGACGGAGAATTCCACCTTTTTATTTTTAGTGAAAAAATTTTACCCAAAAAAATTATTTAAACAGTGGCATTTCGAACTAACAATAGACCCACAAAATAATATTATTTTAAAAATAGACTCACAAAATGACATCGTATTATATATACTAATTATCACAACAAATTCTCAATGTAACACAAGCAAAAATATTTGCGACAGAAAAAACTCATGTTGCAAAAAATAAAATTTTATTTATTTGTTACCACGACAATGGTTTACCATTGCAAATAAATCATTTTAAACGATAGAATTAGTAACAATCGCAAAAAAAATAATTTTGCCACGGTAAATGTACCGTCGCAAAAAAAGTAATGTAAAAATCCAAAATTCTTGTAGTGCGATAGCTATTGTTAATAGACAATTAGCATCACAAATTCACAACTTTATATTGGTTGAACCAAAATCATAATTTATAACATATTGCATAAAATTTTACAGTTGCGAAAAAGGAACTCGGTCTGAATTTGGGGCAAGGAAGAAGAAGACATACCTTCCTTTACTCTACACTACCAGAAAGATCACAAGTGTGCCTATAGAAAACAAATGATAGAATTTGAAAACATAATTACACCAGCAACCCCAGATGCCTCAGACAATTTCTTTAATATATTTGCAAAGTTTAATCACCCTGGCCATTCAGAGCTGGAATAGAAACGACCAACAAATCTTTACATTAAGTCAATCATACTATAGGCAGGAATTTTCTGAATTTTAGCATTCAGCATGGCTCTCCTCAAGGCAGCAGCATGGTCCCATTCCTGCGCATCAGCATAAATGCTTGAAAGCAGCACGTATCGCCCACAATGTCGTGGTTGCATGCCAAGCAGCCTTCTCCCCACTTCATTAGCCAACTCAATGGATCCATGAACCCTACAAGCACCCAAAAGAGCCCCCAAGACAGAGGCATCGGGCTCAAAAGGCATCCTTCTCACAAACTCATTTGCTTCCCTCAAAAGCCCAGCTCGGCCCAAGAGATCAACCACACATCCATAATGCTCCATCCTTGGAACAACCTTAAATACACAGGACATTGATTTAAACAATCCCAAACCCAACTCCAGGAGTTTGGCACGAGCACAAGCAGCCAGAACGGCAACAAAAGTAATCTCATTTGGCCTCCAGCCTCCTGCCTTCATCTTCTCAAACATGCCTAAAGCCTGCTTCTCCCCACCATTCAAAGCAAGCGACGAAATCACTGCATTCCAAGTGCACACCTCCTTGACCACCATATTGTTGAATACACCCATACCATATCCCAGACAACCCATTTTTCCGTAAAAAGCAATCAGCGCTGTTCCCATAAAAACTGTCAATTCAATCTCATTCTTAATCATATACCCATGTACTTCCTTCCCCTGATATATGGCTCTTCCACCATCCAAATTAGCACAGGAAGAAAGCAAACAAACAAATGTAGCTTCATTTGGTTTTACAAAACCACCCATTACATCTTCATGCATCATCATCTTTTCAAAAAACCCAATTGCCTCCTTAAAACACCCACTCCTTCCATAGCCATTTATAATACTCGTCCATGACAAAACATCTCTCACCCGCATACGTTCAAAGAGCAAAACAGCAGAACCCATGTCCCCATTTTTCCCAAACGCATCGAGCATCGCGTTATTAGATACAATACATGGTTCAGATATTTCATCAAACATAATACGTGCATGTTTAAGGTCAGCCTGTCCAGCATACAAGACAACAAAGCACGTTTGCACAAATGGGTCGTTTGATACACCCCGTTTGATGACATGGGTATGGAGGGGTTTGCCTATAAGTGAAGCCAAAGAAGGTGAAGAAGAGGCTGCTTTGATGAGGGAAGGGAAGGTATGGCTGTTTGGTGGTGCTTGATGAGCAAGCATATGTGGGAAGAGGAGTATGGTTCTGTACGGTTGGCCAAAGTTGAGGTAGGCTCTGATGAGAGTATTGTAGAGGAGTGTGTTCATCCATTTGAATCTTGGTGAAGTGTGGGAGTTCAAGAGGAGGTGACCGTTGGTGATTAGGAGGGAATGAATTTGTTTGGTTTGGTTCGAGTGTTTGATGAAACGTTGGAGGAGTTGGAGTAAGAGTTCAGGTGCAGGTGTGTGTGTGTGTGGCATACCAACACAGAGACTTCTTTCAAAGGGTTAAGTTGATTTTAAAGACAGCATAACACAAACATGGGATACACAACTCTATTACCAAAGAAAACAGTACCATAAATAGAACTGAAATGCATAGTTCTACTAACATAATAAGTCAGATACCACAATTTTTTTTATTTTTTTATTTGGATAATAGCACTTTTCGTATTTAAAATATATATTTTTTATCGATTTAATTCTTATTGTATCAATTTTGTTCTTAAAATATTCAATCCGTGTCATTTTAGTCTCTAATCAAACAATCCGTCAAGTTATTTATGAAAATAATCACATGTCATTTTTTTAAACGATATCACGCGCCCACGCCCAACACATAATCATTCCATAAAAAATTTAATAGTTCGTCTATGTAAAGACTAAAATTATACGAATTGAATACTTTAAAATTAAACTGATAAAATTGATATAATGAAAACTAAATTGATAAATATATACCCTTTAAGGATTAAAAATACTATTTTTTTTCAATTATTTTTATGGTGAGGTGCACCACGCCAATGCAATAGTGCAATGCAGCTCGAGGACCCCCAATAGCAATAAATAAATTTTTTAAAACATCAATTTATAATAAATAATTTTTTAATAATATTAGTTTGAGATAGAAGTAGGGTTATAATGTTTGAAGTGAGTTTCAATGTTAGATAGAACCTCCAACCAATCCAATGGTTGTATTTAATTAGGTCTCTAGATTAGGTTTTCAAATTATATCCGAATAATATTTTTCAAAAAAAAAATATTTGGTTACACCGTTATATTATGTTAGCAGTGTTACATGGTATAGTGATTTACTAATACATAAATAAGTCGGTATGTGAGCCCCACAAAAATTCATAATTACCCAATCATACAATACATAATCACATTCACAGTAGAAAATGAGCCCTATTTTATTTATTTTGTAATTCTTTTATTGAATGATTATACTACATTAACATTATTGACATTATGTAACCATTACTCCCAATATTTATTAATGTGGTAGATCACCAAGTTACATATACGACACCGTATGAAGCCAAGGACACTTTCATCAACGTCAGAAAAAGACTCATCCTCTGTAGTTATAAAAACTTTAGCTGGTACAGTGGGGGGAAGCTATGGTGTCTTATTGTTCCAGAAACTTCACCAAAACTTTCCCCAAGTCCACAGTGTTCGGCCTCGCACGACCGCTTTCTCTTTCCTCCACCGGTCCCCGGCTTAATCAAGTTCGTTCCATGGCGGACTCTACCCAGTTTAAGAAAATTCAGATTCAGAGAGACGACATTGTGAGTCTAATTTGTTCTTCCCTTTCATTTCTCATCCTTTGCTTCTTTTCTGTTCTTTTACAAGCTTACTGCATGTGATTTGTTGTTGTTTTCGAGATAATGAGACAATGGCGTCATGGGTTTGTTTCGATTGTCTATGATAGAGAGCTTGAGAGAGAGAGAGAGAGAGATTGAGTGCTTGTGACTCTGTGAGTGTTGTGTGTGTGTGATTAGAAATGCACGGGTGATTTCTTTAAATTGTTTGAGATAGCCTGTCGCAGGTGAACCTGAATGAGATTCCTAAAACAAATAACGAAGTCAGTGATGGTCCCAGACGTAATAAAAGCGGTGGCCAATTGTCGTTAGAAAAAGCAAATATATGACCAAAAAAAAAAGAAAAAGCAGATATGTCGACTCAACGATTTGATCGGAAAGTTTTATGGATATTTTAGATGAAGTCTTTTAAAATCAAAGATGTATTTATAAACTTCCGATGGTTACTAATATGCAACCATTCAAACAGGAGACCGTTGCCGACTCAAATCACCACCAACAGTTGTAGCTGTTACCAAGCGTGACCGCCGTCGACCGCTTCCTCTCCTACCCGTACACGGGGAAAACACCATCGATTAATATCCATGAGTTCACTGACTTACAGCTCTCACTTGAATGTGCATGGACATGACTCAAAAGTTTTCCAAGTTAATGTTTACCTTCGGTACCAAAATTTTGTTTTCACCAACTTTTTATTTGTAACCATTTACAGATTGACATCAAAACATGGCAATAGATTTACGTGCGCACGTTTTTGCCTCCGAGTCTAACCGCACTCATCCATATATGTTATCATTGCTGATAGCATACTCCTGATAACTTCAATTCACTCTATAACTAAGTGATTGGCATCAATGCTCCATACTAAGGACCATAAGGTCTACACCCTCAGTATCATTGACGACTTCAGCCAAACACAAATTTAATCAATGTGTTGATCTGTGCCCGAAATTTTGATCAAGTACTTCTTTTAAAGCCCATGCAAAGGTTTTCCTCAGTACACCTTATCGACAACTTAATAGACCATGCACCTTAGGTGACTATGTAGAGATCTCATGGTGCCTCAAAGTGGACTTTACACTCATGAACATGCGATAGCCCTGGAATGCCTACTCGTGTCCTCTACCTTTGATCTGACCAATTCATATCCTCAATCAGGTAGAGTCGCATCTTTCTATAAATTTTAGGCGTCCCCAAAATTTCTCTAAAGATCCCCTTCCCTACGTAATACTGCAATATGTAAGTGCTTTTTAAATCCATTACAGTTACATGCTCTCTAAATTTTTTCAGAATCAACCCCTTGATCCTCGGGTCAACCACCATCTCTTCTGAGGGTGTATAGTCGACTTTTATTTCACCCCTCTCCACTATATCTTGAATATAATGATAATTTACATCAATGTGTTTTCCTTTAGAGTTATTGGCTCCACCTTTTATTAAAGAGATAGTGGACTTATTGTCACAAAACATATTGACTGGCCTACTAGGTATACCCAACTTTAAACTATCAACAAAGCGTTTAATCCGAACAGCATTACTTACTCTGCAACACAACCCTGTTTCTTACTTAGTCAAGAAACAGTCGTTCCACCAAACAAAAATATATGGCCACTTGTAGATTTTTTGTCATCTACATCACCTGCAAAGTCTGCATCCGTATAGTCAATAATTTATAGATTATTTAATCCAAAACACAAGTTTATACTTGTCGTGCCTCTCAAGTATCTAAAAATTCTCTTCACTACCTGTCAATGTGCCCATCCTGGATTGGATTGATATCTACTTACTAATCCTACCGCATGACAAATATCGGGCCTTATACTTGTCATAGCATACATGAGACTACCCACAGCTTATGCATAGGGGACTTTACTCATTTCAAATATTTTCTCATTTAAACTAGGGTACATACCTTTACTTAGACTTTGACCCTTGCAGACAGGAGTGCTCAACGACTTACTATTATTCATACCGAATCTCTTGAGAACCTTTTCTAGATACTTTTCTTGATCCAAATATAAGAGTCTAAAATTTCTACTTCTAGAAATTCTAATTTCCAAGACATAATTAGCCTCACCCATGTCCTTCATTTCGAATTTAGATCGTAGGTACGCTTTGGTTTCTTTGATCATATTTGGACAATGCCCTGCCAATAAAATATCATCTACATAAAGTGACAAAATTGTTAGTTTATCATGGTGTGTCCACATATATATACAATAGTCTAAAGCACTAACTTCAAATCCTATTTCAAGGATTGTTTGGTGGAATTTTAAATACCATTGTCTAGAGGATTGTTTGAGTTCATACAAAGACCTTTTCAATTTATAGACTTTGTGTTCATGTCCTTTAACCTGAAAACCATAAAGTTGAACCGTATAGATGTCTTCTTTTAATTCTCCATTAAGGAAGGCCGTTTTCACATCTAACTGATGTAATTCAAGATCCATCTTAGCTACAACTGACATGAGTATCTTGATTGAAGTAAACTTAACAACTGGAGAATATGTATCCACAAAGTCTATTCCAAGTTGTTGAATAAATCATTTAGCAACCAACCTTGCTTTATACTTATCTAGAGACCCATCTACTTTCAATTTTTTTTTAAGGACTCATTTACAAGGCTTTCCTCTCTTTGGAAAGATCTACTAAATCCCATACATCATTTTTGTTAATTGAATCAAGCTCTTCTTTCATAGCTTGAAGTCATTAATCTGAATCACTACTATTGACCGCCTCCATAAAGTCCTTAGGATTCTTCTAATATTATGCTTTCATCTAGATTAAAAACGAAATGATCCTTTAATTTTTGAGATGGTACCCTCTTCCTTTTACTCCCACTTTTCTCAGCCTGTGAACCTTGTTCACCTTGGTCATCTATCATTTTCTAATCAATAATGTTATCAACAAGACTTGTAACATCATCATTTAACAATTTGATCTATTCAATGGGAGTTATTTGATTGGTAGACTCAATAAAAACAACATCCCTACTTTCAATCAATCATTTATCCGAATGAAAGAATCTATATCCACTTCCATTCTCAACATATCCTATGAACTTGCATTCCCACGTCTTTGTTCCTAGCTTATTCCTGAGAGGCTATGGAATAAGTACATGTGTCTCACACCCCCAAACTTTAAAATTAGATATGTCAGGTTTTGTTCCAGTCCAATATTCATAAGGAGTTTGAGATTTAGCCTTTGTCTTGACTCTATTTAAAATATAAGTTGCAGTAGATAAGCCATAATTGACCTTGTCATATCCAATAGAGTTCTATTACCTCTTTCTGCAATGCCATTTTGTTCAAGTGTGTATGGCATGGTATATAAATGTCGTATACCATTCTCTTTACAGAATTCTTCAAAAGCTTCATATTCACCACCCCTATCATTATTCAAAGTTTTAATTGGTCTTCCCAACTGTATTTCTACTTCCTTTTTATATTTTTTGAATCTATCAAGTGCATCAGACTTATATTTGATTAAGTAGATATGACCAAACCTTGAATAATCATCAGTAAAGGTTACAAAATATTTCATTCTTCTATGTGTTTTTGTTCTTAAAGGTCTGAATGGACAACCTCCAATAAATCCAAAGACTTTCAATATTTGTTAAAAGATTTTCTGGTCATCGTGCCTTTAACGCATGACTCACAAGTATCAAAATCTTTTGTATTCATTTGAGGTATAAGGCCTAATTTACTCATTCTGAGCATCTTGTCCTATTGATGTGACCTAATCTTAAATGTCATAGATAGGAATTATTTTCACTAGTTGAAACATTCATGTACTCAAAATAAGAAATTTTATTACTGTGGATAAGGTACATATCTTCAACCCTTGAACCCTTTACAATGGCATCATCATCCTTTCGAATGTAAAGAAATCCTGACTTGAAGCTTACATCATAACCCCTTTTATCCAATACAGACACCGATATAAGGTTCCTTCTAACATTAGGTGCATACAACACATTCTTAAGAATCAAGACTAACAACTCACACTCCACTTTGCAAGTTCCTTCTCCTAGGACATCAAAATATGTATTATTTCTCATGTAAATACGATACTCACCTGGTGCCTTTTTCATTGATTTCTGAGAAGCTCCCTTTGTCCCTTGTAATGTGTCTAGTTGCACGAAAGTCGATCCACCATTGTTCTTTTGAATCTTCAAGTAGCATCGCTTCAGAAATAGTCATAACTGCTTCCTTTTGTTTGCCCTTTTGCTTGTTCGGACACTTTGCTTTGAAATGCCCTTTTTGTCCACAAACGAAGCACGCCCCTTTGCTTTTGTTATTGAACTTTCTGAATTTGAACCACTGTTTTCCATTTTTCTTCCACTTCCTTTGTTTTTTGTGTTGCACTTCCGGTTTTGATCCAGATGTCTCAGCAATCAACAATTTTCCACTATCAGTGTCTTTTATCTTTCTATTCTTTTGTTCCTCCTCAAGTGCCAATAATGCTGGTAATGTGATCATAGTTAAATCTTTTCCTCCATAGGTCAAAGAAGTAACCACATGATTCCATGAATCTGGTAGGCCATTAAGAATAGTGGTCACTTGTATCTTATCAGTAAGTGGATGTCCAACAGTTGATAAATCTTTTGCCAGTAATTCCATTTGAAGTATATAATCCACCACTTTATCGCCCTCGGACATATGTATCCCATTAAACTTATCTAATAGTAATTGTATATGCGTATCAGATACAAGACCATACTTTGTCTTGAGTACATCCATAATTTTCTTAGCAGTTTTAAAATCTTTATTAAGGGGAATTAAATCATCTTGCATGCTAAATAGAATTAAGGCTCGGGCTAGATCATTATCTTCTTCCCACTAACTTATTTGTTTAGCAATTATGGGATCTATAACATTTTCTTTGGGCTTTGTTGTATAGGTTTTCTCATGTGTGAGCACGTAAATGATTTTACGCTTCTACATACGATAATTTATACCGTTCAATTTTTCTACCTTAAAAATATCAGCACCTCCTTTACTAGCCATGAGAAAATTTAATAATACTACCAACTGCTATAACTGTGAAGAATGTTTAATGCAACACTGCATACTAGTAACAAAAATAATACTAAACACCACCACTACTTTATTTGAAAGTAAAAAAAAATTGAAAATATAACTTATCTCTCTAGAAATCGACTAGAGTAATATTGATTCAAATATCCACGTCGATAAGTCTTCTTGTTGTATGGAGAAATATGCTTTTCTTTTGGCTTGGCAAAAATAATCTGACTCCTAAAACTATTAAAGAATTGTGTAGTAGAGCCTCCCTTTACAAGTTCTCTAGAGATCCTTAGAGATCGTGACCCATTAATTTTATGATTAGAATTTATCTCTAAAGTGACCAAATCTAGAAATGTGAAATTAACGCACTTGTCGAAAGGATGGCGCCAATAACAATGTATCCGAGGTTTTAATAATGGCTTCTTTAACACAGGAGCGTTTTGAACCAAAGACTGACTTTTTTCAAAATCACCAAAAACTCGATTCTAAACTGTAATTTGATAACACTCGTAAAATGGTTCCATTCGTCGGAATTTGAATGGACTAAATCGAAGTCCGATTGAAAAACATATGGCCTTTCAAAATATACTAATTCAGTTTGAACCGATTCAAAATTAAACCGGTTTGGAAAAGGGTCCAAACGATTGGAGTGGGCTGGTCCAGCGGGTAGGCTTGAATTAAATCAGGAGGCTGCAAGCAAGGGGCTAGATTGGGCTTGGACAAAAATTGGGCCTGAATTAAATGAAGAGAATCTCCTTGGGCTTGAATTAAATAAGACCTTGGGCTTGAAGACAGTGGGCTTGGATTAAATGAAGACAATTGCCTTTGTAACAGGAGTCGTCTTCTTCGTTGAGACCACTAGCCGGCGAAATGAAGTTCCAGAGAATTACAAAATCCGACGAAGAGCTTTTTCTCTTTAATCCTTGGGTATTTTCACCCAAAATTTTACCAATATGATCCTTGCACAATCCTCTTCTACGTAGTCTCAACCAATATCGAATATATTTAAATTTTGATCCGCACAATTTTTTTTGGAAAATCCGTATTCGTCATAAAACCTTGCTCTGATACCACTGATGGTCCCGGATGTAATACAAGCGGTGGCCAATTGTCATTAGTCTGTTGATCGCGTGCACTCAGAGAAAAAGCAGATATGTCGATTCAACGATTTGATCAGAAATTTTTATGGATATTTTAGATAAAGTCTTTCAAGATCAAAAATGTATTTATAGACTTCCAATGGTTGTCAATATGCCCGTTGTTGACTCAAATCACCACCAACGATTGTAGCCGTTGTCGAGCGTAACCACCGCCGTCAACCGCTTCCTCTCTTATCCGTACACGAAAAAACACTTAACGATTAATCTCCATGAGTTCAATGACTTACAATAAAAAAGGAACGGAAGTGTTCCCAGCTTATCCCTCCGAAGTTGAACTCATCGGGGCTCAAAACTGAGAGGATAAGTTTAACTATTGAGTGGACACGCCGTCCACTCGAGTGCTCAACTTAGACTTGACAACCTAAGGAATGCAATAAGTGCTCCCCGACATACCTCATTAATGCTCAATAAGGGGACAAAGTCAGGGCTGGATGATCGGGAGAGGCTAAGCATTTATGACTATCTACCCTCATAGGCATCAAGTCATCCCGAACATACGTTAAATACTCGCAGCCTGTAGCCGAGTATTTGAGGCTACCTGCCAAGCATTTAATTGGATGCACCCGCGGGTTATTCGCCACCAATAAGGGCCATCGGCTCCATGAGAGTCTCTTGTTGATGCGGTGACAATAATTATTTGTCACATCAATACTATGCACGAGGTGCACGTCCCAATGACAATTAATCCTCGGGGGCAGCTGTTCACATTGGTCCCCTTCGTGCATTTACTCTGCCCGATGGTTGCGACCTCCTCAGCTTCGGCTCAGGGGAGCTTGGGAGACAAAATTCCTTGCTAAGATATGCCACGTGTTGTCTTGCGATTGGCAAGCCATCCACATCCCGTCAAGAAATTAGAGAGAAACCGTACTTTGATTAAAAAAACCTGTTGGTCCAAGAATATGGCCAAACAGAACCATATATACTTTTGAATTTGATTAGAAATGCTTTGCTTATTGCCTACTCCAAGAATCTGCCTAATCAGTTAGCAATTGTTTTTTGGTCACTCAGTTAGCAATATAAAAAACGGTGAAATAATGTTGTCAATAGTGAGCTTTAATTGCAGCTAAACAAAAAATTTTGAATGACCCGGGTATGTTTAATTGGAGAAATAAGGGGATGTGTGGACGAAGGATGCATTCTTTTCCATTTCACATGAATAAATATGAAAACTTGTAATCTAGCAACAGAAAACAAGAGTGTAAAGGCAGAGACGGAGAGGAAAACATGAAGAAATGTAAGATTTTTGCCCTGGCGATGGCACTTGCTCCTAAGACTGTATTTCCATCTCCAACACAAAAGTAGATCATAAAATTTGTATTTTTTTAAGAAAAGATTATGGATGAAGAACACAATGGGAGATCAGTTAGTGAGACTGCATTCCACTAGGACCACTCCAAACAGGCCATAAAATTCTATTAGGCCATTTTAAACTGCTTGATTAACTTTACATACTATCTCTGAAGCTGCATCTGATTTTCATTTAACCCACTATCTTGTGGAAAGATGGCGAGACAGCAACTGTACCTTTTTTGTTTCTGTATTCATTCATGCATATTACCCTTTGATGTACTCATATGAGGTATTTCATGGAAATCAAAAGAATGTTAACACGTTTTCATTTACTTTGGGGTGTGTGTGAGATCAACCAGACATTTGATGCATACGTTGGTGGCAAAGAAAATGCCTCTGGCATTGTTGTGGTTCAGGAGTGGTGGGGTATTGATTTCGAGGTCAAGAACCACGCTCTGAAAATTTCCCAGTTTGATCCTGGCTATAAAGCACTTATACCTGAGTAAGATATCATTACTTGCTACAAATTTAATTAGACATCTTTTGGACTTAAAGATTGAGGGTAACAGTTTTGGCTGTTTTTGATTTTCTCTTCTTACTTTCAGCTTGTATCGTGGAAAGGTTGGTTTAGATGCTACAGAAGCACAGCTTATGATGGATGGTCTTGACTGGCAAGGTGCTGTGAAGGACATTCAGGCTTCAGTTAACTGGCTCAAGGCTAATGGTTCACAGAAGGTGTATTTTTTTTTGTTCGATGATGTATTTCTCACTTGTTGCCATGGACATGTTGACTAGATTACTCTGTTCTACAAACGAATTGTATCAAACCCAAGTTTTCTTGTATAACACTTCACATTGCTTTGAAGTTCGAACAATAATAGACCTTGTATTTACTTCAATATGGATGTCTTCACGATGTTGTTTTTAACCTCTTTTTGGTTATTTCTTAATCTTCTATTGTCTTTTATTTTTATTTCTTTGTATTTTGAGTTTTTTTTCTTATATATTCTTGAGATTTGATTTTGTTTATCTTAAGGTTTACCTCTCATGGAGAAACAAGTGCGAGTTCTTTGCCTGTTGCATTTTTAGATCATAACAATGACTTTTTGAAGGCATAGTTGACAAATTAGCAAGGTTGGAAGAATAAGCTCTGTGGCACATTTTTTAGTGCATTACTTTCCATTCAAATTCAGTTTTATTTAATGGTTAATTCTAACAAGCTTACATGTTAATGCAAAGCCCTTACAACGCGAATAGAAGTAAGGTGATATCTTAGGATTTTAACCTCCGTACTTTCATATTTCGTCAAATACTTTACCAAATAAATCCATTCTTGACATAAGGGTACATTGATAAAGTGTTACAGAGTTATGAAATGACTTGATTTTGGCCATTCATTGTCTTATAATATATGTACCTTTTTCCAACAGGTGGGGGTAGCAGGATTCTTGCATGGTTAGTGCTCTCGCCATTGCAAGTTCTGTTTTGGTCCCTGGGGTTGACGCTGTTGCAGCCTTCTGTGGAGTTCCTTCATCAGAGCTTGCAGATCCTATCCATGCTAAGGCACCTGTGCAGGCCCATTTTGGGGAGCGTGACAATTTGGAAGGCTTTTCAGATGTGAAGGTATTAGTTGAATAATTCTTGTTAACTTTCAGTATCACTATCAAAATGTTGTCTTTCATCATGTTGCATTATATTTTTTGGAGCTTAATTTCCTTGGCTTTTGACGAATTATGATACTGTGTGGCCCTTGTCTTATAGCAAAGGTTGAAAATTCTGCACATCGGATAGTCTCGGAATGATGTGAGAAAGTTGCGAGCATTGTTTGGAGATCTAAGTTCGCAAGTGGGGAACAGTCTCAAGGTCGAGAGTGACAGAGATTCCTTGTTTGAAAGCAATATGAAAAACAAAAAAACTGTTGCATGTTGCTGCAAATATAACTTTATAAAATAAGGACATTAAAACTTCACTAGTCTGCCTGCACAAAATAAAGTACTGCAAACTTGGCAAGGGTCATATGGATTGCAGTTGCAATTTGGTAATCATTTGGTGCAGTGTTATTTTTGGTTGATGTGCCGGAAGCAGCAAGTTTAAGCTTTCAGGGCTTTATGGGAACCATGATTAGATTGCCATGAGATCGAATTAGAGGTGCTGGATCCAGAAGTTCATCAGCTGCATCTATTTGCACTGTGACCCGCCTTTATACAAACAGGTAACACGGATGAATTTGCTTTCTGAAACCATAACTAGCTGCAAACATGCCTCTCAGTCTCAGCGTCTGACATGAACTTTCTGCAAACTATAATTAGATTACCGTTGGGTCAAATGAGAGGTCGTGAATACAAAAGTCTGCCTCTGTGTAGGCAAGCTACACAAATTCCTCGTATGTGTTTTTCAATCTCCGCCACGATGTTTGTGGACCATCAAAACGAAATAGAAAACCGCCATCCATTCACCTACTTCATCTAAACACCTNTTGATTTCGAGGTCAAGAACCACGCTCTGAAAATTGCCCAGTTTGATCCTGGCTATAAAGCACTTATACCTGAGTAAGATATCATTACTTGCTACAAATTTAATTAGACATCTTTTGGACTTAAAGATTGAGGGTAACAGTTTTGGCTGTTTTTGATTTTCTCTTCTTACTTTCAGCTTGTATCGTGGAAAGGTTGGTTTAGATGCTACAGAAGCACAGCTTATGATGGATGGTCTTGACTGGCAAGGTGCTGTGAAGGACATTCAGGCTTCAGTTAACTGGCTCAAGGCTAATGGTTCACAGAAGGTGTATTTTTTTTTGTTCGATGATGTATTTCTCACTTGTTGCCATGGACATGTTGACTAGATTACTCTGTTCTACAAACGAATTGTATCAAACCCAAGTTTTCTTGTATAACACTTCACATTGCTTTGAAGTTCGAACAATAATAGACCTTGTATTTACTTCAATATGGATGTCTTCACGATGTTGTTTTTAACCTCTTTTTGGTTATTTCTTAATCTTCTATTGTCTTTTATTTTTATTTCTTTGTATTTTGAGTTTTTTTTCTTATATATTCTTGAGATTTGATTTTGTTTATCTTAAGGTTTACCTCTCATGGAGAAACAAGTGCGAGTTCTTTGCCTGTTGCATTTTTAGATCATAACAATGACTTTTTGAAGGCATAGTTGACAAATTAGCAAGGTTGGAAGAATAAGCTCTGTGGCACATTTTTTAGTGCATTACTTTCCATTCAAATTCAGTTTTATTTAATGGTTAATTCTAACAAGCTTACATGTTAATGCAAAGCCCTTACAACGCGAATAGAAGTAAGGTGATATCTTAGGATTTTAACCTCCGTACTTTCATATTTCGTCAAATACTTTACCAAATAAATCCATTCTTGACATAAGGGTACATTGATAAAGTGTTACAGAGTTATGAAATGACTTGATTTTGG
The DNA here is from genome assembly GCA_963454935.2 of Ilex paraguariensis. Taxonomy (NCBI): domain Eukaryota; kingdom Viridiplantae; phylum Streptophyta; class Magnoliopsida; order Aquifoliales; family Aquifoliaceae; genus Ilex; species Ilex paraguariensis. The sequence continues at coordinate 134,185 of CAUOFW020003092.1, forward strand.
CCATTCATTGTCTTATAATATATGTACCTTTTTCCAACAGGTGGGGGTAGCAGGATTCTTGCATGGTTAGTGCTCTCGCCATTGCAAGTTCTGTTTTGGTCCCTGGGGTTGACGCTGTTGCAGCCTTCTGTGGAGTTCCTTCATCAGAGCTTGCAGATCCTATCCATGCTAAGGCACCTGTGCAGGCCCATTTTCTGGAGCGTGACAATTTTGAAGGCTTTTCAGATGTGAAGGTATTAGTTAGATAATTCTTGTTAACTTTCAGTATCACTATCAAAATGTTGTCTTTCATCATGTTGCATTATATTTTTTGGAGCTTAATTTCTTTGGCTTTTGACGAATTATGATACTGTGTGGCCCTTGTCTTATAGCAAAGGTTGAAAATTCTGCACATCGGATAGTCTCGGAATGATGTGAGAAAGTTGCGAGCATTGTTTGGAGATCTAAGTTCGCAAGTGGGGAACAGTCTCAAGGTCGAGAGTGACAGAGATTCCTTGTTTGAAAGCAATATGAAAAACAAAAAAACTGTTGCATGTTGCTGCAAATATAACTTTATAATCTTGGTATGAAATTGAGCTAAGGTGAACGAAATGTAGTCTTGTAATTTTGGCATCATTCTCCAATAGATTTTCCTTTGGATTTCTTTGCCATTCTATTGTCTTTTGGAAGAAGGTATCATTCGTCTAACTCATCTTTCTTGTTCCATTTCATAAATATTTGCAATGGGCGAACTTTACTAGCCTCATGTAAGTTCCATCTAGCTTAATTGTTATCGTCTCTTGGTGTTGAATTCTTGCATGACTTAATTTTTTTTCTTTAAAATTTGGAAGGGTGTGTAGCCAGCTAGGAGGACTGTGAGATAACAAAATGTCTTAAGTTGTTCTTCATTCGGTAGTTTTTCCTTTCTTACATTAAAATTAGTTTTCATAGATGGGATTTTGCTTGTCATTATTTTCTATGGAAATATTGAAATAAGAACTTATCAGGAAAAAAAAATTAATAAAATAAGGACATTAAAAGTNAAAAAACGGTGAAATAATGTTGTCAATAGTGAGCTTTAATTGCAGCTAAACAAAAAATTTTGAATGACCCGGGTATGTTTAATTGGAGAAATAAGGGGATGTGTGGACGAAGGATNAAAAAACGGTGAAATAATGTTGTCAATAGTGAGCTTTAATTGCAGCTAAACAAAAATTTTTGAATGACCCGGGTAAGTTTAATTGGAGAAATAAGGGGAAGTGTGGACGAAGGGTGCATTCTTTTCCATTTCACATGAATAAATATGAAAACTTGTAATCTAGCAACAGAAAACAAGAGTGTAAAGGCAGAGACGGAGAGGAAAACATGAAGAAATGTAAGATTTTTGCCCTGGCGATGGCACTTGCTCCTAAGACTGTATTTCCATCTCCAACACAAAAGTAGATCATAAAATTTGTATTTTTTTAAGAAAAGATTATGGATGAAGAACACAATGGGAGATCAGTTAGTGAGACTGCATTCCACTAGGACCACTCCAAACAGGCCATAAAATTCTATTAGGCCATTTTAAACTGCTTGATTAACTTTACATACTATCTCTGAAGCTGCATCTGATTTTCATTTAACCCACTATCTTGTGGAAAGATGGCGAGACAGCAACTGTACCTTTTTTGTTTCTGTATTCATTCATGCATATTACCCTTTGATGTACTCATATGAGGTATTTCATGGAAATCAAAAGAATGTTAACACGTTTTCATTTACTTTGGGGTGTGTGTGAGATCAACCAGACATTTGATGCATACGTTGGTGGCAAAGAAAATGCCTCTGGCATTGTTGTGGTTCAGGAGTGGTGGGGTATTGATTTCGAGGTCAAGAACCACGCTCTGAAAATTGCCCAGTTTGATCCTGGCTATAAAGCACTTATACCTGAGTAAGATATCATTACTTGCTACAAATTTAATTAGACATCTTTTGGACTTAAAGATTGAGGGTAACAGTTTTGGCTGTTTTTGATTTTCTCTTCTTACTTTCAGCTTGTATCGTGGAAAGGTTGGTTTAGATGCTACAGAAGCACAGCTTATGATGGATGGTCTTGACTGGCAAGGTGCTGTGAAGGACATTCAGGCTTCAGTTAACTGGCTCAAGGCTAATGGTTCACAGAAGGTGTATTTTTTTTTGTTCGATGATGTATTTCTCACTTGTTGCCATGGACATGTTGACTAGATTACTCTGTTCTACAAACGAATTGTATCAAACCCAAGTTTTCTTGTATAACACTTCACATTGCTTTGAAGTTCGAACAATAATAGACCTTGTATTTACTTCAATATGGATGTCTTCACGATGTTGTTTTTAACCTCTTTTTGGTTATTTCTTAATCTTCTATTGTCTTTTAATTTTATTTCTTTGTATTTTGAGTTATTTTTCTTATATATTCTTGAGATTTGAATTTGTTTATCTTGAGGTTTACCTCTCATGGAGAAACAAGTGCGAGTTCTTTGCCTGTTGCATTTTTAGATCATAACAATGACTTTTTGAAGGCATAGTTGACAAATTAGCAAGGTTGGAAGAATAAGCTCTGTGGCACATTTTTTAGTGCATTACTTTCCATTCAAATTCAGTTTTATTTAATGGTTAATTCTAACAAGCTTACATGTTAATGCAAAGCCCTTACAACGCGAATAGAAGTAAGGTGATATCTTAGGATTTTAATCTCCGTACTTTCATATTTCGTCAAATACTTTACCAAATAAATCCATTCTTGACATAAGGGTACATTGATAAAGTGTTACAGAGTTATGAAATGACTTGATTTTGGCCATTCATTGTCTTATAATATATGTACCTTTTTCCAACAGGTGGGGGTAGCAGGATTCTTGCATGGTTAGTGCTCTCGCCATTGCAAGTTCTGTTTTGGTCCCTGGGGTTGACGCTGTTGCAGCCTTCTGTGGAGTTCCTTCATCAGAGCTTGCAGATCCTATCCATGCTAAGGCACCTGTGCAGGCCCATTTTGGGGAGCGTGACAATTTGGAAGGCTTTTCAGATGTGAAGGTATTAGTTGAATAATTCTTGTTAACTTTCAGTATCACTATCAAAATGTTGTCTTTCATCATGTTGCATTATATTTTTTGGAGCTTAATTTCCTTGGCTTTTGACGAATTATGATACTGTGTGGCCCTTGTCTTATAGCAAAGGTTGAAAATTCTGCACATCGGATAGTCTCGGAATGATGTGAGAAAGTTGCGAGCATTGTTTGGAGATCTAAGTTCGCAAGTGGGGAACAGTCTCAAGGTCGAGAGTGACAGAGATTCCTTGTTTGAAAGCAATATGAAAAACAAAAAAACTGTTGCATGTTGCTGCAAATATAACTTTATAAAATAAGGACATTAAAACTTCACTAGTCTGCCTGCACAAAATAAAGTACTGCAAACTTGGCAAGGGTCATATGGATTGCAGTTGCAATTTGGTAATCATTTGGTGCAGTGTTATTTTTGGTTGATGTGCCGGAAGCAGCAAGTTTAAGCTTTCAGGGCTTTATGGGAACCATGATTAGATTGCCATGAGATCGAATTAGAGGTGCTGGATCCAGAAGTTCATCAGCTGCATCTATTTGCACTGTGACCCGCCTTTATACAAACAGGTAACACGGATGAATTTGCTTTCTGAAACCATAACTAGCTGCAAACATGCCTCTCAGTCTCAGCGTCTGACATGAACTTTCTGCAAACTATAATTAGATTACCGTTGGGTCAAATGAGATGTCGTGAATACAAAAGTCTGCCTCTGTGTAGGCAAGCTACACAAATTCCTCGTATGTGTTTTTCAATCTCCGCCACGATGTTTGTGGACCATCAAAACGAAATAGAAAACCGCCATCCATTCACCTACTTCATCTAAACACCTGTTCCTGCTCCTAGTTGACTAGGATTAACCATTTTTTTTATAGCAACCAGGATTAACCATCACCAATCTGTTTGTGGAGTTTCTAGTATTAAACAAAATATTCCCAAACGGTGGTCTACTTCCTTCTGAAGATGCTCCTATGGGGTACAAACACCACTTCACTATTTTCTGGTTCGAACTTGAGAGACCTTCCACAAAAAAAAAAAAAAATCCATGTAATCTATTTGTGATGTAAAATCGCTTCTTGTGAGTGTTAACCTAGCCAGCCATGCTTTGCAATCTTCATTGTGTGGTTAAAAATGGTGGCCGACTTCAAGGAAGGTTCTTATGATGTAGAATATATGCTAGTTTAGGCACCAAGATTGAAATTTACCCTGTTATATATGTTTATAGAACCGAATGTATGGGATAAGTGAATGAATTGGTCTGTAAATAAAGGAAGCTCTGCTCAGTAATTCATTCGAGTCTGTATATGCATGCATGTTTGTGTATTGATTTGGCTATCAAACTTTGGCATTTCAGACTGCTAAAGCTTTAGAGGAAAAGCTGAAGGCATCAGGGGTTCCTTATGAGGTANTTGCAGCCTTCTGTGGAGTTCCTTCATCAGAGCTTGCAGATCCTATCCATGCTAAGGCACCTGTGCAGGCCCATTTTCTGGAGCGTGACAATTTTGAAGGCTTTTCAGATGTGAAGGTATTAGTTAGANGAACAAATCTCCCGAAGGTGTTAAGAGGAGAAAAGGTATGGGAATGGATGACGCTGTGGTCGAGTTAGCATGGTCTCGCTTCCGTTCATGGATGAGTCGCTTCTTATCTCCTTAAGCAGAGTATGTATACTGCCATCACATGGTAGCTTGATATAATAAGATGGTATGGTAAACGGAGGCACTGGAGGGCTGCACTATGCTATTGATGCTATTGTTATACTTTTAGTATGTGTGGATGCAATTTGGAAAATCACTATTATGTTGAGTTGAATTGAGCATATAGACTGGTGATTTTTCATCTTTTGCACATTGATTAATTACACTTCTTTCCCCTGAAGGTTCACTTGATTCTCCACTTTGGTCCTTAAGGTTCTTTTTTCCCCAATTTCACTCTTCTACTTTCAACATGTTTCAATTCAGTCCAATCAGTGACTTGTATCAAGTCGATGATGGCATGTGTGCGTCACATGATGCACATGNCACGATGTTGTTTTTAACCTCTTTTTGGTTATTTCTTAATCTTCTATTGTCTTTTAATTTTATTTCTTTGTATTTTGAGTTATTTTTCTTATATATTCTTGAGATTTGAATTTGTTTATCTTGAGGTTTACCTCTCATGGAGAAACAAGTGCGAGTTCTTTGCCTGTTGCATTTTTAGATCATAACAATGACTTTTTGAAGGCATAGTTGACAAATTAGCAAGGTTGGAAGAATAAGCTCTGTGGCACATTTTTTAGTGCATTACTTTCCATTCAAATTCAGTTTTATTTAATGGTTAATTCTAACAAGCTTACATGTTAATGCAAAGCCCTTACAACGCGAATAGAAGTAAGGTGATATCTTAGGATTTTAATCTCCGTACTTTCATATTTCGTCAAATACTTTACCAAATAAATCCATTCTTGACATAAGGGTACATTGATAAAGTGTTACAGAGTTATGAAATGACTTGATTTTGGCCATTCATTGTCTTATAATATATGTACCTTTTTCCAACAGGTGGGGGTAGCAGGATTCTTGCATGGTTAGTGCTCTCGCCATTGCAAGTTCTGTTTTGGTCCCTGGGGTTGACGCTGTTGCAGCCTTCTGTGGAGTTCCTTCATCAGAGCTTGCAGATCCTATCCATGCTAAGGCACCTGTGCAGGCCCATTTTGGGGAGCGTGACAATTTGGAAGGCTTTTCAGATGTGAAGGTATTAGTTGAANTGTTAACCTAGCCAGCCATGCTTTGCAATCTTCATTGTGTGGTTAAAAATGGTGGCTGACTTCAAGGAAGGTTCTTATGATGTAGAATATATGCTAGTTTAGGCACCAAGATTGAAATTTACCCTGTTATATATGTTTAAGTTGATAGAACCGAATGTATGGGATAAGTGAATGAATTGGTCTGTAAATAAAGGAAGCTCTGCTCAGTAATTCATTCAAGTCTTTATATGCATGCATGTTTGTGTATTGATTTGGCTATCAAACTTTGGCATTTCAGACTGCTAAAGCTTTAGAGGAAAAGCTGCAGGCATCAGGGGTTCCTTATGAGGAATACTTGTATCCAGAGACTGGACATGCCTTTATGAACAAATCTCCCGAAGGTGTTAAGAGGAGAAAAGGTATGGGAATGGATGACGCTGTGGTCGAGTTAGCATGGTCTCGCTTCCGTTCATGGATGAGTCGCTTCTTATCTCCTTAAGCAGAGTATGTATACTGCCATCACATGGTAGCTTGATATAATAAGATGGTATGGTAAACGGAGGCACTGGAGGGCTGCACTATGCTATTGATGCTATTGTTATACTTTTAGTATGTGTGGATGCAATTTGGAAAATCACTATTATGTTGAGTTGAATTGAGCATATAGACTGGTGATTTTTCATCTTTTGCACATTGATTAATTACACTTCTTTCCCCTGAAGGTTCACTTGATTCTCCACTTTGGTCCTTAAGGTTCTTTTTTCCCCAATTTCACTCTTCTACTTTCAACATGTTTCAATTCAGTCCAATCAGTGACTTGTATCAAGTCGATGATGGCATGTGTGCGTCACATGATGCACATGTCTTTCTGTGATAAATTAACTACCTTTATTGATTGGGCCGAATCAATATCATGTCAAAAGTTAGAGGAGGAAATTTAGAAAAAAAAAAAGTTGTAAGGTCCATAGTGAAAATCAATGCACAAGCTGANAAAAAAAAAAAAGTTGTAAGGTCCGTAGTGAAAATCAATGCACAAGCTGAGTGTGAAAACAACTATAATTAACCATTTTTTTTCATCTACTATATTATCCTAGCAGAAAGTATACAATACATGGATTCTGACATGCAATGATTTTAGTGGTGCTAGCAGTGAACCTTGACCTTCCTTAATGTTGTACAAGTTATGCAGCCATGATCCAAATTATTAGGTTGCTTAAATCTTTTATATTAAATGGAAAAGTGAATTCAAAAAATAATAAGCAAACACGAAAAACGATTGGACTTTAAAAGTTACTAAATTTCACACAAAAGATGATATAAATACCAAAAAAAAAAGTGAAAAGTGNATGGTAGCTTGATATAATAAGATGGTATGGTAAACGGAGGCACTGGAGGGCTGCACTATGCTATTGATGCTATTGTTATATTTTTAGTATGTGTGGATGCAATTTGGAAAATCACTATTATGTTGAGTTGAATTGAGCATATAGACTGGGGATTTTCCTTCTTTTGCACATTCATTAATTACACTTCTTTCCCCTGAAGTTTCACTTGATTCTGCACTTTGGTCCTTAAGGTTCTTTTTTCCCCAATTTCATTCTTCTACTTTCAACATGTTTCAATTCAATTCAATCCAATCAGTGACTTGTATCAAGTCGATGATGGCATGTGTGCGCCACATGATGCACACGTCTTTCTGTGATAAATTAACTACCTTTATTGATTGGGCCGAATCAATATCATGTCAAAAGTTAGAGGAGGAAATTTAGAAAAAAAAAAAAAGTTGTAAGGTCCGTAGTGAAAATCAATGCACAAGCTGAGTGTGAAAACAACTATAATTAACCATTTTTTTTCATCTACTATATTATCCTAGCAGAAAGTATACAATACATGGATTCTGACATGCAATGATTTTAGTGGTGCTAGCAGTGAACCTTGACCTTCCTTAATGTTGTACAAGTTATGCAGCCATGATCCAAATTATTAGGTTGCTTAAATCTTTTATATTAAATGGAAAAGTGAATTAAAAAAATAATAAGCAAACACGAAAAACGATTGGACTTTAAAAGTTACTAAATTTCACACAAAAGATGATGTAAATACCAAAAAAAAAAGTGAAAAGTGGTGATAAATGGTATGGTATCAATTTATTTTTGGTATCATAGTCAAACCCTACAATGAGAAGAAAAGCTTTGGGAGCACTGTCAAGAATCTGTGGGCATTATGTATTTTAGTTATGTACCATCTTTTAGGTGAATCTTATTTTAAATAAATAATTTGTACATACATGTGCAAAATGATATTATTGTACTTATGATTAAGCTTAGAGGAAGGAATCAAGTCCATACCAAGAAAAAAAAACACAAAAAGGTAAAAATGCAAAAACAATCACTTTCCATTACTCAATAGGCCAATTCTTCGCACATAATTAAAGGAGTCATTGAAAGGTGACTAAAACACTAAAAACAGAGACTATCTGAGTTAATGATAAAGGCAAAAACACTTTTCAATCAGTCCTTTCTATAACCAACCTCACATATTCAACTCAATCTTTTATACCGATATATCGTACTTTCTCGATAAGGTTATCGTAAGAAAATATTGTTAAATCTTTTTCAAAGTGAGAGAAGGCGCGATACAACTAACATGACAGCCAGCTGAAAAACATTAGTCAGCTAGGCTAGCACGCAATGACTTTTTATGATAGGGGCTCACTTCTTCAAGCTCCNCTTCACTAGTCTGCCTGCACAAAATAAAGTACTGCAAACTTGGCAAGGGTCATATGGATTGCAGTTGCAATTTGGTAATCATTTGGTGCAGTGTTATTTTTGGTTGATGTGCCGGAAGCAGCAAGTTTAAGCTTTCAGGGCTTTATGGGAACCATGATTAGATTGCCATGAGATCGAATTAGAGGTGCTGGATCCAGAAGTTCATCAGCTGCATCTATTTGCACTGTGACCCGCCTTTATACAAACAGGTAACACGGATGAATTTGCTTTCTGAAACCATAACTAGCTGCAAACATGCCTCTCAGTCTCAGCGTCTGACATGAACTTTCTGCAAACTATAATTAGATTACCGTTGGGTCAAATGAGATGTCGTGAATACAAAAGTCTGCCTCTGTGTAGGCAAGCTACACAAATTCCTCGTATGTGTTTTTCAATCTCCGCCACGATGTTTGTGGACCATCAAAACGAAATAGAAAACCCCCATCCATTCACCTACTTCATCTAAACATTTGTTCCTGCTCCTAGTTGACTAGGATTAACCATTTTTTTTATAGCAACCAGGATTAACCATCACCAATCTGTTTGTGGAGTTTCTAGTATTAAACAAAATATTCCCAAACGGTGGTCTACTTCCTTCTGAAGATGCTCCTATGGGGTACAAACACCACTTCACTATTTTCTGGTTCGAACTTGAGAGACCTTCCACAAAAAAAAAAAAAAAAAATCCATGTAATCTATTTGTGATGTAAAATCGCTTCTTGTGAGTGTTAACCTAGCCAGCCATGCTTTGCAATCTTCATTGTGTGGTTAAAAATGGTGGCTGACTTCAAGGAAGGTTCTTATGATGTAGAATATATGCTAGTTTAGGCACCAAGATTGAAATTTACCCTGTTATATATGTTTATAGAACCGAATGTATGGGATAAGTGAATGAATTGGTCTGTAAATAAAGGAAGCTCTGCTCAGTAATTCATTCGAGTCTGTATATGCATGCATGTTTGTGTATTGATTTGGCTATCAAACTTTGGCATTTCAGACTGCTAAAGCTTTAGAGGAAAAGCTGCAGGCATCAGGGGTTCCTTATGAGGAATACTTGTATCCAGAGACTGGACATGCCTTTATGAACAAATCTCCCGAAGGTGTTAAGAGGAGAAAAGGTATGGGAATGGATGACGCTGTGGTCGAGTTAGCATGGTCTCGCTTCCGTTCATGGGTGAGTCGCTTCTTATCTCCTTAAGCAGAGTATGTATACTGCCATCACATGGTAGCTTGATATAATAAGATGGTATGGTAAACGGAGGCACTGGAGGGCTGCACTATGCTATTGATGCTATTGTTATATTTTTAGTATGTGTGGATGCAATTTGGAAAATCACTATTATGTTGAGTTGAATTGAGCATATAGACTGGGGATTTTCCTTCTTTTGCACATTCATTAATTACACTTCTTTCCCCTGAAGTTTCACTTGATTCTGCACTTTGGTCCTTAAGGTTCTTTTTTCCCCAATTTCATTCTTCTACTTTCAACATGTTTCAATTCAATTCAATCCAATCAGTGACTTGTATCAAGTCGATGATGGCATGTGTGCGTCACATGATGCACACGTCTTTCTGTGATAAATTAACTACCTTTATTGATTGGGCCGAATCAATATCATGTCAAAAGTTAGAGGAGGAAATTTAGAAAAAAAAAAAAAGTTGTAAGGTCCGTAGTGAAAATCAATGCACAAGCTGAGTGTGAAAACAACTATAATTAACCATTTTTTTTCATCTACTATATTATCCTAGCAGAAAGTATACAATACATGGATTCTGACATGCAATGATTTTAGTGGTGCTAGCAGTGAACCTTGACCTTCCTTAATGTTGTACAAGTTATGCAGCCATGATCCAAATTATTAGGTTGCTTAAATCTTTTATATTAAATGGAAAAGTGAATTAAAAAAATAATAAGCAAACACGAAAAACGATTGGACTTTAAAAGTTACTAAATTTCACACAAAAGATGATGTAAATACCAAAAAAAAAAGTGAAAAGCGGTGATAAATGGTATGGTATCAATTTATTTTTGGTATCATAGTCAAACCCTACAATGAGAAGAAAAGCTTTGGGAGCACTGTCAAGAATCTGTGGGCATGAAGGTAAAAATTATGTATTTTAGTTATGTACCATCTTTTAGGTGAATCTTATTTTAAATAAATAATTTGTACATACATGTGCAAAATGATATTATTGTACTTATGATTAAGCTTAGAGGAAGGAATCAAGTCCATACCAAGAAAAAAAAACACAAAAAGGTAAAAATGCAAAAACAATCACTTTCCATTACTCAATAGGCCAATTCTTCGCACATAATTAAAGGAGTCATTGAAAGGTGACTAAAACACTAAAAACAGAGACCATCCGAGTTAATGATAAAGGCAAAAACACTTTTCAATCAGTCCTTTCTATAACCAACCTCACATATTCAACTCAATCTTTTATACCGATATATCGTACTTTCTCGATAAGGTTATCGTAAGAAAATATTGTTAAATCTTTTTCAAAGTGAGAGAAGGCGCGATACAACTAACATGACAGCCAGCTGAAAAACGTTAGTCAGCTAGGCTAGCACGCAATGACTTTTTATGATAGGGGCTCACTTCTTCAAGCTCCGCCCAACCTATACAAGATAAGGTGTTGCTCGCTTTCTCTCAGCCACTAGTGGCTTATGTAGTGGTTGGCATTTACTACTTTTCTAGTTACTAGCAATGCATCACATGCGTTGCACGTAAATAATTTTTGTATGCAAAATATTAATATTATGTATATGTGGCTTATCCAGTTTCAAAGGGGTGTTTGAGAGAGAGAAAAAGGGAAAGAAAAAGAGAGAAGATAAAAGGTTTTCAAACTGGTTGGGGAGAAAGAAGCTAAAAAGTTTTTCAACTAGTTTGTATGGCGATCGAAGGATTTTATATTCGTTTTCTGAGAAAGAGAACTTGTTCAAAAACAATATTAAACANCGTTGCACGTAAATAATTTTTGTATGCAAAATATTAATATTATGTATATGTGGCTTATCCAGTTTCAAAGGGGTGTTTGAGAGAGAGAAAAAGGGAAAGAAAAAGAGAGAAGATAAAAGGTTTTCAAACTGGATGGGGAGAAAGAAGCTAAAAAGTTTTTCAACTAGTTTGTATGGCAATCGAAGGATTTTATATTCGTTTTCTGAGAGAGAGAACTTGTTCAAAAACAATATTAAATAAAAGAAGATTAAGAGACAAAATGATATCGTTGTCCACTTAGTTTTTCTAATGACAGACAATCATTTAGTGGAGAATAGAAAAATGTGGGAAAGTATATTACTATGTTATAAATCATAGTTACTATATAGTGGAAAAGTCATGACTATCTGTCTACCTAATTTTCTTAATTGTAAATAATAATTAATATTAATGTACATATTATTCTGAATTTTTTATCTGATTTGTACTTATAATTGTGATTTATAGTTGTCTTATTATATAGTTCCTAATTGAAATCTATGATTTTTGGTCCCTGAAATATTCAATTATTGTCTAAATAGTCTCTAACCTGACGGTCCATTAAGTTTTTTAAAAGAAGTAACTACGTGTTATTCCGTCAGACAGCATCACATAACTAGTACGTGATCACTTTGTCAAAAATTTAACAAGCGGTCCGTATTTGGATCATTTAAACATTAACTAAAGACTTTAATGACCAAATTGATACAATAAAGACCAAACTGTCAAAGCATACATATTTTAGGGACTAAAAATGTTATTAACCCTAAATTATAATATATTACTCTATAATATATATTTTAAAAGAATATTAATATTTTAATATTTAAGTTTTACTTAAAAATACACTACAATTTTTTTTATATAAACTCTTAATAAAGCATAAAAATGCTACATTGATTGAAGAATTATGTTGATTTAACATAAATTATTTTTAAAAATACATAAAAGATTATTTTTTTATCTTAAAAATAAAATGGTTGAAATTTTGGATGAAAAAATACACATATGTAAGTATAATGTTATCTTTATATTTGAAAAGAGTAATATTATTGATAAGCCCAAAAGTAACTGAGCTAGGCCCAATAAATCAATAGAGGTCCACATCACCTCAGAACCTAAGTCAACAAGTCAAGGAAGAATCCAAATTAAGGAGAAGCAAAGGTCCAAGGGAGACACCCTGAAAGGGACACCCTAAGGGGCGCCACCCAAGGGGAGCTACCTAAAGGACGCCGCCCAAGGGAGGCCACCCCAAGAANTTTTTTATCTGATTTGTACTTATAATTGTGATTTATAGTTGTCTTATTATATAGTTCCTAATTGAAATCTATGATTTTTGGTCCCTGAAATATTCAATTATTGTCTAAATAGTCTCTAACCTGACGGTCCATTAAGTTTTTTAAAAGAAGTAACTACGTGTTATTCCGTCAGACAGCATCACATAACTAGTACGTGATCACTTTGTCAAAAATTTAACAAGCGGTCCGTATTTGGATCATTTAAACATTAACTAAAGACTTTAATGACCAAATTGATACAATAAAGACCAAACTGTCAAAGCATACATATTTTAGGGACTAAAAATGTTATTAACCCTAAATTATAATATATTACTCTATAATATATATTTTAAAAGAATATTAATATTTTAATATTTAAGTTTTACTTAAAAATACACTACAATTTTTTTTATATAAACTCTTAATAAAGCATAAAAATGCTACATTGATTGAAGAATTATGTTGATTTAACATAAATTATTTTTAAAAATACATAAAAGATTATTTTTTTATCTTAAAAATAAAATGGTTGAAATTTTGGATGAAAAAATACACATATGTAAGTATAATGTTATCTTTATATTTGAAAAGAGTAATATTATTGATAAGCCCAAAAGTAACTGAGCTAGGCCCAATAAATCAATAGAGGTCCACATCACCTCAGAACCTAAGTCAACAAGTCAAGGAAGAATCCAAATTAAGGAGAAGCAAAGGTCCAAGGGAGACACCCTGAAAGGGACACCCTAAGGGGCGCCACCCAAGGGGAGCTACCTAAAGGACGCCGCCCAAGGGAGGCCACCCCAAGAAGATCATCTCCCTCCTTTATCCCATGCTCTCTCTTTTGTGCAATCTCATGGAGTACTTCGCCCTCGTGACTCTGTGACTCTAACTCAAGTCCAACCTAGCTCAGGATCTTCTTCCGACGAAATAAGAACACGAGAGAGGGAATATCGAGATACAATCGGAGATCTAATCTTACCTTATTTGTACTTACCAAAATAGTAGAAGTCCTCTCCCTCACGTCACCGCATCACCACCTTGTCAAAGCCTATTTAATGAAAGATATCTCCACATAAAGGGCATCACCTAAAAACCTCTACACACCTCTCTATACACATTGCTTTTTTCTCTCAAAACATTGTAATTCTTCCGAAAAATACTCTCCCGGTAACTTTTATTCATTAATAAAGATCTTCGGCCACCTCTACCGTTTCTCAAAGTAGAGTAGGTCATCCGAACCGAATCACTATATATCTTGGTGTTGACTTATTATTCACTGTGTTGTCATTCATTATCTGTTTACTGCTTATTAATTGCACCCTTACATATACTCAATTGTTGATTTTGTACAATACCGATTTGTGCATCATCAATTATATTGATGAAAATTTTGAAAATTTTTTGAATGTTGTATTGAAAATTATAGTAATGCATATATTTTTTAAAAGTAATGTAGTCAATTAAAAAGTTTCATAGATACTGATATTTATACATAATAAATAGATAATTAAAAGAGATGTTAGGGATAATTTGGAGATTGAAACACATAAATATATGATGGTAATTTAGATATTCAACTATAGAATGATAGTGTGATTTTTATAATTTTTTAATAGTGAATTAAAAATTTTTCATCCTAAGGCAAAAGTTTTATTCTTTAATTGTAGTATAGATAGAAAAAATACGTATATATATAATGTTATCATATTTGAAAAGAGTAATAAAATATTGATGGAGGTTTTGAGCACTTTATTGAAATCTATAATGATGCATATGTTTTTTTGAGGATAACGAAGTTAATTAAAAATTTTCACATATATTGATATTTATATAAAGATAATAGAGAATTAAAAGAGATGTTAGAGGGTAATTTGAAAATTTTAATACATAAGGATGTAATTGTAATTTAGATATTTGATTATAAAAAGATAATATGATATTTAAAATTGTTTATGAGGGTAAAATAGTAAATCAAATTCTTTTTACTTAAGGTGCTTTTATTAGTAATATAAATTATAAACGAGATGATATATCAAGTAAAATTAGTTTGTTCGACTAAATAAAACAGATGTCCAGTTTTTCAACTTTGGACATGGTCTAGAGTCGAGTCCAGTCAATTGTATAGTCGCTCTCCTGCATTCTCTTTACGAATATGTTAGATCCATCATTGTGTATACTCTTTAAAAAAAATCGTTGTATATTAAAAAATAAAAAATAGGGGATGCATTCGGTACTAAAAAAAAAAAAATCAATTTTGCCATATGATAGAGCACTGAGGTCATGCAATTGGGCTTCTTATTTTCTGAAATAGTCTTTTCGGTAAACTAAGTTGGCTAACCCAAGAAAAAAAAATCATTTCTTTTAAAAACTATTCATTGTTGTTATTAATAATACAACACTATTTAATTATTCTTATTATTTTTGTTATTGAATGAAAATTGTACCATCAAATATGTTATTTTATTATATTTAATAATTGATTAATTATATATTATTTATGATTAAATATTTAGATTCTTTCATTTTTTAATTTGATATTTTTTTCTATTTGTTTGATTTATTTTAAATAATAATACATAAGATAAGTGAAACAAACATCATAGGAAGGATCATAGTTGATAAACAGATATTTGATAAAGATTGAATAGTCAAGATTAAGATATGAATATTTGAAAATAAGACATCAATATAATCCTTATGAGAGTCCAAGTTAGTAGAAACTCATTTAGAGTTGGATTAGGAATGTATTCTAGAAGATATTGATACATCCCCAATATTTTGGTCATAATTTTTTATTTTGATGTCCAATTTACCTGATTTTTGCAGACATTTCAAGAGTTAAAAAAATATATTTTATAAAAATTTCATAAATCAAGTTCTAACTATGCGAAAATTGAGCTTACAATTTGGGTAGGGACGATACTCGTGCAGCCCAAAATTTGATTTTTGAAGAAAAACTAGATAGTATAATTATATACTAATTATAATTTTTTAAGAAAAAATAGATTTTTATTTTAATAAATGTCATAATAGAATATAAATTTTAGTTGTAAAATTTAAAATATTTAATATTCTTCATTTGATTGAAGTATTTTTTGTCTAAGTATAACATTTTAAACTTAAAGAGTCTAAATATTACATACCTATAAACTTCAAGGGGTCTAGGTATAATTCACTAACGGACATTGACAATAAAGATCTAAGTGTTATGCTTATACAAATATCAGGGAATCTGTATATAATATTTCAAGTCAAGGGGTCTACGTATAATTCTCCTTAATTTTTTACTCTGATCTCCTAATTTTTGTGGCATTGGAAATAATACTTCAAGAACTATAAAAATATATTTCACCAAAATTTCATAAATCAACCTCTAGCTATGTGAAAAATGAGCACAATTTGGGCAGATACGTTACTCGCGCGCTCCAAGATTTGATGCATGCATTTTGATCTAAATGAATAATGCTAGAGTGATCAAATTTTGTGACCAAATTTAGAGTATAAATCACATGACAATTGATTTGGACTTCTTTGTTTGGTGTCATGTCATTTGGACCCTAATAAAAATTTCAAATAATCAACTGTCATGTCATTTAGACTTTAAATTTAATCCTAAAATTTGGTCAATCTAGGATTACACTTCGCAAATACTTGTTCAAAGGCCAATCCTAACGTCCGTAGCATAAATATAGGTTCTTTCTTTGAGAGGGGGATAACTTCAGATCTTATATTCTATATTTTTCTTTATTTTTTTTTAATGTCTATGAATTGCTAAATCCAACTAAAAATAGGGGGAGATACTTTTAATAAAGTATGATATTAAATGCCTCTCACATCTAATGCTTGAAATTTCATGCGATTCAAATAATTGATTTTATATTATTTAATTAGACTTTTTATAAAATAGTTGATTTCTTATTTGTGATATAAATTTATGGTTTATTTGTTGGAAAGTTAAATTTATAGTAAACTCTGAACACGGTAAATTTTTGTGACCTATAAGTAAATTTTAATATTTATTCAAATGATTTATGAATTATACTTTTGAATGTTTTCAATATTATCACTATTAAATATTATGATTAGAATTACTACTTAGTAAAATATTAATTGAGTTTGAAAACTGAATTATAAATAATTGTCATGTGAAATTAAAAGGTATTCTTGATCTTTTAGTATTTTTTCATATTATTTTAAAACTAAAATTTGTTATTTTCAAACTCAACTTTGTCGAATAATTTCAAATAAATTTTATTATTATTTTTCTTTGCATTCCAAATATTCATAATATTCTGTGGTTCAATCCCAGACTTCAAAAAAAATTATATTATTTCGCAATAACCCGCACTTAATGAATTATAAAGTTATAGCATCAAGAAAGGTAATGTATCCACATCACCAAGTTACTTAAACGACACCGTATGATGCCAAGGGTTCTTTCATCAACGTTAGAAAAAGACTTATCCTCTGCAGTTATAAAACCTTTAGCTGGTACAGTGAGTGGAAGCTATGGTGTCCTATTCTTCCAGAATCTTCACCAGAACTTTCCCCAAGTCCACAGCGTTCGGCCTCACACGAACGCTTTCTCCCTTCTCCACCGGTTCTCGACTTAATCAAATTCGTTCCATGTCGGATTCTACCCAGTTCAAGAAAATTCAGATTCAGAGAGACGACAATGTGAGTCTAATTTGTTCTTCCCTTTCATTTCTCATCTTTTGCTTCTTTTCTGTTCTTATTCAAGCTTACCGCATGTGATTTGTTGTTATTTTCGAGATAATGAGACAACGGCGTCATGGGTTTGTTTTGATTGTCTATTGGAGAGAGTTTTAAGAGAGAGAGAATCTGTGACACTGTGCGTGTGTGTGTGATTAGATTTTGGAGAGAGAGACTGTACTATGATTAAAAAGAAGCTCTTGGTCCAAGAATATGGCCCAAACAGAACCATATATACTTTTGAATTTGATTAGAAATGCGTTGCTTATGGCCTACTCCAAGAATTGGCCTAATCAGTTAGCAATTTGTTTTTGGTCACTCAGTTAGCAAAATTAAAAAATGTGATATAATGTTGTCAATAGTGAGCTTTAATTGCAGCTAAACTATATTAAGATATGATGATATGATCCAACGGATCTATCATCATATCTTAAAAAACTAAATTTCGGGGATGTCTAATTGGAGAAATAAGGGGAAGTGTGGATGAAGGATGCATTCTTTTCCATTTCACATGAATAAATATGATATCTTGAAATCTAGTGACAGAAAACAAGAGTGTAAAGGCAGGGGACACGAAGAAATGTAAGATTTTTGCCCTGGCGGTTGAAAGGATCGGTGTGTGTTGGCTGATGGCACTCGCTCCTATGAGTGTATTTCCATCTTCAACTCAAAAGTGGATCATAAAATTGTATTTTTTTTAAAAAAGGTCATGTATGAAGAACACAATGGGAGATCAGTTATCAAGACTGCATTCCACTGGGACCACTCCAAACTGGCCATAAAATTTACACACTATCTCTTGAGCATCCTTGGTGGGATGAATAATTTTCATTAATCCACTATCTTGTTGAAAAATGGTGTGACACCAACTGCACCTTTTTGTATGAGATATTTCATGGAAATCAAAAGAATGTTAACATTTTATTTATTTATTTTGGGGGTGTGGGTGGGATCAACCAGACATTTGATGCATACGTTGTTGGCAAAGAAAATGCCCCTGGCATTGTTGTGCTTCAGGAGTGGTGGGGTGTTGATTTCGAGGTCAAGAATCACGCTTTGAAAATTTCCCAGTTTGATCCTGGCTATAAAGCACTTATACCTGAGTAAGATATCATTACTTGCTACACATTGAATTGGACATCTTTTGGACTTACAGATTAATGGTAACAGTTTTGGCTGTTTTGATTTTTTCTTTTTACTTTCAGCTTGTATCGTGGAAAGGTTGGTTTAGATGTTGCAGAAGCACAGCATTTGATGGATGGTCTTGACTGGCAAGGTGCTGTGAAGGACATTCAGGCTTCAGTTAACTGGCTCAAGGCTAATGGTTCACAGAAGGTGGATTTTTTTTGTGTGTGGTGATGTATTTCCCACTTGTTGCCGTGGACATGTTAACTCATAAGAAGTTTGAACATGTTGACTAGATTACTCTGTTCTACAAACGAATTTTATCAAACCAAGTTTTCTTGTATGACGCGTCAATTTGCTTTCAAGTTCGAATAATAATAGACCTTGTATTTACTTCAATATGGATGCCTTCATGATGCTGCTTTTAACCTCATTTTGGTTATTTCTTAATCTTCTATTGTCTTTTATTTTTATTTCTTGGTATTTTGAGTTATTTTTCTTATATATTCTTGAGATTTGAATTTTTATATCTTGAGGTTTACCTCTCATGGAGAAACAAAGTGCAAGCTCTTTGCCTGTTGCATTTTAAATTTTGCACTGCTTCATTTGTAGATCATAGCTTTGACTTTTTGAAGGCATAGTCGACAAATTAGCAAGGTCGGAAGAATAAACTATGTTACAATTTTTAGTGCGTTATTTTCCAGTCAAATTCAATTTTATTTAATGGTTAATTCTAGCAAGCTTACATGTTAATGCAAAGCCCTTACAGCACAAATAGAAGTAAGGTGATCTCTTAGAATTTTAACCTCTTTACTTTCTTTCTTTATCAAATACTTCAACAAATAATTCCATGCTTGACATAAGGGTACATTGATAAAGTGTTAAGAGTTATAAATGACTTGGTTTTGGCCATTCATTGTCTTATAATACATGTACCTTTGTTCAAACAGGTGGGTGTTACAGGATTCTGCATGGGTGGTGCTCTCGCCATTGCAAGTTCTGTTTTGGTTCCTGGGGTTGACGCTGTTGCAGCCTTCTATGGAGTTCCTTCATCAGAGCTTGCAGATCCTACCCATGCTAAGGCACCTGTGCAGGCCCAGTTTGGGGAGCGTGATAATTTTGTAGGCTTTTCAGATGTGAAGGTATTAGTTGAATAATTCTTGTTAACTTTCAGTATCACTATTAAAATTGTCTTTCATCATGTTGCATTATATTTTTTGTCTCTTAATTTCCTTGGCTTTTGTCATTTGAGATGCCCATAGCTAAGAATTATGATAATGTGTGGTTATGCCACAAACTGCATACGAAGTGGCCCTTGTTTTAATAGCAAATCGGATAGTCTCGGAATGATATGAGAAAGTTGTGAGCATTGTTTGGAGATCTAAGTTCACAAGTAGGGAAACACAGTCTCAAGGTCGAAGGTGAGTTGGCCGATATTGATATGAGTCGGCCGAGTGGTATCGATTCAGCACTTTTTGAGACGATACCGTCACACAATACGTATAAATTTCGAGTCATGCACGACTTGGCCGAGTCATCCGAGTTAATCCTGAGTTGCCGAGTTATCATTACCGATAGGAGCGGAGCGACCCTGGGACCAAGGTGGGCACGTGCCCCCCTTAATTTTTTTTTTTTTTGATATTAGATATATATTTTTTAAAATAAAATTTAGATATATTTAATTGTGTCTACCCTCAATTTTTTTTTACATTAGATATATATTTTTTAAAATAAAATTTAGACATATTTAATTGTGCCTACCTTATTATTGTGTTATTGTGATATATCGCTACTTAAATAATAATTAATTTTTAAATAATGTTATTGGAACTAATACATTGTGATATTAAATATAATAGTGAGTCTCTACATTTAATAACGTTTACTATCCATCTAATGATCACAAACCATTGTGCTCCTATCAATTAAATTTTGAATTAGATGCAACTACTATTATTCTTAAATTTTTAGACACATTNAATAACGTTTACTATCCATCTAATGATCACAAACCATTGTGCTCCTATCAATTAAAATTTGAATTAGATGCAACTACTATTATTCTTAAATTTTTAGACACATTTTGGACATGTTCGAATAATTTTTAGACATATCACGGTTATTTTTTCTAAATTATAGGATTATTTTGTTATTGTATAGAAATGAGCACCATTATGTAATAAATTATAGGGTAATAAATGAAAGACTGTTATTACCATTTTGTATATAGATAAAAAAGTATTTATTGATATCATTGATTTGTAATTCTTTTAAATGATAAACAATAATCAGATTCAATTGTAAAATGATAATAATTAGTCTCATACGAAGTTTTAATTAATTTACTTCTATTTTTTGTTTGTTCATTCCATGCAAATTATTTTTAAAATTTTTATGTTTAATGAATTTTTACGTATAATTATAGTAAATATGAATTTATGAACTTTTGTGGTCAATTGAAAAAAAAAATGAAAAATGTTATTTAGNAAAAAAAAATGAAAAATATTATTTAGATCTAATTTGATTGAAAGTAGATTTCATCTAACATTGAAATTTACAACTAAAACAACAATTACATTAAATTAAGTCTACAATATTGATAAAAAAAATTAAAATTTATTATTGTGCCCACCTTAAGAGGATATTGGGATCTTTCTTTCTTTAATTTCTTAGGCAGGTAGTATGTAACTGTTGTTTGAATCTTCGTAGTCAGGCATATATTTTACGAAATTTATTTATATATTTTCCTTTGTTTTATTTTTTAGCAATAGATATAAAAAATATAAATATAAATATCAATATTATTTTAAATTATTGATATAATTATTGATACATTCTGGCTAGCAACGGCTCAAATGGACGGATAGCTCTCTATTAGCTAGCAATGCCAACTATTCGTCTTTAGTTAGAGTTAGACATAAGGGGGGTGTCGTTTGCCCCACCACGCTTGAGGAAAATTCAATAAAAAACATGGATGAAGAAAAAGTACATAAAGGGTTAGAAAGAAAAACTTGGTTACAGAACCGAAGGTTAGGCTGGCTGATAGGAAGCCAGAGAGAAGGAACAAAGAAAGGGTGCTCCTCCGGCAATGAATACTGGCATAGTGAAATTAATTAAATGTCCANAAAGTGCAAGCTCTTTGCCTGTTGCATTTTAAATTTTGCACTGCTTCATTTGTAGATCATAGCTTTGACTTTTTGAAGGCATAGTCGACAAATTAGCAAGGTCGGAAGAATAAACTATGTTACAATTTTTAGTGCGTTATTTTCCAGTCAAATTCAATTTTATTTAATGGTTAATTCTAG
Organism: Ilex paraguariensis; assembly: GCA_963454935.2. Lineage (NCBI taxonomy): Eukaryota > Viridiplantae > Streptophyta > Magnoliopsida > Aquifoliales > Aquifoliaceae > Ilex > Ilex paraguariensis. The sequence goes on from CAUOFW020003092.1 coordinate 156,132, forward strand.
CAAGCTTACATGTTAATGCAAAGCCCTTACAGCACAAATAGAAGTAAGGTGATCTCTTAGAATTTTAACCTCTTTACTTTCTTTCTTTATCAAATACTTCAACAAATAATTCCATGCTTGACATAAGGGTACATTGATAAAGTGTTAAGAGTTATAAATGACTTGGTTTTGGCCATTCATTGTCTTATAATACATGTACCTTTGTTCAAACAGGTGGGTGTTACAGGATTCTGCATGGGTGGTGCTCTCGCCATTGCAAGTTCTGTTTTGGTTCCTGGGGTTGACGCTGTTGCAGCCTTCTATGGAGTTCCTTCATCAGAGCTTGCAGATCCTACCCATGCTAAGGCACCTGTGCAGGCCCAGTTTGGGGAGCGTGATAATTTTGTAGGCTTTTCAGATGTGAAGGTATTAGTTGAATAATTCTTGTTAACTTTCAGTATCACTATTAAAATTGTCTTTCATCATGTTGCATTATATTTTTTGTCTCTTAATTTCCTTGGCTTTTGTCATTTGAGATGCCCATAGCTAAGAATTATGATAATGTGTGGTTATGCCACAAACTGCATACGAAGTGGCCCTTGTTTTAATAGCAAATCGGATAGTCTCGGAATGATATGAGAAAGTTGTGAGCATTGTTTGGAGATCTAAGTTCACAAGTAGGGAAACACAGTCTCAAGGTCGAAGGTGAGTTGGCCGATATTGATATGAGTCGGCCGAGTGGTATCGATTCAGCACTTTTTGAGACGATACCGTCACACAATACGTATAAATTTCGAGTCATGCACGACTTGGCCGAGTCATCCGAGTTAATCCTGAGTTGCCGAGTTATCATTACCGATAGGAGCGGAGCGACCCTGGGACCAAGGTGGGCACGTGCCCCCCTTAATTTTATTTTTTTTGATATTAGATATATATTTTTTAAAATAAAATTTAGATATATTTAATTGTGTCTACCCTCAATTTTTTTTTACATTAGATATATATTTTTTAAAATAAAATTTAGACATATTTAATTGTGCCTACCTTATTATTGTGTTATTGTGATATATCGCTACTTAAATAATAATTAATTTTTAAATAATGTTATTGGAACTAATACATTGTGATATTAAATATAATAGTGAGTCTCTACATTTAATAACGTTTACTATCCATCTAATGATCACAAACCATTGTGCTCCTATCAATTAAAATTTGAATTAGATGCAACTACTATTATTCTTAAATTTTTAGACACATTTTGGACATGTTCGAATAATTTTTAGACATATCACGGTTATTTTTTCTAAATTATAGGATTATTTTGTTATTGTATAGAAATGAGCACCATTATGTAATAAATTATAGGGTAATAAATGAAAGACTGTTATTACCATTTTGTATATAGATAAAAAAGTATTTATTGATATCATTGATTTGTAATTCTTTTAAATGATAAACAATAATCAGATTCAATTGTAAAATGATAATAATTAGTCTCATACGAAGTTTTAATTAATTTACTTCTATTTTTTGTTTGTTCATTCCATGCAAATTATTTTTAAAATTTTTATGTTTAATGAATTTTTACGTATAATTATAGTAAATATGAATTTATGAACTTTTGTGGTCAATTGAAAAAAAAAATGAAAAATGTTATTTAGATCTAATTTGATGACATAATTTAATGCACCATTTTGATTAAAAATAAACTCCATCTAACATTGAAATTTACAACTATAATAACAGTTATATTGAATTAAGTCTCTATAAAATTGATAAAAAAAAATTAAAATTTATTAATGTGCGCACCTTAAAGTATTTTTCTGGTTCCGCCCCTTATCATCGAATTGGCCTATACAGTTCTGCGATGCCGACCTGAATCTCTTGTCAATTTTAATATTTTTTTTAGGTCGTATCGCCAGATACGACGTCATGATACCGCGATCGATGTGTCTCAGCGACCTTGAACCATGAGAGTGACAGAGATTCCTTGTTTGAAAGCAACAGGAAAAACAAAAAAACTGTTGCATGTTGCTGCAAATATAACTTTATAATCTTGATATGAAATTGAGCTATGGTGTACGAAATTTAGTCTTGTAATTTTGGCACCATTCTCCAAATTTTGGCATGAATCACTTTTTCCTCTTTATGCAGCAGCCAGATAAAATCCATGTATGTACCTTCCATAAAAAAAAGAAGCTAAAATCCATGTAATCTATTTGTGATGTAAAATCGCTTCTTGGGAGTGTTAACCTAGCCAACCATGGCTTGCAATCTTCGTTGTGTGGTTAAAAATGGTGGCTGAATTCAAGGAAGGTTCTTATGATGTAGAATATATGCTAGTTTAATCACCAAGATTGAAATTGACCTTGATATATATATGTTTAAGTTGATAGAACAGAATGTATGCGATAAGTGAATGAATTGGTCTGTAAATAAAGGAAGCTCTGCCAAGTACTTCATTCAAGTCGGTATATGCAATTATGCATGCATGTTTGTGTATTGATTTGGCTGTCAAACTTTGGCATTTCAGACTGCCAAAGCTTTCGAGGAAAAGCTGAAGGTATCAGGGGTTCCTTATGAGGTATGCCTGTATCCGGAGGCTGGACATGCCTTTATGAACAAATCTCCTGAAGGTGTTAAGAGGAGAAAAGGTATGGGAATGGATGACGTGGATGACGCTGTGGTCGAGTTAGCATGGTCTCGCTTCCGTTCATGGATGAGTCGCTTCTTATCTTCTTAAGCAGTATGTATACTGCCATCACATGTTAGCTTGATATAATAAGATGGCATGGTAATTGGAGACACTGGATGGCTGCACTATGCTATGCTATTGTTATACTTTTAGTATGTGTGGATGCAACTTGGAAAATCACTATTTTGTGATGAGATCGCTGATATAAGCTTAATTTGATAGACTGGTAATCTTTCATCTTTTGCACATTGATTAATTACACTTTTTCCCATGAAATTCCCCCTGATTCCCCACTTTGGTCCTTAAGGTTCTTTTTTCCCCAGTTTCATTCTTCTACTGTCATCATATGTCAATTCAGTCTAATCAGTGACTTCTATCAAGTCCTTAATGTTGCACAAGTTATGACGCCTGTTGATTTGTGCTTTCATTTAGATTAGATTTTGTGGGTAGCAACATTTTTTGCAAAGCTTGTAACTTTTGATTCAGTCATCTCTTAAAGACTTTCCAATTGAAGTTTAGGTGACAGCAATGCGGCCTTGTTTCCCTTATAATGAGAAGGAAAAAGCCGTGGGCACTGTCAAGAATCTGTGGGCATGGAGGGGAAAACTATGTATTTTAGGTACAATGTGGCAAAAGTTACTTAAAAAAAAAAAATCAAATTTTCCATATTTTAGAGGGCTGAGGTCATGCTCATGCAGTTGGGCTTCTTAATTTCTGAAATTAGTCTTTTTGGTACAACTAAGTTGGCTAACCCAAGAAAAAAAAAAGTCAGTTTTTTCTAATACAATACTATTTAATTAATCGTATTATTCTTGTCATTGAGTGGAAATCAAGTCTTTTTCCTGAATTGTCTTAGTCACTTGAAATTGGAAGTCATAGACTTTCATCCCTGCATGTCACATTAATCCTCAATCCTTAGGAGATAAGCAACAACAAAGTGCTTGAGTCTATCCAGAGCAATACCCGTTTCCATCATTCTTTTGTTGTTGTTTGTTTGTTTCCTGGTTTAACATTGTCAATTTGGGGTGTAGTGTTGTGGAAATTAGATGGCTAATGGATCGTGTAATGTTGAACATTTTTCTTGCATAAGCGAGAGGGACAAATCCAAAAATTAGGTGTGTTGGGAGGACGAACAAAGTCTAGGGCCGGCCTAGGCATAGACCGTTGTCTAGGGCTCCTAAATAAATACAAATATTTGGGGCCCTAAAACTTTTTTAAGATTATTGAAGAAAAAGTTAAAGAGTCCCTAATTTAAGCAATTTTGAATATAATATACGAATCAATGAGAAATTTTCATGAAACTAATGAGTTGGGGTATGACTTTAGTAGATTTTGGACAATAAATAGATGAATTATTCAGCCCCACAACTAGTCGACTCAAAGCTAGCTAAACGCGACCAAAATTCATTAAATACCACCTACATACAATATAAACTTAATTTTGCAGGATTATAAGTGAGATAGACATATGTTGAGGAAATTCTAACATGACACAATAGATGATTGTTTTTATATTACCTTTATTCTTTTAGTCTTATGTATTTTATATAAATACTAAAAAAATGAATTATCTTATCTTATCACACACTACTTTTGATTTATTACAAAAAAAAAAAAAAAATCAATTACTTGATTAATCATCTCAAGCCAAAATTTTCAAAATCCAAACATGGATCGAAAACACATCCTAAAACCCCACGCTTTTATCTCCTTTATCTAAGATTGAAATTCACCCCAATACATTTTTTTCTTAATTTTAATTTTGAAGGATCGTCTATCATTTTTTTTTCTAATTTTATTATCATGCATTTAAATTTTTTTTGGGGGGGTGGGGGAGAGGGAAAGAGGTCTTGAACCCTTGACTTCAAGAAAGCAAAATTTTTATAAGGTAAAGAATAAAATTAGATCAATATGTCTATCATTAATAAGTGAGCTGAGACCTACTTATATATGTAATGGGTCCCATTTAAAATACATATTATCAAAAAGGAAATTAATTTATATATTAAAAATGATCTCACTTCTTTTCTCCTCCAACCAAACACACCCCAATATTTTGTTTAGGGGTGCTTGGACATTTATTAAAAGGATTTTAAAGATAAAAAGACTGACTGCCATATCTTTACCTAATGTGAAGGCAAAAGCTGCATGACCTAGGGATACTAACTTGTATGAATTGAGAACTATTTGAGATTCTTTTAATGAAGCAGATGGTCCAACTGGTCCCTTAATTGGACTGCGGACAAGATTTAGAATTTGGTCCAATCTCCCTTTAACCAGAAAGCAAAATCAAATGGTCCACGTCTCTTGAAGTTTTAAGTTACCATAGCGAGTCAGTTCGTTAAGAGTTTAGATATGTGTATATAAATTCTTGAACATTTTTTTCGTATGAACCTATAATTCTGTGTGGTTGAGTCACGAAATGACTACTTAATTATTGGTTGAATTAAAAGGTATTTGTGTTACGTATGAGCATAGGATTAAGTTATTGAATACTAATAGATGGATAGAGGTTCAAAAGCAATAAAGCTTATGTTGGGTCAATGTCGATAGAGCGGGCGACTGTAGACGTAAGCTATAAAAGCGTCGTGATATATTACTGTCCCCCCCTATCAGCTTGCTCAGCTTGATTCTCTTTCTGTTGTTAGATTCGATATGCATATTCAACACTCATACTTAACAATAAACTTAAAGATTTTTTTTTTGGAAACGGGAAAATTCCACGATCTGTCCTCAGTAAGTAAAGGTGCACTTATGTTGCTCAGGCTCGTAACTGTGAGTAGAACTAAGGGAAAACTCAGGTGTATGAACCGGTCCCTCAACTCATACACCAGTTCAATCAGGATTTCCGTTTCACCGGGGACTCGAGACTCACACTAGAGATTTGGATACGGTTCGTCTAAACAACTAAGATTTTGTCCTACTAAACAGTCATGTTTTTGCGCCCAAGGGACTTTGAACCCCTAACTCCCACTGGGAAGCCAGAGCCTCTGGTCTGTTGGTTCAATAAACTTAAAGATAAATAGTGAGTTCTTACATATAACACATTAAAACACTTTCACCACTTTTCTATTCAACATGGGATTTCCAACATATAAAATAACCCAAGAGTACTTTGCCCACCTAATGGTTGGCAGGGCTTAGGTAGAGTAACACAAATGTTTTAGAGCATCCGTTGGAATTGACTGTAGTGGAAAAAGAAAAAATGAAGTCTCTCTTCAAACCCATAAGAAAGTGGTTGGAATGCCAAAACTAGTCGACATGGAAGAAAGTTGACCAGAGAAACGTACCTGCAGGAGTAAAGATGCTACATAAAAATGCATTCACATTTTGTTTAAACGTTAGGTGTTTACCTTGACAACTTTTCTGCCAACCCCCCAACCTTCTTTTTTTTTTTTTAAGGGATAGTCGCGAGGCGAGGTGATGACCAAGTGTAATATTGTCTCTCTTTTGGTGTTTTTTTTTTTATTTTTTTTTATGATAGGGTGTTCAGACTTACGTTGATTACTCTGAGATTGGTCATTATAACTCGATCTAATTATAAAAATATGTCCCCTAAAGAATAAAAGTGGCTGACTTTTAGAGGAGATGGGAAGTTTGCTTTTCTAGTTGTGGTGTAAATTTTTGAAATATATTAATGATACACTGGGCAATATTAGAAAAGAATTTAAGGGTAAAGGGTCTAAGTGTCTCAAATTTATCATTGATGTAGCTTTCTTTAAAGTGCAATGTTCTTGTTGAAAAACTTTCAATTCCCTCGAAACTCATGCATGCATATTATTACGTTGTGAGTTATTCGCACTAATGTTAATGAGACATAATTTAGAAATTTAATGTATTATGCCCATGAGACATTTAATGTTAGAATTCAGTGACAATTTAATGAGCACAATCACTAAACTCTCAAATTATGTTTTAATAACATTGCTCGAATTACCTGCTATGTATGTTTGATAAATACTATTCACACATACACGTTTAGGTAAATTATATCTAATCTCTCTTATAGTTTTAGTCGGAAATACGTTACCACCTATATTCTGAAAACCTATACACTACCTCATAATTATGGACTAAAGTATAACGATTAGCAGAGTTATGATTTAATGTAAAAAGTCAATAATACCCTTCCTTTTTAAAAAAAATAATTTTTTGCTTCCTAAAATATCTGTACAAATAGGACAATTTACTTAATTTATAGAGACCGAAAAAGAAAGAGAGAGATTGATTAATTTAGAGAGAAAAAAGAAACTAAAATTCATTAATTATTAGGGTACAAAAGCCATTTTGGTATGTTATTTAATTAAAAAATATGGACTTTTAACAAATTCAGTTTAATCCAAAACCATAGATAATTATGTACAGGTACTTAAACAATAGAGAGATAATATGTTAATGGGTCAAACCACCGATAGATAATCAATTAATTTGCCTTACAATTAATCACACGTAAATTATAAAATCGTATAATTACATGTAAATCACATGTTTCGAGTAAAACACAATTGGGAGTTGAATTTGAGATTTTCTGATAATAGTGCATGTGAAATATAATATTTAAATTCAGACGTTTTCAGTTTGAATTTTGATAATTTTTTAAGATCACACTGTGAGGAATTTTATGTAATGACTATCCTAATTCCAGTTTAAATAATTTGTATTTATTCGAACAAAGATCAGACCATGAAAAATTTATCCGTCATGAATATCGTAGTCTCGACATAGATGATTTATCTTTGATCGAACTGATAAGAGAATTTGTCAATGAGCACGTAAACCGATCTGAACACTCTTAACTGTTACTATTTAAACTTTTACATGGGAAGGGGTGATGAATTTTGAACCCGCAAACTAACGATCTAACGACAAACTGAAGTGATTTGATCCTCGGGCACCCTTCACTATTGAACCAACCAAAAAAAAAAAAAGAAATATAATCTTTTGAGTCACTGTGAAAATGATAATACTCTCTCTCTTAATTGTTTCTTGGTTTCTAGAGTTGTCCGTTGAGATCCAAATCTTCTTGAAAATCAGTGCTTGATTATATAAAGGTTAGGACCCCATTAATACTTAAGTTAAGCTTACGTAAGTATGTTAAGCAACTTATTGTTTAGATTATCTTGTGGAAATTGAACTACTTTAATGTTAAACTGCTCCCCCTTATGAGAGAATACAAACAATAATGTATCGCCATAGTCAAATTTGTATTTAAGAAGTCATGAATGCAGTGGACTTTGAAACACATGCATGCCACTGAGAGATACAAACAATCTCTCATCACTACAATAGAAAAAGTTTCGTCGCTAAAACTATTTGCCGACTAAATTAAATTTTTCACGTAAAAATTAAAACAAAAATGTTATGTGATAGTACATTTCATACATCCCAATCCCATCAATTGAAAATGAGCCTTGATGGGATATTTCTAGAAAGGTCTTAGATTAACAACAAGTGTTTTCGGCACCGACGTATCTTTTTATCTCTGACGAGGCAATGTGTTCTCGGGCCCGAAGACCCCCCTGTTTAAACTTGGCTCCAAAAACGTCTCAAGATGTGTCCCCCTTGGTCCCGAGGGTACTCCTTTTGATCTCACATGCCCCTCGGCTCCAATACATGTGGCTCGGCACCAAGATGCGTCCCCTCGACCCCGAGAGTGCTCTCTTCAACCTCGCCATGGATCCTCGGCTTTTGTGAAGATCAATGATTGACAGCTAAACAGCCTAAGCTAGACTAGGGACTGTGAGACCAGTCCGTATAATGCAGTCAGAGTGACAAATTGAACTGGACACTCAACCATAGGGAATCAAACACGTGGCGTGAGGTACAGGGTAAGGGATAAAAAGACGGGGCTATCCCTGCTGATATGTGGCTAATAGAGACAGACATTTAATACATCGTCAGTTGATAAGATATCTAGCATGATTTGATAAGTCAAGAAGTAAAAGCATTAAATGCTCTGGGATCCGAGTATTCAATGCCTCAACATTGAAGAGAGAGCATTAAATTATCAGTAGTTCGAGCAATCAATACTGAGATATTCCTCATAGGAAACAGGGGGCACACTGCCCATCTCTAAAAGCTACCTATTGTCTAGACTACCGGTAATGATGAGTCTTGGAAGGTATAAATATTTTTTGAAAATACTTTGCAAAGGTACGCAAAATCATCTCTCAAGAATCTCAAACAGTGTTTTCTTCTTCCCCTCTCTCAAAGAACTGACTTAATTGTCGGAGGGGATACGTCGAAAAATACTCCGACACCCTTCTAACATGTCTTCTGTGTTCCAGGAGTCCCTCGCGAGCCACCAGGACCGGTTCAACAGCACCAGAAACAATTCATCACCAATCCTTAGTCCCCTTTTGGCCCTCTTAACTTATTCCTTGTTGCCGAATCCACCATTCCGATAGTTCGAATCTCATCGTGGCAGAGATCTGTTCTCATTTCAACTATTGTACAGAAATCATCTCGCTCAAGCCTAGTAGTTGCTATATATCCAAAATTACTTGGTTATACATAAGGGAATTTGTCACAACAGAATTATAACTAGCTTTTTTTCTAATTTACTAAAATTAATCCTTCTAAATTTTAGAGAAAAAATGAATGAAAAATGAACTATATGTGTTGAAATGTATGTTATTTGTTTATATATCATTTGATATATGTATATATCATATTTATTAATTATATATTATGCATACATTAATCTCATATATATTGATATAATGGTAAAATATGTTTTTACAAAAATTAAAAAAATATATTTTTATCATCTTACTAAACACAAAAAAATAAATTTTTTCCACTTTTCATCCCTCTTACCAAACACAAATGACAAATGAGGGAAGTAATGATTTCTCCTTGAAGGATGAAAAATGTATCACTCCTACTTTTCATTGTTCTATTTTTTTATCCACCTTATCACACTAATCAATAGTGTAATCACATAATANTGTTCTATTTTTTTATCCACCTTATCACACTAATCAATAGTGTAATCGCATAACAATAAACAAACAAGTGGGTAAGTGAACCCTATTTTTTGAATGTGTAACGGGAACTATCTTATATGTATGATAGTTATTTGAAGGAATAAGGTTCATTTAACCTAATTATTGAGTTATCATTTAAACGGTTACGCACAATATTTCCTCACTAATAAGATTGTAAGAGCTCATATTCGGTGGCAGTCTCATATAGTGTTAATGATTAATTGATGAAGGATAAGGCTACTTGAATCTGATTTATTGACTTAAAAATTTTTTGTAATTGGATTGACAGTGGATCATGCTATTCATTGGGATATAAATGAGTTGTGTCATGTACTTCTTTTAATTAATTTTACTCATATATACCTGATTCGTTTATTAATCATATTATATAGTGTACACTCATTTATAACATGGGTGAGTTGAAGAAATATTCAAATCCTCTTATTTCGTATCGTATTAACTGATCGTAATATATTTTGACACTCTTAATATAAATATATATATCTAAAATTTGAGTTTAACTGATACGCGTGATTTACAGATTATTATGTATATCTAAAATTTGTATTGTAATCATAGATTCTAAGAACGTATGATTGAGAAGCTTTCCCGATAAAAAAAAAATAATAAGAATTCGGTGTTTGGTCTCCAACCATGGCATGAAATCCTATTGTCAACCAATGTGAGTGATCTTTAAGTCAGGACTAAGGGCTTGGATGGCACATTCATAGTGGTATTTTTTCCTTCTTTTTTCTTTCCTTTTTATTTTCCACGTGTAGTGCTTTCAAGTTAAAATTATTTTGAGATTCATCAATGAAAAAAATATTTGAAGCTAATTTACTGATTTAATGCATCCTAATCATGATTGACTTGAACTAGTATACACAACACGAATTCGATATGACATGAATTAATAAATAAATCGAATATAGATAAAATATTTTTTAACACGAACTCGTTAAGACTTCATACGAACACCCTTCACCCGACATAATTGACGAACCTAGTGTACTCCTCGTCATTTGTTGGATCAAGGATGAAGCAACCGGCCGGTTTCCCTCCTCTTAATCTACATGGACAAGATTCGGGGAAAAAAATGAGGGACAAGTTTGCAGTTTGGATGACAAAGAGTGATGGGATGACCCTAATTAATTTATATCGATGACCAAAAGGGTTGAAGAGATCTACATCTAAATGTGTCTTTGGGGAACACGCTTTTATTTTTTATTTTATTTTTTCTAGTTATGATTAATTAGTGGCCTCCATACTAACTTTAACCTTCAAAGAAATCAGTCTGAACCTTGAAAAATGTGGATTTTTTTAATATAACACACCACTTATATAAATCTAACAGGGTGAATGACACTTTACGTCCCAAAATATCTTTGATTTTTCAATTTATCCTCCAAAAGATCAAAATATTTATAGTGCACCCTCAATGACGTAGAAAGGTAGCAATGCGGTATTTTTAATAAATTTGAGCGCAAAATTTTCATATAAAATATTTAAAATTGAGTAATATATAAATAATTGAGAGAGAGATCTGAAAATAGAAAAACTATAGCAAGAAACGATTGTTGGACAGAGCACCAAATATATAGTTTTAGACCTCACTGCTACCGTTTTATCTGATTAAGAATAGGGGTGTTAATTGAGATAAGTTATTTGGACTTGACTCAAATTCGACTCATGTTTTAAAAGAGCTGAGCTTTAACAATTTTTTAGACTGCTTTTTTAAGCTTATTTAAAAAAACAAGCTATATTGATTCAATCCCAATTTTGCAAAATTTGGCTCGATTAACACCCATAATTGAGAATACAAATTTTAAATTTTTTATTTTTGAAGATGTAAATCAAAAATTTAAAGATCTTTTAAGGTACAAAATAACATTTACTTAGTCTCATAATTGAACTAATTAAATAAAATATAAAATGTTGAAAACGATGCATCAACTTGAGGATGGAAGTATTCAAGTTGGTATACCCTCTTTGTAACCCTGAAAATCATAGAATCTGTTTGAAAAGTATCTTATGCTTCTTTATTGTCCCCCAACTGTATTAATAAATAACTGGTCCTTAGTTCAAGGGTCTGTAGTCTACCTTTTGTAAAGACTTGAGAGTATTTTTTTTGTTAGTCTTCTATTTTTTATATGTTGAGGGCATAGTTCATGTCGAGATTTTCAAAATTTTCAAGTAGTTTATTCATTGCAATAGCTCATACGCATTTACTTTATCATCACCAAAATCTCAGTCCACGTCAATGTAATACTTCAATAATGTTTTATATATTTTTTCGTATGTGGGTGTGGGTGTAGATGTGAGCATGTTTGAATCAGTTATACATTTAATCAATAAAAATGTTAACTATAATTAAGCAGTCTCATATGGAAGAAAGTGCGTGTACATTTTATCTACTCACGATGACAAGAGTCTTGCATACTCTGATTATTGTTTCCTAGCAAAATACATTGTTCCAGCTATGTTGCCAGTTTTTGTTGCCTTCTTTCTGTTCTAATTTCTTTCCCTCTTCAACATGCAACCCCATGGTGGCAAGTAGTTTTGCAAGTTGCTCCATCTCATGACTTCTACGTATGAGTTGAACTTTACATGTTGAATTGTAAAATGTGGACGATTTGTCAACGTGATTTTCCTACGAATCATTTAATGAAGAAGAAATGCTTGTCCTATCTAAAAAATCTTAATATTATTTGTACCTAATTTGAAAATCTAATCAATTATACTTGTTAAATTGAAGATGGACTTTATTCCATATTGAAACTTATACCCAATATAATATATACAATGAATTAGGTCTTTATATTAGATCTCGAAAACATTGCTCACATCTCACTATCCTCTTCAGATGAGAGAGAGGGAGAGAGAGTAAATGACATGAAGAAGCCCATGATTTTTGTCATTATGGCAAAAAGAAAAGGGTGACACTCTCCCTAGCGAACATGCACCAATGCAAGAAGAGATTAGAGAGTTAGAGTTATTATTGTTCCGTGACTCAAATGAAAATGTGTTCACCGATCACTTTTGAGTTATTTTATCTTTTATTAGGCTAACGCGTGCCTAAAGGCATAATACAACATAAGTGAGAAGTGATGAATTTGAATAGGAGAAATTCAATATGAATAGTTTTGAGAGGGATGTTGGTGGCCATTAAATGAATCTATTTGAAAGTCGGATAAACTTATTAAAATCTGACCTATTTTATATTATAGATGTACAAAACATAACTTTTTGACACATTGTGCACCCTACATATAATATATCTCTTTGGAATTAGATCTTCCTAAAACCATTATGTCTAAAATGTGCGTCTTCCTCGTATTTTTCCTTCTTCTTATGTCAAAAAACTAACCCAATTATACGTTCTTTTGGTTCAATACTATAAAGTAGACTCTTAGGCACCTTTTTTTTGGATTGTCTGCTTGTAGTTCAGGTGTGAGGTCACTTTTATCGGATGTTTGGGATCAGATCTTGGCCGTTTCAATCTCCTTATGCTTTAATGCTTCGTTGGCGGTGTTGTGCTCCTTCTGCAAATCATGTGCAGGTACTACTACTGTGTTTTATTCTGTGGCACCTATGGAAGGCGCGTAATGCTTATAGATTCAACGGCCGGGCTTTTCAGGTGCCCATTGTGGTCAAAGGGTTATGGCCGATATGCAGTTGATAGGGCTTGCTTTTGGGTTTGCTCCGAGTCAGTTGCATCGGGATGAGTCAGTTGAGTTTGTGGATTCTCTTAGGGTCTTGGTTCCTCGACATCGGCCTCTTCGCTTGGTTGTTTGGACTCGGCCTTTACGAGGTTGCCTAAAGATCAACGTTGACGGTTGTTCTAAAGACAATCCGGGGTTGTCTGCGACGAGGGGTGTTATTCGGGACCACCAAGGTCTGGTTCTCAGGGCTTTTGGCCTATTTCTGGGGCATCAGCCTATTCTGTATGTGGAGATGCAAGCTATTTGTGCTGGATTAGAGTTGGCCGTAGATTTGGAAGCCTCAAAGTTGGTAGTGGAGTCTGATTCAACTACAGTGGTTTCTTAGGTTTATTCTCAGGATACTGAGTGCTGGGTTTATGCTTACCTGCTTGTTCGCATTCGATTTCTGTGTGCTTCTCTCTCAGCTCACGTTTGCCACGTCCTGTGGGAGGCGAATCAGGTTACCGATTTCATGGCTAATTAGGTTTGTTCTTAGCAGCTCAATCAGCGATTTCCTAATTTGTCATCTCTTTCTTTTGAGATTGTTGGCATTCTCGCCTTAGATGCTCGACAGACTCCTCACGTTCGTCGGTGATTTTATTTTATTTTCAGTTAGTTCTGTGAGGAGTTCCCACTTTGTTTTCATATTTTTCTTGTTTTTTTTTTGAAGGTTTGATTATCTATCCTCCTATCTTGTACTTTTTTTTCATTTAGTTATATATACAGGTAGGGGTCTTGCCNTCCCACTTTGTTTTCATATTTTTCTTGTTTTTTTTTTGAAGGTTTGATTATCTATCCTCCTATCTTGTACTTTTTTTTCATTTAGTTATATATACAGGTAGGGGTCTTGCCAAACTCCCCACCCTGAGTGGCTTTAGAAAAAAAAAAATTCTAGATAAGTACTAATAATCACAAACCCTGTTGCCTTTAGTAAATGATGACTCTGTTGGGAAAATTTGCTTGGAACAAACAAATACGATNACACGAACTCGTTAAGACTTCATACGAACACCCTTCACCCGACATAATTGACGAACCTAGTGTACTCCTCGTCATTTGTTGGATCAAGGATGAAGCAACCGGCCGGTTTCCCTCCTCTTAATCTAGATGGACAAGATTCGGGGGAAAAAATGAGGGACAAGTTTGCAGTTTGGATGACAAAGAGTGATGGGATGACCCTAATTAATTTATATCGATGACCAAAAGGGTTGAAGAGATCTACATCTAAATGTGTCTTTGGGGAACACGCTTTTATTTTTTATTTTATTTTTTCTAGTTATGATTAATTAGTGGCCTCCATACTAACTTTAACCTTCAAAGAAATCAGTCTGAACCTTGAAAAATGTGGATTTTTTTAATATAACACACCACTTATATAAATCTAACAGGGTGAATGACACTTTACGTCCCAAAATATCTTTGATTTTTCAATTTATCCTCCAAAAGATCAAAATATTTATAGTGCACCCTCAATGACGTAGAAAGGTAGCAATGCGGTATTTTTAATAAATTTGAGCGCAAAATTTTCATATAAAATATTTAAAATTGAGTAATATATAAATAATTGAGAGAGAGATCTGAAAATAGAAAAACTATAGCAAGAAACGATTGTTGGACAAAGCACCAAATATATAGTTTTAGACCTCACTGCTACCGTTTTATCTGATTAAGAATAGGGGTGTTAATTGAGATAAGTTATTTGGACTTGACTCAAATTCGACTCATGTTNTACCGTTTTATCTGATTAAGAATAGGGGTGTTAATTGAGATAAGTTATTTGGACTCGGCTCGAATAGGACTTGGCTCAAATTCGACTCATGTTTTAAAAGAGCTGAGTTTTAACAATTTTTTAGACTGCTTTTTTAAGCTTATTTAAAAAAATAAGCTATATTGATTCAATCCCAAATTTGCAAAATTTGGCTCGATTAACACCCATAATTGAGAATACAAATTTTAAATTTTTTATTTTTGAAGATGTAAATCAAAAATTTTAAGATCTTTTAAGGTACAAAATAACATTTACTTAGTCTCATAATTGAACTAATTAAATAAAATATAAAATGTTGAAAACGATGCATCAACTTGAGGATGGAAGTATTCAAGTTGGTATACCCTCTTTGTAACCCTGAAAATCATAGAATCTGTTTGAAAAGTATCTTATGCTTCTTTATTGTCCCCCAACTGTATTAATAAATAACTGGTCCTTAGTTCAAGGGTCTGTAGTCTACCTTTTGTAAAGACTTGAGAGTATTTTTTTTGTTAGTCTTCTATTTTTTATATGTTGAGGGCATAGTTCATGTCGAGATTTTCAAAATTTTCAAGTAGTTTATTCATTGCAATAGCTCATACGCATTTACTTTATCGTCACCAAAATCTCAGTCCACGTCAATGTAATACTTCAATAATGTTTTATATATTTTTTCGTATGTGGGTGTGGGTGTAGATGTGAGCATGTTTGAATCAGTTATACATTTAATCAATAAAAATGTTAACTATAATTAAGCAGTCTCATATGGAAGAAAGTGCGTGTACATTTTATCTACTCACGATGACAAGAGTCTTGCATACTCTGATTATTGTTTCCTAGCAAAATACATTGTTCCAGCTATGTTGCCAGTTTTTGTTGCCTTCTTTCTGTTCTAATTTCTTTCCCTCTTCAACATGCAACCCCATGGTGGCAAGTAGTTTTGCAAGTTGCTCCATCTCATGACTTCTACGTATGAGTTGAACTTTACATGTTGAATTGTAAAATGTGGACGATTTGTCAATGTGATTTTCCTACGAATCATTTAATGAAGAAGAAATGTTTGTCCTATCTAAAAAATCTTAATATTATTTGTACCTAATTTGAAAATCTAATCAATTATACTTGTTAAATTGAAGGTGGACTTTATTCCATATTGAAACTTATACCGAATATAATATATACAATGAATTAGGTCTTTATATTAGATCTCGAAAACATTGCTCACATCTCACTATCCTCTTCAGATGAGAGAGAGGGAGAGAGAGTAAATGACATGAAGAAGCCCATGATTTTTGTCATTATGGCAAAAAGAAAAGGGTGACACTCTCCCTAGCGAACATGCACCAATGCAAGAAGAGATTAGAGAGTTAGAGTTATTATTGTTCCGTGACTAAAATGAAAATGTGTTCACCGATCACTTTTGAGTTATTTTATCTTTAATTAGGCTAACGCGTGCCTAAAGGCATAATACAATATAAGGGAGAAGTGATGAATTTGAATAGGAGAAATTCAATATGAATAGTTTTGAGAGGGATGTTGGTGGTCATTAAATGAATCTATTTAAAAATCGGATAAACTTATTAAAGTCTGACTTATTTTATATTATAGATGTACAAAACATAACTTTTTGACACATTGTGCACCCTACATATAATATATCTCTTTGGAATTAGATCTTCCTAAAACCATTATGTCTAAAATGTGCGTCTTCCTCGTATTTTTCCTTCTTCTTATGTCAAAAAACTAACCCAATTATACGTTCTTTTGGTTCAATACTATAAAGTAGACTCTTAGGCACCTTTTTTTTGGATTGTCTGCTTGTAGTTCAGGTGTGAGGTCACTTTTATCGGATGTTTGGGATCAGAGCTTGGCCGTTTCAATCTCCTTATGCTTTAATGCTTCGTTGGCGGTGTTGTGCTCCTTCTGCAAATCATGTGCGGGTACTACTACTGTGTTTTATTCTGTGGCACCTATGGAAGGCGCGTAATACTTATAGATTCAACGGCCGGGCTTTTCAGGTGCCCATTGTGGTTCAAAGGGTTATGGCCGATATGCAGTTGATAGGGCTTGCTTTTGGGTTTGCTCCGAGNGCTTGGCCGTTTCAATCTCCTTATGCTTTAATGCTTCGTTGGCGGTGTTGTGCTCCTTCTGCAAATCATGTGCAGGTACTACTACTGTGTTTTATTCTGTGGCACCTATGGAAGGCGCGTAATGCTTATAGATTCAACGGCCGGGCTTTTCAGGTGCCCATTGTGGTCAAAGGGTTATGGCCGATATGCAGTTGATAGGGCTTGCTTTTGGGTTTGCTCCGAGTCAGTTGCATCGGGATGAGTCAGTTGAGTTTGTGGATTCTCTTAGGGTCTTGGTTCCTCGACCTCGGCCTCTTCGCTTGGTTGCTTGGACTCGGCCTTTACGAGGTTGCCTGAAGATCAACGTTGACGGTTGTTCTAAAGACAATCCGGGATTGTCTGCGACGAGGGGTGTTATTCGGGACCACCAAGGTCTGGTTCTCAAGGCTTTTGGCCTATTTCTGGGGCATCANATCGGCCTCTTCGCTTGGTTGTTTGGACTCGGCCTTTACGAGGTTGCCTAAAGATCAACGTTGACGGTTGTTCTAAAGACAATCCGGGGTTGTCTGCGACGAGGGGTGTTATTCGGGACCACCAAGGTCTGGTTCTTAGGGCTTTTGGCCTATTTCTGGGGCATCAGCCTATTCTGTATGTGGAGATGCAAGCTATTTGTGCTGGATTAGAGTTGGCCGTAGATTTGGAAGCCTCAAAGTTGGTAGTGGAGTCTGATTCAACTACAGTGGTTTCTTAGGTTTATTCTCAGGATACTGAGTGCTGGGTTTATGCTTACCTGCTTGTTCGCATTCGATTTCTGTGTGTTTCTCTTTCAGCTCACGTCTGCCACGTCCTGTGGAAGGCGAATCAGGTTACCGATTTCATGGCTAATTGGGTTTGTTCTTAGCAGCTCAATCAGCGATTTCCTAATTTGTCATCTCTTTCTTCTGAGATTGTTGGCATTCTCGCCTTAGATGCTCGACAGACTCCTCACGTTCGTCGGTGATTTTATTTTATTTTCAGTTAGTTCTGTGAGGAGTCCCCACTTTGTTTTCATATTTTTCTTGTTTTTTTTTGAAGGTTTGATTATCTATCCTCCTATCTTGTACTTTTTTTTTATTTAGTTATATATACAGGTAGGGGTCTTGCCAAACTCCCCACCCTGAGTGGCTTTAGAAAAAAAAAATTCTAGATAAGTACTAATAATCACAAACCCTCTTACCTTTAGTAAATGATGACTCTGTTGGGAAAATTTGCTTGGAACAAACAAATACGATATAACAAATTCAAAAAATAAATAAATAAATAATCTAACAACTTCAACTTGATGGTTGAAACGTGATATCCAAGTTAGTTTTGAAGAACACTCTGGTTTAGGCAATTTTGCAGGATAGTAGCTACCAATTTGTATTGCTTTTTTGGGTTTATTACATTTCATGTGATTCACATCTGTAAACCGCCACCCCCCCCCCCCCCNTCAACGTAGAACAATACCTTCCCTTTCTTCTCATGAAAAGTTTGATTCAGCTAATAATAACCACACCAGTTTTGGTCCAACTTTGCTTTTTTAAATGTTTGGACAATAGTTTTGGTCCATCTAACAGCTAGTTGATAATTGATAGGGTTTCAATCGAACTAGTTTGTTAAGTTTGAATATGATTAGATTTATTTTAAATGTAATTGATCAGACTTGATCAAACTCGATCGGTNATAATTGATAGGGTTTCAATCGAACTAGTTTGTCAAGTTTGAATATGATTAGATTTATTTTAAATGTAATTGATCAGACTTGATCAAAATCAATCGTTAAGTTTAGATTCTTTCTCAAGCTTGTTTTGGCGAAAGCTTGCCACCATTTGAGTAAAACTCAAAATCAACTCCTCAAGATCTACAAATTCAACTTTCCCAAAAATGAAACGAGTTTATGTAATCTTTTTGGAGGTTTTCATCTTTCTCATGGGTTCTCTTTCTAAACTTGATCATCAGAACGTTTAACCGTCCTAAATTAATACAAGGAAAACATATATAGCTAAAGAAAAAGAAAGATACCTAGCTAATGACGTAGGAGTATAGAGGGGGTAGTAGGATAAGGTAGAGGATGGCAAACTCAACATTTAAAAGGGCCTTTCAATGGCAAGATAACAGGCTAGCTAGCTCCCACAAACTTGTGAAGAGAGACCTAGAGATTAATTGAGAGAAATTCCAGCTTTGAGATGTGACATTTTGGTGGCCTTTGAATTAATTATATAATAACTGTAGACGTGGAGGACTGGTAGCTTTTTCTTTTTCTATTTTCTTGGATCTCCCTTTCTCTCAACTTTTTAATTAAGGATCACTACCGATCACCCTTAAATCACATGCATCAGTTAACGTCTGAGTCTACAGTTTGTTCATATCAAATTCTGTTAGAATAAATTAAAATAAAAATGTTAAAAACTACATAACTAATTATTTTATATTAATTTTTCAATTTTTAACTTTGCTATTAAAATTTAATTCTTGCATGTTCATGCCATTTAATTATAAAATTGATATAAGCTTAATAGCTTGGAAGTTACATACTAATATATTTTAAAGCCTATTATTTAAGATTCATTAAGATGGTGTCTATAAAACAAAGTAGATGTTTTTGATAGAAAGAAGAGAGTTTTACCATCTTTTCTATATGCTTCTCTTCTACCAAGTGTTGCTATTATTTCTACATATTTCTTTGTGCCCATTATTACATTTGCATACCTACAAATATTTGGTATTAGTTTATTACAGACAACTTCGATTCAAGTCAAGTTCACTCTTCCTTCCAGTGGACGTGACCATTGAGGAGGTGCTGCTGCGAGCGTCTGGGTTTGATCTTGGAGTCGCTGGTGTCCGTCAATATCCTCACGCGGGGAGGCTCAGTTGCTTTAAGACAGTGTTCACACGACTCTCAAACTCGCAGGCTAACTTTTTTCTAATTTATAGTCTCTATTTTATTCTATTCTAAATTGATTGATAATTTATATTTATTTGTATATTCTTGTTAGTTTATAATCTGAATATTATTTTGATTGAGTAAAATTATGTTAATTTCTCCAACAAACTCCACACCATTGGATTACCCGTGCAAGTTATTTTATTTGTGGAATATATATATGTGTGTGAGTGTGCGCGCGCGCGCTCTTCTTCAACTTTTTTTTTTTTTAATCAAGTCCTCTTCTTCCGCTAAGTTCTTGATATAGATGGCGTATCAACCATAAAACAATATTAAGTCTACACTTTAAATGACCTCTTGTTGATTTGTATTTGATACTTTTTGATTTTATAAACTTCCATGTTTTAATTCCATGGCCTTAATATGAGTTCAATTAAAGGTTAATTGTCATTCTAAATATATTCAAATACCATATTAAAAATATTGGACCCCAACAATATAATGACATCTAATAGAGATAAAGTTGCAAGTAGTTTTACCCCCAATTCACAAAAATTAATCCAAACACTCAAATTTGTGACATATCATTAAGATGAATGCCTATCGGCCATGTTGCGACATTCGTCCTCTCTCGAGATATATTAAGATGTATGAGATAGTATAACATGGCAGATAAGCCGATGTGTGTGAACTTCGCTCCTTGTAGCTTTACATTGTCGTCAGTCACTTTCGTTCATCTACCCTATCCGTTTAGTTATTCTTTGAAAGTAAAGCACGTGACTCGATAGCGAGGCATAAGACCTTTGAAAACGAATTGGATCTTGGCTCGTTGTTTCGCCGATGAACCAACTAGAAATAAAAAGGGAAAACAATAGAAAGAGGTTTTCTTTCCTCCCTCTATTTGTCTTTTTCTCGCTGTTTTTCTTGTTCATCTTACTCTGTGTCACTTACAGATTAGTTGCAGGTATCTAAGCATTCATTAATTAAAAAAGTTAGGGCGTAGAGTGCGAGAAAACGACATCAAAATGAGATATAACATAAATTGATTATCGTCACTTAGAAAACTATCACCGCTTTTAGATATGTGCATTTATTACAATTGGCAAGAATTAAATTAGAATTATTTTTCGAATCTCATTTCATGTTGTATTTTGAACCGTGCATCTCATAAATACATCATTTATATAATTTTTACCTTGAATCTTAGGTCAAAAAGAGGAAAAATAAAAATGAAAGAGTAATGCTATGTTGACCAAATTTTAGAATCAAATTTAGAGTCCAAATAATATGACAGCATATTATTTGGAGTTTTGATTGGGGCCCATATGACATGACATCAAATAAAGAAGTCCAAATTAACTGTTATGTCATTTGAATTTTAAATTTAATTCTAAAATTTGATTAACATTACCGGAAAAGAAATTCAAACGATAACATTCATGTGGCTCAAACCATTACATATCCAATAGATAACAATCATGTGGCTCAAACCATCAGTTTTTCAATTAAGAATGTGTTGATCTAAAGTGAAGACTGGTTTTCAATCAGAGCAAAGAACCCGGTCAGCATGACACAGCCAGGGGGAGTCTAACCCGTGACCCACAATAATCGGAGCGTGTATCCTACGTGGCAGATTGGGCCCACGGGTTGTCACAGTGCCCGGCCGGTCCATGAAAGTCGTTGACTAAGACTGAGCTGTTCATTTAGTAGCCCGTAGTCACGAGTAAGTGGCGGGCCAATTGGGGCGGTGAATTTCTTTGGGAACGCGTCTATCTCATTAGCTTTGACAAACCCCAGATGTAATCAATGTCAATTTTAACCCCCTAAGTGGACCCCACTGATAGAGAATGGGTCCCACTGCCAGTTGTCGTATTGACGGACCACCACCACCCCCCTAACGTCACTTGCTTCCATTTTTCTCTTCCAACGTCTTCTCTTTTCTCATTGTTTGTTTCTTCTTTTGGGCTTTTATTTTGTTTTTTTCCTTGGATTTTGTGGGTATTTTATCATTCTAAATTCATTTCTACACTCTTTTTTTTTTCTTTTTTTTAGATATTTAAATTAATTCATATCAACTTTCTCACTTTTACCTACAAATTGAGTGATACAACACGCCATGATCTGGGTTTATAATTTTATCTTTGAACCGTCAATATAACGATATTTTTATTATTTTTTGAAAACTACATATAATTTAATATGTTCATATCTTATTCTATTAAATGTAGGCCTAAAACAAAACTTTATGTGAAAAACTTAAGGAATGTACAACACAAAAATATCAATTACTCCTCAAAAAAAAAAAAATTGTAAATATGAGAAATCTAATAATGATATGACGCGCATGCATAGCACTTGTCCATGTGTCTGTTTTTTTTATTTTTTTTAATATGGTGAGATAAATTTTTGGACAAATTTTATTTTGTTCCTTGAAAGATAGAAAAACTTTCAAATTGTACCTCGAATAGCGGATGACGAAATAAAAATAAAATTATGGATCATATTACAACATTTTTATTTATTTAAAGAGATAATGTAGAAAAATTAATTATTTAGAGGGTAAAGTGAGAATTTTTGTATCTTTTAGAGGACAAAATGAGATATTTCCTAAATTTTATTTCAAAGTAATATTTTGTTTTTTTTTTCAATTTTTTTTTATTATGGGAACAAAATGAAATAAAAAATGGTAGCCAAGAGAAATTGTGGTGAAAAGTAGAAGATAAAGGGACCAGAAGGCAGGAGTAGAATGAATCAGACCCTTCTCTCTCCAAAATCAAATCCCATCGTCTTCTCTTCAAACAAATCTATAAAAACACCTTCGCCTCTGTATTTGGTCTTCCTTCTTCAGTCTCAACCCCCCCTCTTTATAGCCGAGTCCATTGCACCGTTCCAACACCTCTCTCTCTCTCTCTCCATCTGTTTTTCTTGATATATGGCCAGAGGAAGTGGACTCTCCTTTGATCTAGATCACATAAGACACTTCCGTCACAAGCCCACTGTGATTGATTCTTTTCCAGAATACAAAACCAACCACAATCACCAGTTCTACCACCACAGATTGAAGCTTGAACCAGTAATCATGGAAGGTTCAGTCAATGATAGACAGTCATCACCACCACCCACTATTCAATTCCCAGTGAATCTGAACTGCACCCATGATCAGGAAGGTCCTNGGTTTATAATTTTATCTTTGAACCGTCAATATAACGATATTTTTATTATTTTTTGAAAACTACATATAATTTAATATGTTCATATCTTATTCTATTAAATGTAGGCCTAAAACAAAACTTTATGTGAAAAACTTAAGGAATGTACAATACAAAAATATCAATTACTCCTCAAAAAAAAAAAAAATTTAATTACAATATTAAAGAAAAATTTGTAAATATGAGAAATCTAATAATGATATGACGCGCATGCATCGCACTTGTCCATGTGTCTTTTTTTTTTATTTTTTTTAATATGGTGAGATAAATTTTTGGACAAATTTTATTTTGCTCATTGAAAGATAAAAAAACTTTCAAATTGTACCTCGAATAGCGGATGACGTAATAAAAATAAAATTATGGATCATATTATAACGTTTTTATTTATTTAAAGAGACAATGTAGAAAAATTAATCATTTAGAGGGTAAAGTGAGAATTTTTGTATCTTTTAGAGGACAAAATGAGATATTTCCTAAATTTTATTTCAAAGTAATATTTTGTTTTTTTTTTCAATTTTTTTTTATTATGGGAACAAAATGAAATAAAAAATGGTAGCCAAGAGAAATTGTGGTGAAAAGTAGAAGATAAAGGGACCAGAAGGCAGGAGTAGAATGAATCAGACCCTTCTCTCTCCAAAATCAAATCCCATCGTCTTCTCTTCAAACAAATCTATAAAAACACCTTCGCCTCTGTATTTGGTCTTCCTTCTTCAGTCTCAACCCCCCCTCTTTATAGCCGAGTCCATTGCACCGTTCCAACACCTCTCTCTCTCTCTCTCCATCTGTTTTTCTTGATATATGGCCAGAGGAAGTGGACTCTCCTTTGATCTAGATCACATAAGACACTTCCGTCACAAGCCCACTGTGATTGATTCTTTTCCAGAATACAAAACCAACCACAATCACCAGTTCTACCACCACAGATTGAAGCTTGAACCAGTAATCATGGAAGGTTCAGTCAATGATAGACAGTCATCACCACCACCCACTATTCAATTCCCAGTGAATCTGAACTGCACCCATGATCAGGAAGGTCCTGTTCATTCCGATGATAAACGGAAGGTCATCGATGAGATGGACTTTTTTGCCAAGAACGAAAATGATGATCGGCCCAAGACAGAAACAAACGATGAAGATAGAAAAGATTTGATGAGTGGACCAACTGGATTGGATTTCAATGTCAATGTAAGCTACTTAGTTTGACTATGTTTTGTCCGTTTTTGCTTCTGCTCGTGAGGTTTTCGATAGTTTGACGCACTGAATTGTGTTATGTTCTTTACTTTTATAGACTGGCTTGCACCTTCTCACTGCAAACACTAGTAGTGATCAGTCGATAGTGGATGATGGAGTATCGCCAAACTCTGATGATAAAAGAGCTAAAAGTGAGGTAAGATCATGAATTTGCACCAAACTCTATCATTGGTTTTGTTTGTACACCGTGGGGGTTGGGGTTTGTTAGATTTTGGTTTTCATGATCTTCATTTATGATCAAAGTCACTGAAATCTGAATTTTGCTTGTTTTAGCTGGCTGTTCTTCAAGCTGAGCTCGAACGAATGAACAACGAAAACCAACGTCTGAGAGAGATGCTCAATCAGGTTACCGGAAATTACAGCACTCTTCAGATGCAATTGGTAACACTGATGCAGCAACAACAGGATCAGAGAGCCGATAACACTGATCAAGAACCCGATCGAAAAGTCGAAGACAGTCAAAACAATGGTCATGAAGGACTAATAGTGCCTAGACAATTCATGGATCTTAGGCTAGCTGGTACTGCTGAGACAGATGAGCATTCACTGTCTTCGTCAGAGGGAAGAAACCGCAAACGATCCCGATCTCCGGTGAATACTAATGACAAGGAATTTAGTGCTGGAGGGAATGGAAGAGATGATAGCCCAGATCAAGGGTCTCAAGGTTGGGGTCCTAACAAGGTCCCAAGGTTGAACCCTTCAAAAGATGTTGATCAAGCTACCGAGGCCACGATGAGGAAAGCCCGAGTCTCAGTTAGAGCCAGATCAGAGGCACCAATGGTATGCAATTGGATTAAATTGGGAATTCAATAACTAGATGAGCTTAGATTTAATTGTTTTCAGGTGAATTAATTGGAATTCTGTTGGTTTCAGATCACAGATGGATGCCAATGGCGAAAATATGGACAGAAGATGGCCAAAGGAAACCCTTNATTGGGAATTCAATAACTAGATGAGCTTAGATTTAATTGTTTTCAGGTGAATTAATCGGAATTCTGTTGGTTTCAGATCACAGATGGATGCCAATGGCGAAAATATGGACAGAAGATGGCCAAAGGAAACCCTTGTCCTCGTGCCTATTATCGGTGCACCATGGCCGCTGGTTGCCCGGTTCGTAAACAAGTATGTGATTCATTTGATCTTCATCTCCCTTGACTCCAAGAAAATATTACTGTGTTACTATATATGGTAAAAACTGTGTTGCTGAGTTTATAACTGACTTTTGTAGTTATACATAAGTATCAAGGCTTTTCTGTTTACGGACTCAATTTTCCCTTATGTGATTCTTAAAACAAGTAGATGCTAGTGTACCACAACCACCTGTTTTCTTGTTGGAATAATTAAATGGCAGTGTCAACTTGTTTGGATAGACAGTTTCATATTTTTAGATGCAATAAGTTGTGTTAAATTCTTTTTCCATCATCAAGTAAATAACTCCTAAATCGTGCAGAATTCTAGTGCCTATCATAAAAATTTTGTTTTCTTCCTTGTAATATGAATCTTGGCTCATTAATTCACAGGTCCAAAGATGTGCAGAAGATCAAACGATCCTTGTAACTACATACGAAGGCAATCACAACCACCCATTGCCTCCAGCAGCCATGGCAATGGCCTCGACAACATCATCAGCAGCAAGAATGTTACTTTCGGGATCAATGCCAAGTGCTGATGGGCTAATGAACTCGAATTTCCTAGCGAGGACGCTCCTACCTTGCTCATCTAGTATGGCTACAATTTCTGCCTCGGCTCCATTTCCTACTGTTACATTGGACCTAACACAAAGTCCGAACCCATTGCAATTCCAAAGGCCACCAACCCAATTCCAAATCCCCTTCCCAAATGCACCTCAAAGTTTTGCTGGCACACCAGCCTCTCTTTTGCCTCAGATATTTGGCCAGGCATTGTATAATCAATCCAAATTTTCCGGCCTGCAAATGTCCCAGGACATGGAAGCTAGCCAGTTAGACCACCAGGCACCACCAATGCACCAAACACAGCAGAACTCATTGGCAGACACCGTGACCGCCCTCACCGCTGATCCAAATTTTACTGCAGCTCTAGCAGCAGCCATAACATCCATCATTGGCGGCAATTCTCAACCAAATAATCTTGCCAAAAACAACACCAATGTCACAACAACCACCAGCAACAACAACAATGGCAGCGTTACTACTAGCAACAACAACAGTAACAACAAAGTTGCGAATTCGAGTTTTCCGGGGAATTGAATATGAATCTGATTTCTCTTGTTGGGTCAAATTTTGGGTTTTTATTTCTTTGCCCTTTCTTTTCATTGGGAGGTTGGAAAATGAGATTATACACGTTTATTTTTGGGGGTAGTGGAGATGTGTTAGAACATAGATTTTTCATTCTTTCTTGTTTGAATAATGTGAGCTTGCTGTACACATGAAATTGTAGAAGCAAACAAAAGAGATGCATATTAAAAATTTTTTGTACGGATCCGGAAATTTTGTGGAAAAGCTTGTCGATATTATCCTTCCTGTTCTTGTCAATATTCTTTGTAATTTTCTGCGCATGAAGCCAAAAAGATAGAAAAAGAAAGGAACACGGCTAGAGATAAAAGAAATCAATGAANATATTATCCTTCCTGTTCTTGTCAATATTCTTTGTAATTTTCTGCGCATGAAGCCATAAAGATAGAAAAAGAAAGGAACACGGCTAGAGATAAAAGAAATCAATGGAAACGGTTTGAAATATTCTTTCCTTGGTGTTACTTGGTGCTGGTGGTAATTTTGAAGTCCCCACAGATTATGGCAGTCAAGGGAGGAGTCAAAAATATCGCCTCAAAGTTGTTAGAAACAGAGGGATTTGTTTGACGAGAGAGAGAGAGAGAGAGAGATTTGGTTGCTTGTCTCATGTGAATTTGTCCTTTAGCTTTTAGTGGTCCCCACAATGACATTGGGGTAGGAGAATCAATCCAATTTTAATAACTTCAACACAGATTGAAAGATATTTTTTCTATGATACTAAATTTTAGAAAAATTACATTCGCACTCCTTCTTTGACATTTACAATATTGTACACAAATGTTTTGAGATTTGTGCACGCATAACCCTTCTGCCCTGTTTTATGTTATATATATTTCGTTAAAATTATTATGGTATGACCCTTGGGATGGCATAGTCTAAAAGGTCGATTCTATACCAAAATGACTACTCAAAAATATTAATTTCTGAGTAAGATTACGGTCTTGCGTATAGTTATTGATTTGAATTGAATTGAATAATTTGTAAATTTTGATTAAAAAATTAAATTAATAAAACCATAATCGAACTCCTAAAGGTTGGAAGTTAGAACGTGCATGAAATTTGTCCACTCATAGGTCCACGGAGGACCTAAATTATAAAGTCTCAACGAGTAACTCAAGTTATAAGAGTGACGAATTATAAATTTAAATATTTTGAGTTTGAATTTTGGCATACCATTGAGATTAGATCATGAAGAATTTATTTAGCATGAATACTATAATCCCGACGTAAATGACCTGTATTTGACTAAACCAAAAAAAATAATAATTAAAATATGCATAAGTTGACCAAGACATCCCATTGTTGAACCAAAAAAAAAAAAAACTATACAGCCAATGAAATTGGACCACTATGTGCCTGTCACATTTTTAAAATTATTTAAGAGACTGTACTTGTGGGTGTCCCAGACTCTCTTTCCATATGAGCCAATTGTTACAACAAGGGACAAATTTATACTATTAATAAAAGGAGACGGTAGATTTAATATCATCTTTTTTTATTAATTAACAATGCATTATGTGCATTACACTTAAATTTTTTTATTGAAATATTTGATAAAATACATAAAAAAAAATCTAATAATATAGTAAAATTAGATATTATCTTATATTTATCATACTTAAATTATTTGTATTCTCTTTATAACTATTAAAATTCAATTGACTCATTTTTTGTGATTCTTTCATTCCGGTTATCAAATAGTAAGGGTTATAGATTTTTTTTTTTTGATTTTTTTTTGTTTTTCTTGTTTTACTGTGTGCCTCAATAGTTTTTCACTAAATTATTTTGATTGTGAATGAAAAAAAAATTATATATATCCATTTTTTGGCATTAGAGATGTTTCAATAATTTTTTACTAAATTATTTTGATTGTGAATAAAGAAAAAAGCTACACATATTTATTTTTAGGCATTAGAAATGATAATGTATCAATAGAGTTATGGACATGTATTAATATTTGGATTTTGAAAAAAAAAAAAGAATAATACTTTTTTATATATATCTTGTTAAACATAACTATTCAAAAGTTTTACAAAGATAAATAGATTTATATGATTTGTTAGAGATTAATTTCTTATTTAAATACATAGGGATATAATAATAATTTATATATTTAAATACACAATGACATGTTAACCTTTATAGTTTTTTATAAAGATAAAATAGTGAATAAATTTTTTTTCATGTTATGGTACTTTTAATAGTAGTATAGATACTTATTAGTAATTTTCCAACAAAAAAAAAGATTGTTATTAGTAATAAATTAGAAGTTCATTATTAATATTTAATCTTTTTATTTAATCACCTATAAATTCTCCAGCATCATATTGAATTGTCTATAATTTTCTCTCTACCATTTTTTTTAAAATGGTATTTAAATTTGTGTTGATTATTCTATCGAGTTTGAATATTGGCCACTGTAGTTCGAACAGGTTTAAAACATGCCTCTTGAGAAATAAGAATGACTGGTGTTTAAGAGTATGAAAATTGTTGAACCTAAAACTACTAGATTACCGACAGCCAAACTTGATCACTTAACTATCCCTAAGAATCTCTTTCTGCCATACTTACCCACCTAAATTTATCTAATTTAATTTATTTTTACAGGATGTACACTGTCCCTAGTAATAGAATCTTAGTCTGAGTCATTTGACCATGCTGTTAATTTAAACCTAACAACCCTTTTGTTGTCCAATGCAACCAAATCTGAATAGAACTAACGAAGTTTCCTTCCAACTTCTAGTAATTGTTGGTGGTTGAGAATAATATTCAAATTAACTGTCTGTTTGCTCAAGATACCAAGCGTCGGCATCGGCCGGCCTAGATAACCACTCGTATCTGTCCACGGGCCAAACCATTGGGCCATCGACTCATCAATGTCCTGACCCATCCACGACTTCCATATCCAGCCGGTCCCCAATGGGCCTTTAAACTGATCATAATCGAGCTTTTTATTTGTAATATTTAAAGGGAAAAACGTGTGCACTACACTTTTATGCACTGTTTAGTAGAAATGATAGAAAGGAAGAAAGAAAAAAAGTAGGAAGGATAGACTTTTTTTCCTTTATATTTTGTTGGATGAATGAAAAATAAAAACGACTCATTTTTTTTAATTTTTCTTTTGGGTTGGTTAAGATTAGGGGTGACAATCGAGTTGTGTCGTGTCAAATTCATGTTGAGTCATAAAATTATGAGTCTTTTATATTTCTTGTTCGCGTGTCAAGTCATTTTTAAGTTTATGTTGAGTTATAATCAAGTTCGTGTCATAAAATTCTTGTCGAGTTCGAGTCTTGTTATCGTGTTGAGTCAAAAAATTTCACCCTTAGTTAAGATGAAAAAAATAATTTTTTTAATTTAAAATTTAAATTTTTTATTTTAAATTTAATTTTTTTTAAAAAATATATATATATATATATATATTTTATCATTATATTTTTATATGAAATTAATGTATACATAATATATGTATATATTAAAAGATATATAGACAAATAAGATACATTTCAACACAAATAACTAATTTTTCATCCACTTTCCTTCTGATTTTTGAGGGATTGATTCGGTGAGTTAGAATGAAAATTAATCCATCCATTTTTTTATTCTTCATATTTTCATTCCTTATTAAATATGATGTTTTATTTATCCCTCCCTCCAACTTTTTCATCTTTTTAACTTTTCATCCTTCCATTTTTTCATTATAACAAACAGAGCATTAAAAAAATTTATTAGGGTAAAAGTCCATTAAGAGAACTATTTTGTTAAAAAATCCATGAGGTGTGCAAAATATTTATTCTAGCCTTCTGTTGACGTTATAGTGCATAACCAGTATTAGGAAACTGTCGACCATATCTACGGTTTCTGAATCTTAAAAGTCTCCACCTTAAGCGACCGACATTTGCATGATTCAAGTAAAAGACCTTAAATTAAAAAAAAAAAAAAAAAAAAAAAAAATTTAA